>VWZI01018385.1:425579-501327 GCA_013396835.1 Psilopogon haemacephalus | reverse complement strand
GTTTTTTTTTTTTTTTTTTTTTTTTTTTGGGGTTTTTTTTTGTGTGTGTGTATAATTGGCTGATTTAACTTAAGGGCAATTTTAAGACCAAAGAAGCAAACTACTGTATTAGAATGTAAACATTCCTCCCCTTGCAGACAATAGGATTTTTCTTATTAGTATCTGAAGAGTTGACACTGACCCTGAAGCTCTCATTGTTAGTAGGATGCTGTTAGTAGTAGCAGTTGCAAACATATGGGTTTGCCAGTAACAACTCACAATTTGTGCATAGTTGAGTCTTCGAAACTGAGCAAATTTGCTCTCAAAATCTTGCCAGCGCTTGCTGAGCTGTATCAGGGTTGGCTCCACTGCTTTTGCAGCCCCATCCTTAGACAGGCGTTCAGCCTGCCTGTGCACCGCATTCAGATCTTCCTTCTTCTTCTCCAATTCTCCATCAATCTCCTAGTGAGTAAAACCAATACAGGGCCCAGGACAGTTAGCTAACTAGATCAATCAACTTAAAATTAGCAAAATTACTTCTGTCAGAAATGCCATTTCCATTTTATTGTCACAATTAAAATTTACAGCTGTTTTACGTCTTACTTCACATTTAAACAAAACAAAAATAACTGAAATTGAAGAAACTTCTTGGAGGTTGGCTGTTGGTATACTAACAGGTAGATCAGGCTGAAAACCAGTTAGCAAAGGCCAACAGTTTCCACTTCTAGTCTCCTGCTATTACACTGTGATGGGCAATTGGGAGAAATTCTTTCTTCAATAAGGGTCAGCATAGTCAGGACAAGTAGTGTTCAGACAGCCCACAAATATATTATTTGACTCTTAAGTATATTATCTAGCTCCTATTTTACTCTGTGGGAAACTCAACAGAGAATGAAGCAACGAAAAGACGATGTAAAATAAACTTGGAAAACCTTGGACAGTATGTAAATAAATCTCTAGAGTTTGACAGTGACATATGAATATGTTCTGATGAAAATGAATGTGCTAACATGAGATAGAGGTCATCCATATATCGGTAAGTCATTTGTTCATCTGGAACAAAGATACATAAAGTCAATTACAATTTTTTTACTACAAAACATTTGCCTTTTTTCTTAGTACATTGCACATTTTCCATCTTATCAACAAGAACAAAAAACATTTAGTGCGTTTTAAATTATTGATAATAACATTCTGCGTAACAAAAAACATATATGTAAGATACAGTGCTACTAAGAAACGTCAGTTCGAAGACAGATAATTAGAATTTGGTTTACTAAAAAGAAAAATAAAGAACTGAACTGAAAATATTCTGTCTCTATTGGAATATTTGGTGTATTTTCTGTCTGTTGAATCAACAAACTATCACTCAGAACCATTCTACCATTGCCATCCCAAAACAACATTACCTTTAGCTTCTGCTCATCTTTGTGGTCTGGTAAACTGGCTAACTTTTTCTCAATGTCATCCAGCCACGTCATTAGGTCATCAGCCTGCCTCTTGTACTGATACCATTGATGAGAAATCTCTAAAGCCTTTTTTCTTCTTTGAGATCTCAAGTCCTGTTCACAGTGCAGATAGTATTAGAATATGGATTAAAGACTCATAAACCAGGAATTAGCATGTGTGCACACTGAAGGAAACAAAAAAGAAAGTGAACAAATCCATCCCCTTTTAAAATTATATCTTGGTACTTAAATCAAATAGAAATATCACATATTTTCTTCAGTTTAAACAGATTTTTTTTTTAAAGGAGGTTACCCCATTTCAGGGTTTTCATATATCAAGTAAAACACTGAGACAGTGACCATTCAGAGAAGTTATGACTCTTAAATAAGTGTCAATATCTTATATAAAACAATTCTGCTGAAAATACTTACTGGACAGATGGAAACACAGCCCATTTAGCAAATATCCATAAGTGGGCCCCCTTAGTTTTGTAGTCTCCTGTTCAGTTCTAGCCTGCATGCAATTTCTACAGCTGCTTGGAAGCAAATCATTTCAATGCAGGAATGTGTGCAAAACCAGGTTTCCTTTCTCTAATTAAATATTATGTAAATAACAAATGCTTTGTGTTTTATGATTCAGCTTTATAAAGGAATTTAAAGTCCTCTTTAATAGGAAGGTAGAAAATGTTGTTTTATATAAATATTATTGCATGTACCCCATTTGCATTTGCTTTAACTGCTTAACTTATACAGAATTCAGAAAATAGTTTAAATTTCTTAATTTGCTTCTTAAGTTATAGTTATTACTGGTACCCTGCATATAAAGATACTGAAATGAATTTGCCTCAACTATTCTTGAATTTTACTGTAAACTACTATGCCTTAACCAAGTCACACATTGGAAAATAGATAATTTTATCAAATAAGTACAGCTAGAAGGGATCTGGTCAATAGTACAAGTCTAGAAACACTTTTTTTGTTTGCTTTTTGTTTTGTTTCAGGGTTTTGGTTAGTTAGTTGGTTGGTTTGTTGTTTTTGGGATTTGTTTTGCTGTTTTGTTTCTCCTCCATAAAAAAATATTATCTTGGAATGGTCAAAGATAAACTGAAGAGATTTCAAGTTTCTTTTAATTGTGGACAAAACAATGGTATATTTCAGCTATTCTTTAACTGAATTCAAACAGATCTGCAAAGCTAAACATTAGAACGAGATCAAAAGGCAAGGCAAGAGATGCTGCTTAAAAATAAGTAACATTGCATGTTTCCAATGCAAGAGTAACTTGAAATGTCCAAAACACAGAAAAATGCTGCTTGCCAATAACATGAAAAATTCCACTACCTGGAGCCTATAGCCTATTGCTCCAGGTAAGTTCACCAAGGTGATTTTCCAAATGTTAAGATTATTTATTTGATTTTCTTTTTCCCCTGGAGAAATGACACTCCCAATTGTGGCCATCAACTTATCCACTGTGGTTATTTCTAGTAAAAGTATCATGCAGTTTTATCCCTAGGAGTGTGATAGCACAGGATTTTTATATATCTGATTTCAGTTTTCGTCTTCTTCTAGGTCTCTTGATATTACCATCTACACTATTCTAAATTTGGTTTTCATCCTCTTAGTTTCTAAATCTTGGTACTACCATTTACTCTATTTTAAAGAGGCTGGAACTACTTTTGCCACTAAAGACCAAAACACAAGTCTTCTACTAAAGGATAAAGAAACGTCATTGCTGGAAGTATGTTACACAACTTCTGTAAATGTTTGTCAGGACTTATCCTAACTAAGGTCTGCTGCTGCTGCTGAAATATAAAACAAGCATAAAGTGTTAAGAAAGAGATTGTTAAATAAATTAACAAATCATTGCTGTCCAACTGGTAATCATACAGTTATAACACTGAGGACAAAACAATATTTGTTAAACTGGAGATTTAAAAGATCTTTTTCAAGGCATCAAGAGGAGTGTATCTGCTTATAGTCATGAAGATTCACTTAAAACAACAATCCCCCAAAATGAAGGGAAAAAAATGGTGTTAGTAGTATGTACTTATAGTTGTAACTCCTATACCTTGAGAGCATTATGTTTACTCTTCAGCAGCTGTTGTTTTGTCTTTATTTCCTCCCGTTTTCTCTCATCTGTGATTCTCTTTTGAAGTGTGTCACCCCTTTGCAGCAATTCTTTCACAGTGCTCTCATCATCTTGACTCTGATTAAAGGGGAAAAAAAAGGCGTTTAAATACAGTACTAAGAAATACAGACATTTAAAACTTTGCTAGAGTAATCTAACAGCTACTTGCAGTTCTGTGCAGAAGGCTGAAGAACTTGAACTTGCTGCCTGCAATATATGTCAGCACTTGAGGGCTGCAAGTAAAACAGCACTTGGAAACCTACAGATGTTTGATATTAGATTTTATTCTGTGTCTAGGATAACAGTATGAAAACACTAAAGGCAAAAAGGTAAAAAGATTTGACTTTAAAACAAACAAACAAACAAACAAAGACAGCTGTAACTAGAATACTCTACATCACTGTCACTAGTCACTGAAATTGCTGGTGTGCTAGGAGGCCCTGTAATTCCTAACCATTTCATGTAGGATCACAGTGCAAAACTGGCATTCTGGCAGGAAAAATGATACCAGGAAGTGCTTTTTACACAGAAGTCAAATCTATGCCACAGCTCCTAGGAGTGTATCTCTTGAACCACACTAAACATTTTATGTAAGGAAAGGGAACAAAATATACTGAGTTAGTGGAAAATGCCCTGACAAAATTGATTCATACACAATTTACTACTGCAGTACATCCTGCCTTAAATTTTACTTTCCCTGCATTAAAGTTTTGAAAATAAATCTTGCAGAGATTCATTTCAGTGTTGATATAAAATAACTACCTTTGAAGAACTCCTTAAAAGCAAAATACCATTGAGTCTTTAGTTTGCTTGTAAAGAAATATGTATTTGATCTTGCTGGAGACTCACAGAGAAAACATCCTAAAGAGAAATCTCTGTTACTCTCCAGGCAAGAAATGCTACTTCTCTGAAAATCCCGCTGGATAGGACACGCCACAGTGTGTTTTTATGCACAAATGTTTTCACTACTTGCCAAGAGCAAATATGAGCAATAAAGCTTACCACAGGCACATAACACTGTTTAGAAGAAATTATTTAATCAGCTTGATTAAGAACTAGTGGGTGATTGGTATTTATTTCAATGACCATTGCCTAGCATATGTTTTTTAGTGAATGTCTTCTTCAACTATATTGCCCCTGTAGATAATACCCATGCTTTAGCCAGTGTTTTCAAAAGGGCTGAAGAATGTCTTTTGTATAAGCTAACAATTATCATCAAAAGTTACTTAAGGCTACCTCAAGACTTTTGATTTTATAATGTATTAGCACAAGAAAATTTTGCCCAAGTTATATCTGAAGATCCTAACAGAAATATGGAAGTTTCTAATTTTCACTCTTTTTTTGTTTTTGCCTGCCTGCCTACTTCACTCAGACTTCCGTTTCAACTAAATTACCATATCTTTATTGAAGTCCTCCTCTTTCAGATTCACCCCCTGTTGAATTTCAACCTCCAGTGGTTCAAGCATTTTTTGTATATCAAAGTCAAATTGCTCCAATTCCTTCAAAGGAATGAAGGGCTAAAACAGGAGAAATACAAAGATTATTTATTTAAATCACAGACTTCATAGTTTTATTAGCAACATAAATGAAGAGACATCTGTTTTGCCACCTATTGCTAAAACAGTGGTAGACTTTTCCAGCACGTGCAAAAATACCTCCACCATACAACTCAAAGTAGCAAAAGATACAAGTAAATATAGGTGTTTAGCAATACCATAGAATTTCCATATAAGAAAACATCAAATCTGCATGGTAAGTGAATTATTAAAAACAAATATATTCTCACAGATGTGTGCAAGAACAAGTTCAGATAAACAGTGTAACTTAAAATTTACCTAAAGAATGTAATGCGTGCACTACTTGCATAAATCTGGTTTGTAAGAAATTGCTCATACAGCAACAAGCAATCCACTGAGATCAAAATCTACTGATTGCTACCATCTGAGCAAAGAATGGCAAAAATCTTAGGTAATTCTGTAAAACAAAAACCAGATCATCTCCATGTGAGATATACCCTAATGATATTTTGTAACATATTGGAAGGGGAAAAAAATCAACAAAACTCCACTAAATCACAGAATCACAAAATATGTCTGGTTGGAAGAGACCTCAAAGATCATCCAGTTCAACCCTTGACCCAGCACTGAAGGGTCAACACTAAACCATGTCCCTAAGTGCCAGGTCCACACACCGCTTGAACACCCCTAGGGTTGGTGACTTCACCACCTTCCTAGGCAGACCATTCCAATGTTTGAGAACCCTCTCTGTGAAGAAAGATTTCTTAACATCCAGCCTGAACCTCCCCTGGTGCAGCTCGTAACCATTTCCTCTACTTCTTGCCACCAAGGAGAAGAGACTGGCCCTGTCCTCACTACAACCTCCTTTCAGGTAGTTGTAGATAGCCTCCTCCATAATGAACAACCCCAGCTCCCTCAGCTGCTCATCAAAAGCCAGGTGCTCCAAGCCCTTCAGAAGCCTCATTCCCCTTCTCTGGACATGCTTCAGCACCCTAATGTCCTTCTGTGGGGCCCAGAACTGAACACAACACTCAAGGTGTGAACTCACCAGTGCTGAGTACAGGGAAATGATCACCTCCCTGTTCCTGCTGGCCACAGTCTTTCTAATACGAGCCAGGATGCTGTTGGCTTTCCTGGCCACCTGGGCACACTGCTGACTCATAAAACAGCTTATGTTTCAAAAAAAAGATTCAGGACCATAAAGCCACCAACCAAGCACAATTCCTCCAAAACAAATCACAATGTAATTACGGTGCTGTAGCTAAGCCTTCATTTTTAATCTCTAAGACAAGTACCACTCATTCACAGCAATACACTGTCCCGTGTCTGTGAATTGTTTAGTGTACAATATACAACCAGATGCAATGATCTTAGAGGTCTTTTCCAATCAAAACAATTCTGTGATTCTATATAATTTAAATGCACCTCAAAGGATCAACAGAAAAAAAGTTGTTGGTTTGTTTTTTTCTTTCAAAGCCTTAAATGAAAGAATGCATAACAAATTCTGGGTGATTCTTGCATAAAATTGCCGGATTTATGAGGCTCTAGGAGCTCTTGGACATACAGCTGTCCTCTTGCTAAAGACATAAGTATATTGTATTCTACTCAGTCCTATTTTCCTCTTCCTTCTAGTGTAAGAGGTGTTTATTATGAAGCAGAGGTTTGTAATGAAGATAATAACAATCAAAATGATAAAAAAATTAGTCTGGACAGCCACTGCAATCTGCTCTCAGTTCTTCCACAGATGACCTGAAAGAACTAAGGTAAAAATGTCCTAATTGTATCTGGTTTTGTTGTTTGGTTTTTTTTTTTCTTTTTTTTTTAATGACAAAGATCAAAACAATTCTGTGATTCTATATAATTTAAATGCACCTCAAAGGATCAGCAGAAAAATTGGTTGTTGGTTTGGTGTTTTTTTTTTTCTTCCAGAGCTTTAAATAAAAGCATATAATTCTTGGTGATTCTTGAATAAAATTTCCTGATCTATGAGGTTCTAGGAGCTCTTGGACATACAATGGTTCTCTTGCTAAAGACATCAGTACATTGTATTCTATTCAGTTCTATTTTCCTCTTTCTTCTAGTATAAGAGGTGCTTATTATGAAGCAAAGGTTTGTAATGAAGATGGTAACAATCAAAATGATCAAAAAATTAGTCTGGACATCCACTGCAATCTGCTCTCAGCTGTTCCACAGATGACCTGAGAGAACTAGGGTAAAAATGTCTTAATTGTATCTGGTTGTTTTTTTTTAATGACAAAGATTGCGTGCAATTATGAACATTAATGGGAATATAATAATAGATGATATTTATAAAGATTAATACTGTGCTTCCAAATTTTCATCAACAATCTCAGAATTACCCTCAGGAAGCACTTCAGCTGAGGTAGAAATTACAGTTAATTATACAGCAATTTCTTCTCATATGCCCTGAAGAATGCTTTTAAAAGTAAAATCTCAGCGAAAGGCAAATAAACTAATGAAACTGGAATACAAAGCTACTGATCTCTGACAAAGACAAAAACAACTAAAAAAAAAAAAAAAAGAAAATTAATGAAAAAAATGTTAAGTTAAATTCCAATAATTCAATCAGGTACAAGGACCATTTGAAAATGTTAGATTTTATTTTAGTATGTTATGATAAATTTGTTAATTCAAGATACAGCAATTTTTTTACTGTTTATAGACTTCACAGGGCATTTCTCCTTTGCTTCACTGTCGTACTGATAATTGTTAGCATTTGAAAAAAAATATAGATAATTTGGAAACAGATGAGAAGTGACTGAAGTAGAGAATTAGAAGTTACTATGCTCTGGATTTTTCTTTTTCCCAAGTGAATATTTTTATCCAAGTATGGGAAAAAAAAAAAAAGCCACATAACACTTAGGAAGGATAATATCATCCTCTAAGAATAATCCATTTTCATCCCATGAAGCTGAAGTCATGAGTAAGGGAAGAAGAGTTACCTACATTATGTGGGTGGACTAAACTGCAGGGTGCCTCATTTTGTCCTTCATTGAAACACATACAAGAAGTCAGTAGAATCATCAGGAATTCAGACAAGGTTATGTCTCTCTGTCTTATGCAATACCAAATACTATAAATATCCTTACTGAATCATTCTGTACCTGTCCATTCCCCAAGGTCCTGGAACAGTTTCCCTAAATTCTACTTTACCATTAAAATCATATGCTGGAGTAATTCCTTTCATTTTGCTGGGTACGTAGTGTATAAAGCTTAGTGAGCTGCTGCCATTCCAGCTCATCTTGCTCATAAAATCATAAACAGGAGAACACTGAGAAAGTTGCCAGGTAGAGGAAGTTTGCAGGCTGTGTTCTGAAGACCCTTCATTCTAAGTATCTTTTCCTCCTTCTTCCATTGAGACCACAATACACAATGCAAATGTTTAAGCCATGATAAAACATCTACAGCAAATCTCACTTTTTCCCTAAGGAAAAAAAAATTATTTCACATATTATCAAAGGCTTCATCAGGCCTGTATGCTTAACAATGTTGTGGAAGAGCAAGTAAAACAGATAGAAATCCAGACTGCAGGTAGCAGATGTTCCAAGCAAACAACACAGTTGTCTGGGCTCTGTGTCAAGATGTTCTCTGTCTACAGTTTGTACTTGCATAAGAAGTAAGAAGTGCACTGGAACAGCTGAAGTACTGCTAAATGGCCAGCAGAAAAACCCCAAACAACAACCCTTTATTTATAGGATATTTCCAGGAATGAAAACAAACAAACTCAGATATCCACAAAGACTGTGCTAGTTACACAGACTAGTGAGCCCTGCATAAACTCCAAACTACTCATGAAAAATCATGACCCTTTGCTTCTGCCTTCCCCAAAGCTTATTTCCTGCTCTGCAACTGATCCTCCCTCTGTGCATTAATTTCCAGTGCTCTTACAGCAGCTATCAAAAGTAGTTAAGATCAGGATCCATGCATTCCCCTTATTCTATACACTGACTTGTAAGGCTGCTTGCTTCAATCTGCTGAATAGCTGTCTGCAATAAATACAATGGAGAAAGCAGGTGGTTTATATCCTTCCATATTCTAATTCAGAGGACACAACGTGGGTAAAAATGACCTAATCCATACTGAATTTAAATTCAGTAACCAAACTGATTGTACAGATCAGTACCTATATTTGTCTCTACCTCAAACCTTGGTGACTCACAGCCTCATGGGAAAAAAAGGTGAGTGCTTTTAATGAAAATTTTCTCCTCAAAAGCACTTTATTTACATATATATGACCAAAAAAAAAAGGCTACTTATAATTGAGTAAGAATCCTAATTGCCCGATGTTGTTCATTCTTTATATGTTAATGAAGTAATCATTGTTATATTAATATAAAGTTAGTGAATGCTTCTAATTGTGAAACAGTGGGGGGAAGAAAAGACCTTAATGTAAAAAAAGACCACAAACTTTCACACTTTAAAAAACGTTATTCCTCTAACTTATTTTTTTTCCCTTGAAAATCATAGTATTTTTGTGGTTTTTTTTTTTTCTTCCCTGGGGTTTTGGGTTTTGTTGTTTTGTTTCGTAAATTTAGTTTGTTAGAAACTGCACTCTACTACGTGGTTGTAACTGTGCCCCTTACATAAACATTTTGTATGCATCGTCATATGGAAGCAACTCCTCCTACCTTTTCACTCTTAATCCTTTGTGATATAGTTGCAAATCGCTGATTGAGCTCAGAGAGTTTAGGCTCTATTACTTTCCTGCAGTGATCTCCACGGTTTGTCATCAAGTCTACTGCCTGGTCACGCACAGAGTCCACCTTTGGGTGCATATCATTCAGCTCAGCCTTTAAGCGCTACAGTCCGTGAGCAAGAGACAGGGCTTGAAGTTAGTAATAAATGCAAAGAGAAAGAGAGAGAGAGAGAGAAAGTGTGCAAAGGAATAGGGAGCAAAACCACCAAGCAAATTCAGATAATCAAGCACGAGTGTGTAAATCCAACAGAAATACATTAGGTAACATTCCCACTGCTGTCTCTCAAATCTACAGCAGGAACGTGTCTAACTGTTTTAATATCTCCTAGAGGAAATGAATGCTGAACATTATTTCTAGGCAGGTTCTGATCTGCAGTAGAGACAGTTCTCATCATATTTCAGGATACACTCAATTATTTTATCTTCCTAAAGCTACAGAGAGCTGTTAATTCATGTGGCTTCCATGACTTCTCATGCCCATACTTGAGGCAGAGAAGAATGAGCAGATGAAAACCAATAGGAATCTTTTCTATAAATCTATCACAAATCAAAAGAGGGCAAATGCTTTCTTCCTCTGCAACAGTAGCCTTAACAATACATCCCAATATGGGCAGATGTCAAGAAATGTAGCCAGGCATTTCTCAAGCAGACATTAAGAATATTGCTGTTTGTAGAAATGCCTTTGTGCATTCAACTATATATCCCTGTACTGACGACAAAGATAATTTGCCATCAATTATCAAAGACAACATTTGATACTTGATGGTGGCAAAAGGGTTCACTCGACTACTAAAGTCTGTCCTGTAATCCTGCTGACATCAATGAGGCTTTCATTTATGCTTTGCCTTGGAATCTGTAAAGTTTTGCTTTAGGAAATGTTAATAACTGTGTTAGTGTAAGCAATACAATCCCGATTTTGATTTGCAGACTGTTCCTAGCATGTACTGGCAGTGTTGTTCAATACAAAGAAAAAAAATTACACTGACTTAGAAGAAAGTAATAAATCCATATAGGTAATAAATTGAAGTTGTTTAATCTTAACAAAGAAGGGATTTTAAATGACATTCTTTAAAATTTACACTTATCTTACAAATTCATTTTTTATCAGTCAACTGAAGCAATGGGCCAAATAAAACCATCTGCTCAATGCCGTATTATGCAACTAGTTCACCACATTCTTGTCTGTGGTGTTGGTCTGGCATCAATGCAAAGAGTGTTTATAGCATTAAAACAATCATATGACAGAGATATCAAATGCAGACACCACAGACACAGAAAAATAGAAAAGCAATTAAAAGTGAAAGGGACAAGAAAAGTAACTTTGTTCAACCAGATGTGTATTAAACCTGTAAACACAGGGTAAGTAAGATACTCTTCTACTCACCAGAAAGTCCCCAGGGCTTTTAATAGCATATCTGGTTTTATTACTGCTGAGATTTAACCTTTGTAATGCAGTGCAAACTTATTAATTAATCTACAAGCTGCCAGGAGGTGGCTTTCTTACAGAAAAAAAAAAAATCAAATAAACAGTGTTAACCATGTGTGTTAAGCATGATAGTTTTGGCACAGTCACTTTTTAGCATAAAATTAATGCTTTCCAGAAAACTGCAATTTTACTTTATTTATTTTCTTTTTTTACCTTAAGAATTTCCTCTTTTTGCTGGGGTTTTTGTTTATCAGATTCATCCAACAGTATTTCAGCACGATACATCCAAGTTGTGACATTAGCCACATTCTGATCAAAAGCTTCCATGTGCTTTTGATATTCCTGTATGTGGAAAACGTAAATACTGCATACAAAAAAAGTCATCAGAACTGAAGCAGTAGCTGTAATTTTGCCAGCTATGGCAAGCATGCATCTATTATGAACTGCAACTTGTTTATTTTTCATAGTAACTGCTTCTTTTGGGAAGGGCAGAATCTGTTGTTTGTTTTCTTTCATGTTACATCTTAAGTTTCTTTGAAAAAGTATTCTGGGAGAGAGAGAGAGAGAAGATTCCCAAGTGACAGGCAGGAGGGTGATAAAGTCACAGCAAGACACAGGTGTCCACAACTCAGCCACACTGGTGAGAGGAACAGGAAGCTGACAGCCGGACCTGCTGAAGGTGGACAGAAGAGTTTCCCAAGAATGAGGAATAGAAGTGACTTTGAAAAGCAACTAAGCTGATTGCAACTCGGGTGGCAACACAGATGCACAGATACAATCTTGATACAATCAAGAATGGGAACTTTCTATGAAAACTCTTAGATATCTAACTTCTCTGCTTCCAGACCCTGCTTCCTAAAAAGCTCTCTCACTTCTGATAAATTTCTTTCTTCTATCCTTAACGTAAAAGCATTTTGCCATTTTTGGTGAGCTCATTAGAATGAGGCCTATGCACATGGTATGTATGTGTACCACACACCTGAGATCAAACATTCTACTAGCACTTTTCCCCTGCTGTATATATGTACCTTTATTTTATACTGTTCTAAAGTCAGTAAGAGACCAATTCCAACTCGTGTAGCTTTTAACCACAGGTTCTAGTAAATATTAATAAATCAGTCTAAAGAAGAGAAAATAGTTGAGATTGCATAAGTATACCAGTTTATAAACTCCATTACATGTTTCTTATAAACCGTTGCACATTGAAGCTGAGCACCTACATCATACTGAATGAAATGATTAAATTTTCTGGATAAAATAGACACAACCAGATGCTTTCGTTTCTGTGCTGCATGTAGTCAAAGAAGGTCTGTAGTGATGCTGTACATCCATCAGAGAATCACTCTCTGTAACCACGGACTCCAGAGAAGCTGAGAAGCTCTAACATATCAAGCTCTAAAAAGTCATGATAAAGGCTAACATTCTTGCTAATAATTTTTTTTTTTGACTGAAGCTGTGTTCCCATGCTCTCAGCAATTGAAACAACACAGAAAATCTCCCAAAACATTATGGTAGCCCAATGATTAAGACCCTCATGTGTTTAAGGATTCAAGCTGCCATGACAGAATGAATTTTAAGGAAGAATACCGTTTAATGATTATCAGTGGTTTGAAGCAGCTGGGGCTGCAGCTCCCGCCTCTGTATTAAATGTGAATTAGGGATTTAACTGTCAAGTAAGCTTAATGTAGACACCTTAAGTAATTATTCCCACCAAAATATGCACTATACAGCTATCCAAAGGAAAGTTCTGAAAGACTGAATCATAAGCCCTGAGCACATCAGATGTACACACTGAGCAGAGATTCTGATTTAGTTGCCTCTGATATTAATCCAGTTCACATACAGTGATGCTACCACGTGAACCAAATCAATATGCAAACAAGAACTTGCTTCCCAACTCTACTACTCCAAACAGAAATGCTAATGTAGCCAAAAGCAGCTGAGGTTGGTACGAATACCATGACTTACTTGATTTATTTGACTATTTCTTTCACTTGATTCATAGTCAAGTAGTCTAGGTCCTTTGGAAATCCGTATACAACAGTGAAGGAACTACAAAGGCAGACAAGAACGGGAAGTGCTAACAATTAAGAGTCCAGGGAGCCATCACTCTGTAGGCAGTCAGATTCTTAAAATATACACAACGTACTAAACAGCAATCATTCAAATTGTCTGTGTACCTACATATTCACTAAGCATGGTCCAAGGCCCCAGAAAGAAACACCCATATATAAGGTTGAGCACTTGCAACTGAGCACCAGCATTTCCTCTGTCTGAATGAATGTATTTTCCTTACCAGTAACAAACTGAACCATTCCTCAGCACGTGAAGTTACTGCTATCCAATTGCTGTTCAGGAGGCTGAGTTTATCCTCTAATAGACGTTCCTTTCCTTTCAGCACTGCCTTCAAGTTCTCTCCTAAATCACCGATGCTCTTAAGTTGGACTTGGCGTTTCTCAATCTCCTTCCGTGTTGCCTATGTGAGCAGAATCAAAAATAAATGTTCAGGCACCAGATTTTTTTTTCAGCAGAAAAAGTTAGACATCTTGTTTCCTTGCTGTAGAAATACGTATTTTCATTACTTTCACTTGGGATTTCACTTTACAACTAAAATATGCAATTGACCATAGCACCTCTAAGTTCAAATGGCTTAAATATATATGGAATCATAGAATGGTTTAGGTTGGAAGGGACCTCAAAGATCATCCAGTTCCAACCCCCTGCCATGGGCAGGGACACCTACCACTAAAACAGGTCACTCATGGCCTCATCCAACCTGGCCTTGAACACCTCCAGGGAGGGAGCAGCCACAACCTCCCTGGGCAACCTGTGCCAGTGTCTCACCACCCTCACTGTAAAGAACTTCTTCCTGACATCCCGTTTAAATCTCCTCTCTGCCAGCTTAAACCCCTCATCCTGTCATTACAAGACCTTTCAGATACTGGAAAGCTACTATAAGGTCTCCTCAAAGCCTTCTCTTCTCCAGGCTGAAGAGCCACAACTCTCTCAGAGAGCCTGTCAGGCACTGTATATATGCAGTGCTACAGGATTAGATTTCCAACATCTCCCCCCACAAATGTTTCTACCTCATACAGTTAGACTTAAAGAGTTCACTGAATGAAATATTTTCTTAGCTTTTAAAGGAATTATTTTTCTTTTCTCAGTTGTTTCTCAGAGAAATGCAGGCAGTGTGCCTTAAAACTGGGAGAATACAACACCACTCAATCTCTAGGACATAAGCATTTCCAAGAGAAATGGCATTTATGTTTACAGCACCCAGGAAATGAAAGATATCAGACAGATCTTTCTTTGTTAAAACTCTGCATGCAGAGTGTGCCTCAGGTGACCAGCTTATTGTCCCCATCCTGGTAAAACCAGAAGGAGGAGCGCTTAGAAAGAGAAGACCAGACAAGTTTCCCTTATATCAGTTTTTGAAATCAAAACCACAGGAGAGAAGTTGTACTGTAAAATGGAAGTTGTTTTTAAGAAAGCAAGAAAGTTTTTAAGAAAAACAACTTTGGATGGCCTTTTAAGAAAAACAACTTTGGCTGGCTTGAAGTCCTAGCAGAAGCCAAATTGCTCTGCAGTGCTGAAAGGTATGGGGACAAACTCCACCGGGAATTCATAAGGGGTTTGTAGTTGCAAGCAATATCCTTTTGACTATTTTACACTTGGGTCTAAAGGATGGCAGGATGCATCATGTTAGTATATGTAAATGCAGCCTTATACACTTTGGGTGGGGTTCAGAGCTCTCTGAGACCATTTTCTCATGTCATCTTCTGAGACATTCAAGGTTTTGTAATGACAGGATGAGGGGGAATGGGTTTAAGCTAGCAGAGGAGAGATTTAAATAGAATGTTAGGAGGAAGTTCTTTCCAGTGAGGGTGGTGAGACACCAGAATGGGTTGCCCAGGGAGGTTGTAGCTGCTCCCTGCCTGGAGGTGTTCAAGGCCGGGTTGGATGAGGCCCTGAGTGACCTGTTCTAGTGGGAGATGTCCACGCCTATGGCAGGGGGTTGGAACTGGATGATCTTTGAGGTCCCTTCCAACCTAAACCTTTCTATGATTTTACTGTGGCATATTCTTTATCTTTCAGTTTACTAACAGATGCTACTAACTTTCGGGTTTTGTTTTGGTTTTTTTGTTTGTTTGTTTGTGGGGTTTTTTTGTGTGTGTGCATTTGTTTTTTCACTTGATATTTCATAAGCAACTGAAATTCATAACCTACTTCACATTATTAACTAGGAATAAATTACATTTGAATACAGAAGCTACATAGAATGGCTTTTTCTGAGAATACAGTGAATCATTGTATCATAGGATGATTCGGGTTGAAAGGGACCTTCAAAAGTCATCTAGTTCCTCTCTGCAGTCAGCTGGGGCACTACTCTCAACTAGATCAAGTTGCTCAGAGCCTTGTTGAGCCTCACCTTGAATATCTCCAGGGATGGGGCCTCTGAGTTAATACTTTGCAATGGTAAAAATGCCATTTCAGCGTATCAAGAACCAAAAATGGTTCAATGTATCAAGTTGAACTGCTGATGATCTTTGAACAAACCAGAAATGTAGCTAAATTGAGAGGATAATATTTTAATTGTTCTGGTCATTAATATTAAGCATTAAAAGAAAAATAAATTGAAATGAAATTGAAAAGAAAAGCTCTGTGCTCCTCCACACTGCCTGTACACTGTGAATTACTCAGAAGTAATCTTTGCAATTTGAACCTCTCTAAAAGAAATTAGTTAGGTGGCTCAGCTCTCATGGGTGGGATTAGAGAATTAATCAGAAGCTGACATTATGGCTGATTATGCATATTTATTTGTTTCTTTGCAGCACATCTTTTATTTTTATTGCATTCTGCCCACCAATTACAAATCAGTTGGCACAATTTTCACATCATTTTCTTTTATTGATTTTAGTGACAGGAAATATGTAGTTAATGTGTTAGCTAATGTAATTCTAAGTACTTCAAGTCAACTTTCTATACACTGGTATTATACATTGTGCTAAAACATAACATTAAAGCACTGGCAGATGCGGCTCAGATAGCCAACTGTGTCCTGGGCTGCATTAAGAGAGGCATTACCAGCAGGGCAAGGGAGGTGATTCTCCCCCTTTACTCTGCTCTCCTCAGACCCCACCTGGAGTACTGTGTGCAGTTCTGGAGCCCCCAGCACAAGAAGGACATGGAACTGCTGGAGAGAGTCCAGAGGAGGGCCACAAAGATGATCAGAGGGCTGCAGCACCTCTGCTATGAGGACAGGCTGAAAGAGTTGGGGCTTTTCAGCCTGGAGAAGAGAAGGCTTTGGGGAGACCTTATAGCAGCCTACCAGTATCTGAGGGGGGCCTACAGGAGGGCTGGGGAGTGACTGTTCACAAGGTCTTGTAATGACAGCATGAAGGGGAATGGGTTCAAATTGGCAGAGGGGAGATTTAAATGGGATGTTAGGAGGAAGTTCTTCACAGTGAGGGTGGCGAGGCACTGGAACAGATTGCCCCAGGAGGTTGTGTCTGCTCCCTCCCTGGATGTCTTCAAGGCCAGGCTGGATGAGGTCTTGAGTGACCTGATCTAGTGGGAGGTGTCTCTGCCTATAGCAGGGGGTTGGAACTGGATGATCTTTGAGGTCTCTTCCAACATAAACCATTGTATGATTCTATGCATACTCTGCTGATGGCAGGGAGTGATACCGAACTTTTCCTGGTAATACTATCTGCCACTTCATTTTTGAGAACATGGTTTCCTGGCAATTTAATTCTTATCAGGCTAGTCCCTGATTAAATGACAAATAAACTCTGCAATGGTTAGCGGCTTCAGTGATTAATATGCTCACTAAATCAGACTTCTAATTACAAACGGATTTCTAACACACAATGCCTAATGACTATCTTTCCACCCACATGCCATTTTTCTTATCTATTGTAACAGAACTGAATTCAAATGGATTTAGCTTGTCTCTACTGAGTAAAAAGTCAAGATTTACAGTCTCCAGTATATTACCCATCTCATTTCACATAACTCAGCCAAGTTTTTGTTTCATCCTTTAGAAAAATTGTAGACACAGAGAAATAAATAACAGACTTCCCTTCATGTCTGGATTATGTTTCATTAACATCACTTTTGACTCAAGATAGATATTCCTTTTTATTTGTAGCTGATACCTTGAAGGCAATGTTTGCATGTATGATTTAAAAAAATTTATTCTAATCTCTATCTTGGAAACTCTCTGAGTTCTTTTCACTTCTAAGAAGTCTTTGGTAATGAAAATTAATTAGAAATGTGTGCAGTAACAAATATAGCTGATATATTGTCCTGTAAAGAAAAAAAAATATACGAGTTCTCAATTGGCAGAAGCATATATCCAGTTTTCAGTTTTGGGTTCTTCTCTCCTCCCATCCATTTTCTTAGTTTTTCTATAGGCTTTCCTCACAATAGGAATCTGCTGGGATTAATTAATCTCCCAGTGCATTTCGTTAGATTGGTTACTGTCTGTGGCAGCCTAATTACCCAGAAAGTCCAAAACCCAAAGCTGGGACATTAATCAGATGCTGAGAGGTGCTAGGTCTGGGAACTGAATTATTGATGTACAATTCTGTATGGTGCCTCAGTGAAATCCACATAGAATTATCAGCACTGTACTTATTGATGAAGTCCTCACACAACTTTTAAAGTGTCCAGAATAACATGCACCAACTCCTGTCTCTTAGTGGAAGCAGATTATTTAAGAAATACTATATTCTCATTTTAGATCATGTCTGCAAATACTTACACTTGGAAGGCTAACATCTGCCGTCTTTACTATCTGTTGTATTGCTCAAAATTAAAAGTCTGATTGTATTTCTGTGAATATTAGTTTACATTGCCTAAAGAGGAGTCAAATAAAGAAATTCTGAAAGTCATTCAGTCAGTACATACCTATCTGAACAAGAAGCAGCTGCTGCCATCTAAAGTTGCTTGTTTATTCTTATTTTAGTGATGAACTGACTGGAGATTATCTGAGCTACTATATGAGGTTGAAAATCTGACCTACTATATGAGGTTAGAGAGGCTTTGGACAGTATTTTAATCTAAAATATGCTTTTTAATAAATTCCTCTTTTATCTATCAATTCATTGTGAGAATTCACAATACTCAGGGGTGTTTGTTAAGATTAGTAGGTGGAGTGGTTGTCATTTGATATATTTTTCATGTAAGATTCCTCATTTTAATTAGCTCTTGTTGCCTTTTTTTTTTTTTTGTCATAAGATAAAAATATGCTGCAGTTTTTATTGCACGTGTAAGACATTCCAGGGACTTCCCACTGTGTAACTGCACTCATCATCAGGCTTTAGATTATAATAATGCAACTTCAAGAGCATTAAGTTTCATATCTAAAAAATTAAATGATATTAAGGACAAATCTCCCTATTTAAACTACTGTGAAGCTGGTTTAACTTTCCTGAGCATGCATGCAGGGACATCCAGTGTACATTTAATTTTCAACAGAACTGTTTTGTACAGCTCAGCACCACCAAAGATGATTCATATTTTTATGGCTGCATAAATGGGCTGAGTAACAGGCAGGACTCAAGTTAGGGGCATTAAAAACATTTCATTACCTAAGCCATCTCTTAAAAATAATACAGTTGTCCTGTATTATGGTTGTTGCAATCACAATATCAATCCAAATAATAAGAGCAACTGCACAGACTTTAATATAGTTAAAGCAGCAAGTGAAAATGAAAGAACTTTTTTAAAATACTGCTTTGAAAATGCTGTCATTCTTAGAGACTGATGACCAAAACCTCACAGAAGACTTCTAAACTTTACTTTCATTGTTATAAGCTTGTAAATCATCAATGAATTTCAAGGCTAAAGCATTTTTATCAAGCTCAGACTGCTGAAAGAAGTAGTTAAAGAAAAAAAAAAAACAAACAAAAAAAAAATCCAAACTAAAAAACACCCAAGCAAAAAAAAACCCCAAACATACATTAAAGCATATTTTACTTGAGAGCATTTAATTTGTCTAGCTTTAAAAAGAAAAAAAAAAGTAAGATTGGCTGTATATTATGCATGATAAATTCTCTGCTGTGTGGTGTAATTGGTGAAATGGTTAAAGGTTTCTTCCTATTAAACAAAGCAGAACTGGTGCAGTTTTGCACAAAATCCCAATGTAGTTCACAGGAGTAATGGGAGAAGGGGGAGGGAGGGGGAGTGTTGGTATTTTCTCTTGAAATGTGGAGCATAGTTTCTTCCAAATCACAGATTGTGATATATGTGCACAATGGTGATTTGGTTTGTTTATGCTCTAAGTTAGATAGTTTTTAAAAAATTATATATGTAGAATATAAACTAGATTAACTATGATACTGTGCAAAGTCTTAACATCACACAGAGATATGCAGTTTGATGTAGAACTCTTACATTCCCCAGTGATTCTCTAAGCATGCACTGTAGCATGCACTGAAATTTTAAGGAAAGTTTCAATGGAGGATTTGAGTTTTAACCTAAAATCAGAGTTCAGGGCAGTCTCCTGGAAATAAGAAGCCTCCAGAATGAAAATAAATTACCTACAAACCAAAAAAGGTAACCCCCCACTTCCTGTCTGCTACATGAATATGGGAAAAATATAGTATTTTGATGGCCTTAATTCTTCATCCATTGATGCTATTTTACTATTTCTAATCATGAGTAGAATGGGATGAGAGAGAAATGTCTCTTTGTTTACATGGATCTGTATTTAGAATCATAGAATCAGTCAGGGTTGGAAGAGATCACAAGGATCATCTAGCTCCAACCCCCTTGCCATGACCAGGGACACCCTACCCTTGATTAGCCTCATCCAGCCTGGCCTTAAACACCTCCAGGGAAGTGGCCCCAACCACCTCCCTGGGCAACCCATTCCAGGGCCTCACCACTCTCATGGTGAAGAACTTCCTCCTCACATCCAATCTGAATCTCCCCACTTCCAGATTTGCTCCATTCCTCCTAGTTCTCTCACTACCTGATAGCCTAAAAAGCCCCTCCCCAGCTTTTCTGTAGGCCCCCTTCAGATACTGGAAGGCCACAAGAAGGTCACCTGGGAACCTCCTCTTCTCCTGCCTGAGCAGCCCCAACTCTTTCAGTCTGTCCTCATAGGAGAGGTGCTGGGTGCATAATTTATAGGACTTTGAAAAATGGAATTCTAACATTAAATCCTCCTCAACGAAAATCCCTACAGTATGAAGATTAATTGAGCTGTTGATAGAGACAAGAGGGTTTAAACTTTTCTGAGCATTAACGTTAGGGTGAGAGAATACCATAACGGCTACAAAGTTCCACTAATTAAAACATCAGGATTTTTATTCTCTCTATCACAAGAGAAATCTATCTGTAATATGCATTAACTGAAAATACATAAAGTAAGTGTAACATTGTTACCTTGCCCCAGGCAATTTCAGCATCCAAATTGCTTGGCATCCCCTGCACAGCTGATCTCTTTGTCAATTCTGCATCCGTCGCTGCGAGCCATTCTGTCATAGCATTAATTTCTTTCCGTAGCTTCCGGGACAATTTCAAGCATTTCTCTAACTCCTGCTTTTTTTCTGTCACCTGCAGAAAGAAAACATGTGGCTCTTAACTCTTCCATCAAAGAGGTTCAATGATGCACCTTCTTCTATATGACATTTTTCTTAAAGGCTTGACTTGCAGTTTCTCATGCCAAGCTGCCCTTGCACCATAGTTGTGTCTTCCCTTAATTCTCTCAATATCTATAACTGAGGGAGTTGGTCTCTTCTCCCAGGCTGCAGAAGTTTCCACCTCAACACAAGGGGGAACTTCTTCACTGTAAGGGTCACAGAGCACTGGAACAGGCTCCCCAGAGACGTTGTGGAGTCTCCTCTGGAGACTTTCAAGGCCTTATAATAGACTTCCAATATCTGAAGGGGGCCTGCAGGAGGGCTGGGGAGGGACTATTCACAAGGCCTCTTAATGACAGGACGAGGGGGAATGGGTTTAAACTGGAAGAGGGGAGATTTAAACAGGATGTTAAGAGGAAGTTCTTCACAGTGAGGGTGGTGAGACACTTGAATGGGTTGCCCAGGAAGGTTGTGGCTGCTCCCTCTCTGGAGGGGTTCAAGGCCAGGTTGGATGAGGCCTTGAGCGACCTGTTCTAGTGGGAGGTGTCCCTGCCTATGGCAGGGGGTTGGAACTGGATGATCTTTGAGGTCCCTTCCAACTTACAGCATTCTATGATTCTATGTTCCTGTGTGACCTGAGCTAGATTGTATGGTCCTGCTCTGGCACGAGGTGGGGGGGGGTGGGGTTGGACTCAATAATCTCTTTGGGTCCCTTCCAACCCCTGACATCCCGTGATCCTGTGATAACTGAGGGTGTTGGGCTCTTCTCCCAGGCACCCAGTGACAGAACAAGAGGACACAGTCTCAATCCGCACCAGGGCAGGTTTAGGCTGGACTTCAGGAAGAAGTTCTAAATGAAAGAGTGAATTGCTGTTGGAATGGGCTGCCCAGGGAGGTGATGGAGTATCTATCCCTAAAGGTGTTCCAGTGGAGGCTGGATGAGACACTTAGTGCCATGGTTTAGTTAATTAGAAAGATTAGGTGATAGTTTGGAGTCCATGATCTCAGAGGTCTTTTCCAACCTGTTTATTCTGTGATTCTGTGAATTTGTCATTAGAGCACAAACACTTTCAAGAACGCTGTGTGCACGAAGACATGCTGAGTTTGAACTTTTAGAAGACCTCTGCATACCTCCTCTTCCATTCTGAAGTTAAGCATTGCAAATTAAGTTGGAAGAACTGAATTAATAGGCTTTCCTCGATGCACAGAATAGATGTCAAAACCCTTCACAGAATGTATTTTCATATAGATGGCCACAGAGTGATGTAAAATCCTCAAAGCTTTTTCTGTGTAGCTATGCTACACGGAACAAAACAATTCTCTTGAAACACAAAAGCTGCTGAACGATGTCAAAAACTAAGGCATCAGTTAACTTCAAGATTTTAATTTGCTGAATGTTTTGGACAGGAATTACTACAGACAATCTGTTTTATTTGTTAAATTCTTTTGAGTATTTTACATGGCAGCTGAAAGGAAGGCTGGGTATTGATATTGTCTTGACTTCCTGATGATGGATTTATCTTGGAACCTGGAGAAATAGGGGAAATGCAATCTTCCCTGCACGGCCCTGGACTATACTCTAGGAGAGACAGGGAAAGATGGTTCCACATACTTAGTAGAGCAAATATGCTGGTTTGAGGCTAACTGGAATATTTTAATTAGAGAAATTAAATAATTCGCTGTGGAAAAAAAATAATAGTGATGTCTATATCACTCACTGGTTATGCTGAGGAACATAAATCCAAGAAACATAAGCAATGTCAGTCAGTATCTGGCTGCTGATTGTCGTGCTAATTATTTCTGCCTAAACCTGTATAACCTGATCTAAACATTCTTCTAACCTCTTAATGGCTTCCCACATCTCACCCTTGCATGTAAGCCTTCTGAAATAAGGGACGGGGTTGGATGAAGGAGAGGAGGTAACTTGGAGTCTCCCTGGGACGTTCTGCTGTTTGGGAGTGGTTTTGCATTTCTGTATTTCTTTTAACTTGTATATAATTGTATCTAGTTGTGAATATCTGTATACATTGCATATACATCCTTGCTAATTTGTGCTATGCTGTAAATATTGCACCATTCCTCAACTTCCAGCCAGCTGAGTTAGTCTGGTGAATCGTTGGGGTGGCAGGGGGTGGCAAACTCCCAAACTACCACAGCACATTAGTAAACTAGAAGGTACCAGATGGGAATCTACACCACAACAGATATTAGGGCAACTAGCACTTAGAAAACACAAATTAATAAACGATGCTATGATGAAGCATAAAAATTCCCAGTCCAAGAAGTTAAATCAAAAGCATTGCTTCAGTTACTAATATTTTAAAGAAATTACTAATTACCTCACATGCCAATTAGTAGTGAAGTGAGATAGTAGCCACTGATATTTCTTTAAGTATTTTTAAATAGGGAAAAAAAATGTAAAAGTCTACAGTAATAATATGTATCCAGAACTGGCATCGGTATCTACTGAAACTATTTTGGGCTTTGCCACTGTTTGAGTACAAGTAGTGGCACAATGATCAAAGTGATTTTTTAGCTCCTCTAAATTGAAATTTTAAAATTTAATTGGATGTTATGGGGTTAGGTATATGGCTTTTGCTCTTCCTTAGTAAACAGATTTGATTTGCGAAGGGAACAAGCAATAAAGTGTATCTGATCATGTATTATTACTCTCTGGAATATTTCTTCTTCCCCGAGTATGCTTTCTATTCTTTCCTGTATGCCCAATCTATTAAATGAGACCTTAGGCTTTACTGTCAGGTCAAGAAGCAAATCCTTGGAAAGGAGCATAAAGCTCAGGCTTTTAGAGCTCCATTCACACACAAAGCCAGGAATCCGCACATGTTTTTCTTCTGATAAATATTATTTGTCATTGTAGAAACCGATTTGCAGGTACATAGCTTCAATACAATGCAAAATTCACTACTCTAAGCCTATGTAAGAATTCTAAACACTTGATGTATAACAAAGTGAAGTTAGTACTGATAGGTGCCCGCACAGAAAGAGTATTTGTGTGGTTATATACACCTGCAAATTCTGCGTTTAGTAATACTACTCTATTTCCAGAGTGAGTATATCCAGAGTTTACTGATTTCATCAGTTTCTGTTTGTGTTTAAAATGTAAAAATATGGACAAATAGAAAACAGTGCCCTCTAAAGGCCTCCTGTATCATAAAGCCATCTGAAATGTACCATCTCTTCTATGATTCCATCTCCAGAAATTTTCTATTTTAAAGCTGTTTTAATACATGAAATAGTTCAATTGTAAGAATTCTTCAATATAATTTAAAAAACAAAAAAAAAAAAGAGAGTGCGAGAGGGAGATGAGAAAAGCAGATATTTACAGCAAAAGAAAGGTATTTTGCAGACTTTTAGTCTTCTACGTGCTTCAAAATGTGTCTGAGGATGGTTTTAAGTATCGAGGGGATCTCCTGAGGCAGAACATATCAAATCACATAAGTCTATGCTTGAAGATGTGTTTTTCTTCCAGTCCTGATATGTACTATTAGCTATAACTAGTATAATTTTTCTCTTAATAAGATTTTGACTCAATACAATTAATTAGGACTGATAATGGATAACTGATTGTTTTAGTTCTACTTATCTCTGGGCTTTCATAACTCTAAAACTGTTAACTACCATGGTAGGTAAAAGCAAAAGTGAGAAATTACATCTAGGACAACAAAGCTGAGCAGAGTAGCACAGATTTTTGAGACATGCTAATTTGCAACATGGCTCACTTTAGACACTTATGGCTTCCTAATGGCACATTTTTATCCTTCATTAGTCAAACAAAGTTTCCTATAACCATGGCACCTGCCTGCTGTTACTGTAAACACAAGGTAGGAATAAATGCTACACTTTGTTCTATAATGGAGAAACCAAATGTATTTTCTAAATTCAAATTATAGCTATCCATGATAGTGAAGCAGACTTGACACTCAAAAGATTGATGTCTCTAAATTACTTATTATTCCATCAAGAGAGAGAATTGTTTTAATTCAGATTCCCAAATGAGCATTATCTTTGTCAAAAGTAACCTCTTATTATTTTATCATGTTGTAGTCAGTGAGCCTTGACTATCATTAAGTTTCTGAAATACATACTGACTCAGTCTTACTATGGGCTTGTTTTCCTACCTAGTAATAATTTATGCCCTTAATAATTTATAATCTGACAAAAATTTGTATTCTATTCTGTTTCTTTTTTTTTTTTTGTTTTTTTGTGTATACATTTTAGAAATAAACAAACAGTTGTATCTGTCATTCACGATCTTCATTCAGCTAATTCCAGCACCATATTTACCCTAATCCTACAGCTTTTAGAAGTTCTAAGGAAAGGAGGATGAAGAAAACATAGTAACGAAGGACAGTCATAAAATTAATTATTTGTGTGATGTTGTCTTTAGGACAATGTCACAATTCCTCTTCANCATAATGTGGGCCAAGAATTAAAAGTCTTTAGGGATTAGCATAATTTTTTTTTTTTTTTAAGTCATAGCCTTGTTAATATTGGTTATTACTCTGTCTTTACTATTGTCTGTTTAGTTGACTTTTAAAGAAAAAATTGAGTAAATAAACATTTTCTTGTTGGAAAGGGTAACATTATTTAAGTGTATAGGCAGGAATATAGAAATAGATTATGCATAGATGGAAATCTTGTTCAAGGTATAAAAATACTCAGGGATAGATTCTGCAAGTTTAATTATACATAAATAAACTTTCATTGACACTGTAAGGAAGAAGTCTGACCTATTTTGAGAACTATTTGTCTTTTTCTATAGGTAAAGCTGAGATTTTATAAAGGAGTATTGGTAAAGCATTAATGTAGTCCTCCTAGTTATATGCATACATTCACTAAGTAGTCAAGCTGAGTACTGTATAAATATGAAATTTAAAACAAACATAGCGAGCTGCATTCCAAATCAAGACATTCCTCATTACAGGGCTTAAAGGATAACAATAATTCGATGAAGGAATCTAATAATCTCCATGGAATGGAAGATGACAAATTACTAAATTATAAATAAGGGTTCCCTGGTGTCTGAGATGAAGAATAATGGGAAAGTTATTTCACACACTGATAACTAAACAATATTCTATGTGCCTTATATATTAAGATGCAGAGGGAAAAGGCAAGTCAGGGTTGTACACAGCATTTAAATCGGGGAACAGTTACAACAATAACTGAGCACATAAAGAGTTCTGTGATTCTGTCTGTGTGCAAAATAATGAAGAAGCAGCAAAACAGAGTGGTACACAAATGTCTCCTGATGAAAGCTGCAGTAGCAAGAAGCTTTGGTCAAAAGATATTTTAAAAATCAGGACAAATTATATACTTAAAGACCTGGACAGTTAGAGACAGACGGAAGTGAAAAGGTAGAATTTACTCTTTTATGAAGTAGATCTTTAGGTAAGATATGGGAAAAAAAAAAAACAACAAAACCCAAACTCAAACAAAATCTAAGTATTTTTCTGACCTGAATTGTTTTGAAACAAGTGACTTAAGTATTAGCATGAAACAACAGCCTTCTATGACCTACAAAATCAATGAATTACTGGGGAAAAAAAAAACCAAAACAAAAATGCCCACCCAAAACCCCCCCAAAAATCCAAAAACCAAAAAAAACCAAAAAAAAACCACTTTCTTAACATTATATTTTAATAAAGGGATTCTGTATTTTTCTAGAAAGTTTTTTTTTTTCTCAGAGCAACTGAACAGCAATCTTCATGACTGGCTTTGCCTCCATTCTTTCTGTCCCACTGTTTAGAAAATGTGAGAGTATTGAAAGTAACCCAATAAAACCCTTCATTTAATTACTGTACCAAGATTGCTCTTCACTTTAGAAGTTAAAAAGGTGACAGAGTTTTGTACCAAAAATCACAGAGCTTACCTTCGCACCCAGTTCATTATACTGCAACTTCAAAGCTGTAAGCCTCTCATCCAGTTCTTTTGGGTTCTCTGTCTGCTGCTTTTGAACAATTTGCCTCCCAGTTTTTATCACCGTTTCCACTTCAGACTTCACTTCACTCAGGCTTTTGTATAATTTCTAATCAAACAGAAACACAAAAGTCAGATGTCAGAATGAAAACAAGTAAACCAGAAAAGACTATTAAAGGTATTATAACGACACCCTGGAAGAGTACAAGGACAGACTGTGGACAGAGATGTGGACATGCTGGAAGTGCCACAAGGATGATCAGAGGGCTGCAGCACTTCCCCTATAAGGACAGACTGAAAGAGTTGGGGCTGTTCAGTTTGGAGAAGAGGAGGCTCTGAGGTGACCTTCTTGTGGCCTTCCAGTATCTGAAGAGGGCCTACAAAAAAGCTGGGGAGGCACTTTTTAGGCTATCAGGTAGTGACAGGACTAGGGGGAATGGAGCAAAGCTGGAGGTGGAGAGATTCAGATTGGATGTGAAGAGGAAGTTCTTCAGCATGAGAGTGGTGAGGCCCTGGAACAGGTTGCCCAGTGAAGTGGTTGTGGCCACATCCCTGGAGGTGTTTAAGGCCAGGCTGGATGAGGCTGTGGGCAGCCTAATCTAGGGTAGGGTGTCCCTGGGCATGGCAGGAGGGTTGTAATTAGATGATCTTTGTGGTCCCTTCCAACCCTGACTGATTCTATGATTCTAAGTCTTTGCATAGTTTGCTGCATAAAAACACCACTGTGAATGACTCTGAGCAATTTTCACTGTCATTTGAAAGCGGAAGGAGTTGTGAGATACGATGGTATGTGATTTAAAGATACATAAAACTCACTCTGAGTTTGTATGGAGGGAAAAAAGGTTTATAAGAAAAAATTTCTGTTTCAAAATTCGAATTTAACAGATCAGAACAGCTTATCTTTACTAATATTAGCTTCAAGAACTTGTCACCAAAACCAAGGGTAGAAACATTACAGATAAGAAAGTATGTGTCATCATTGATTGTTTTAAGATACAGCAAAGTTTGACTTCAAGCTGGCTTAGATAATGTAGTATTTAAAACAACAACAGATGACCTCTATGAACTTATGTAGCTCGTTGGAGGTATTTAAACTGCAATTACCTGCTAATGTAATTTAAACATCTGACAGTTTTCCATACTACTGTGTCAAGAAACTGGTAGAATAGAGGTGCCCCCCTATACTTACTAAGCGTAATACTCTTCAAAATGCAAAGAGTTTTTAAAAATTACATGAAAGACTGATGTAATGAGCTTAAGCCAAAATATATTCTGCAATTCATTGCATTTTCTTGCTGTTGCATGGTGTACATCAGCTAACATATTCTTAAGCCAAAATACGTTCTACAATTCATTGCATTTTCTTGCTGTTGCATGGTGTACTTCAGCTAACATATTCTTAAGCCAAAATATACTCTGCAATTCATTGCATTTTCTTGCTGTTGCATGGTGTACATCAGCTAACACATTCTTAAGCCAAAATACGTTCTACAATTCATTGCATTTTCTTGCTGTTGCATGGTGTACATCAGCTAACATATTCTTAAGCCAAAATACGTTCTGCAATTCATTGCATTTTCTTGCTGTTGCATGGTGTACTTCAGCTAACATATTCTTAAGCCAAAATATACTCTGCAATTCATTGCATTTTCTTGCTGTTGCATGGTGTACTTCAGCTAACATATTCTTAAGCCAAAATATACTCTGCAATTCATTGCATTTTCTTGCTGTTGCATGGTGTACATCAGCTAACACATTCTTAAGCCAAAATACGTTCTACAATTCATTGCATTTTCTTGCTGTTGTATGGTGTACTTCAGCTAACATAGGATAGGATACTATGACAAGATCTTAAAAAATAAACCCATTGTGAGATTTTTTACGGATGAAGGTGCCTTAAAAACACTCTAAGTCTTCCACAGACTTATGACAGAACTGCAAATGCCAGCTACTGAGTGAAGATACTCTAATTCAGCACAAGGCTTCTAATTGCTATGTCATTCTGATAAAATTGGGAATTTGGGAGTAATTGCATTTAACAAAAACCTCAAGAACTAAAGAAAAAACATCAACTTGTTCCATGCTTATTATTTAACTTAATATTTTATATTTATATGTGAAAAAGGTTGAGGGGGAAAAGCTGACATTGTCAGATATGCCATTGCCCCAGAACAAAACCCAGCTGAAGAAAAGGAGCTTTTTTTCTTTTCTTTGCTGTTAAAAATATTTTTTTTCTGTTAAAAATCTTCATTTTATTGTCATGAAGCACAATGTGTTCATCTTTATCTTTAGTTCCTTTCAACAGAAAAAGGGCACAGAATTATAGGGATACTGAAGGGATACATACAGGGGCATATTCAGGTTATTTGCTCTTGAAATAGAAGATTGCAGTATGTAATTACAGTATGTAATTTCATGGAAGCTGTAAGCCATGTTTGAATTTATGTTTTGTGTTTCCTGGATAAAATATACTTATGCACTGCAACACCTCTTTTAGTTACAACACAGAGTTCCATGACTGTAACATACTGAGAACAATAGAGCCAGTGTAAGGAGAAAAATTCACATGTAAGATGGGAAGGGGACTTTGAAATGGATCTTGACTATCCTAATACAGAAAGAATGCATGACTACTGCTTGGAAGTTTACTGAAATGAGAATATTAGGATTTTTTTAAAAATCATAATTTATACTTAATTTCTCCTCCTAAATTCAGAAAAACATTCTCTATTTTTTTAGCTTTATCCACTTAAATCTTTTTTTTTTTTTCCACCCAATTAATTAGCATCCCATCCTTCTGAAAGGTCTTTGCCATGACAGATGAAGAGTATAACAAATAGAAAGGAAAAAGTTAGTATAAAACTGTTAGAACTATATCACTGTGCTTTTATATCTCGGGAAACTTTGAATTGGAATACAACTCAAGTTATGCTGGGGGAAGTATAGGCTGGATATTAGGAAGAAGTTTTTCATAGAGAGAGTGATTTGCCATTGGCATGGGCTGCCCAGGGAGGTGGTGGAGTCACCATCCCTGGAGATGTTCAAGAAAAGGCTGGATGGAGCACTTAGTGCCATTGGATAGGGCTGGGTGATAGGTTGGACTGGATGATCTTAGCCAACCTGGCTTATTCTATTCTAAGTGTACAGTGCATTTCTAACCTCACTTGCAAATGAGAAGTAGGACAAGGAGGGTTAATCTCATTTCTCTATCCTCCCTTTCCTTGAACAAAATTGAATTTTAACTAAAAATGTTCCTACAACTTTCTATTGTGTATCTTCATTCAAATCTTCCTCAGAATCTTTTCTAGTATCTCCCAAAGAAATATTGATATGGTCATCAAGAATACTTCAATTAAGAAAAGCAGAACAGGCAGAAAACAGTAGGACAGAAAACAGATAGCAGGACAGCATCTTTAAATATTCACCATGCAATGATCCAGCTGTGATTGTACTGCTTCCTGCTCAACGCTCTTTGTCTCCAACTTGGGCACCTGCAACTTCACTTCTTCTAAAATTCTTTTACATTCCTGTAGGCGCTGCTCAAAGTTGGCTGGCTTCTGAAACAACCGAAACTTCATGGAGACATCCTGCAGCTTTTTCTGAAAAGTAAGCAAGGGTGAGTAGTAAATGTGAACTCAAACAGACACTGAAGACAAGTTTAGATATGTTCCAGAATCCTGTGGTGGTTTGGAACTAACATTCTAGCCTAGTTCTAAATTAAAAGCAAAGAACAGGAAAATTCCATGGATGCTGAGTAGAAAAAAAATAAACAGCAAAAGGAAAATAAAGCAAGGGATTGGATGCAAAAGAAAAATAATAGATAAATCTGTATCATTCCTCTGGATTGCTGGATTAGGGTATAAATTGCTGCACAAACTATTATTCTTTTTTCCCTCTTCAATCTGGCTGCTGGCTCATGCCTGTGCATGGCTTCGCTGATGGCTGAGACTCCTGTTATGGCTAAGTAGATAGCAGCAGTGGGGCCTTTCTGATTTCTCTCTGGGGGGAAGAGTTATTCACATTTGCCTTGTCCAGAGGGGTGGGAACAATTCAAGGAGGTTGCTTGCATTGTTTTGAATTGTAAATACATGTAACTATATTTCGTATGTATACATTGTATTTCATGCTTCTAGATTTCAGTTTGCTTGTAAATACAGCTTTGTTTTGCTTGCAAACCTTATAGTGATTTATTTTGGGGGTAATTTCAACCCACCACAAATCTTTACAATCCATTACCAATCACCAGTTTCTTATTTAAAGAATTTAAAACTTTTTTTTTTAAATCACAACCAGCAAATAATTTTGGTCTTCAAAGGATAAGAAATATTTCTTGTGTCATCCAGGCTGCTGAATGCAGCAGAGCCAGTGAGAAAAGAACCCATATACTCAACTCAAGAACGGGAGAGATTTTGTGTTTTCCAGAATGCAAAATGTTGGGGAGTGAGGTGAGAAAAGAGTTTTAATAGCTTGAGCATTCATACTCCAGAGTGGATGCTCCTCAGCTCTACCCTGTTGATGCTTCTTGGTATAAGGAAGGAGTCCTTTAGTCCCTGAAAGGAACCTGAATAAAGAAGCTGGGCAGTAAGTAGGTCTAGCACAAAACCTGAGATTTAGAGTATAAAATTGATTTCTATTTCAAATTTAAAAAGCATAACCTAGAGAAAAAGAAAGTAATTTGAAGGCAGAAAAATGTATGACAAGCGTGGCTTCTCATTTCACAATTTTCATAATCTTTGTGTGTTAGTGATATTGCTTGCTCACACGATCCTTACCTCAAGGGAAGGGGAAATAATTAAAAATAAAGCAAAAAAGGGCATTTTAATTATCTGCTTGAATATGAGCTAATTCTTCCATGGAAGTACAGAGCAAAGCAGTACCATAAAAAGTTTCCACTGTTTGAAAAAAAAAAAAAAAGTGATGCCACTAAGAAATGTATATGCTAATCAAATAGGAACTCAGCATCTGCAAACTCACATTTGATTGTTTTGTCTTTAAGTCCAGGACTTAAAGACTTGTCTATATTATACAAACTTGAAAAAGACTAATAATACCAATCAAGATAACAGAGAAAAGTGTGGATTTTCAGCAACTCCCTCCAACAACTATCCTCATTAAGTGCTCTAAATGAAATTGAGATCCAGTGGGGTAAGAAAGAAAGCCTTTCCCTAGATGAGTAAATGAACAACTGAATAAAAATAGGAAATGAAAGGCAGGAATAAGCAGTCTGATTTTTCTTCAGTGTGTTTGCATACACTAAATTAGTACTTAATTAGTTTTCCATCCTTCTGTGACACTACAGCTCAATGAAGGTCAAGTTCTGTGGGATGCTTGCAATGCTACACCAGTATCTGTTACAATACATTGTTGGTCAATCCATTAACAATGATCTAGAAGAGGGAGAGAATGACACTATTAATAGTGGAGAAAATCAAAGCCATTTGTGAAGAAGCACTGAAGGACTGTACAGTACTGGGGATCTGTAGGAAGAAACAAGTAAATTATATTCAATTAATTAAAAAAAAAAATCACCAAACCATTAAAAGAAACACATAAAAGAATCACTAGGGTTGATGTACAAGTGAGATCTAAATTATTTATTAGTACTTTCACCTGAGTTACAATAGATAACTATAATAGCTATATTACATATATTTATCTCTGACAGGTTTTCTAAAATGTATCAACTCAATACTCAAAAGGACTTGAACAAGCAAAGTGGGGATTTGGAATAATTTGGAACACAAAGAATTTAAAAGAAAACATCTGCCATGGTATAAAACTGATCTCACAAACTTTATTGTCAAACCAGAAAATAAATAAATAAGAATGACAGGACAACTGATGCTATATACGTAAAATTCTCAGAAAGATTTAACATGCTAGGCGGTTTGGAGAGAAGACAAGGGCGAATTAAGAAAATTAGTGGTGTTCAAAAGGTTGACAAGCAAATGATTGCTAATTGTTTCTCAAAATTCAATAAGAAGGTGACAAGGAATTAAACTCTTATATGTGGAAGCAGTGAACAAAAGGAAGGTCTTGTAACGACAGGATGAGGGGTAATGGGTTCAAACTGGCAGAGGGGAGATTTAAACGAGATGTTAGGAGAAAGTTCTTCACAGTGAGGGTTGTGACTCACTGGAACGGGGTTGCCCAGGGAGGTCGTGGCTGCTCCCTCCCTGGAAGTGTTCAAGGCCAGGTTGGATGAGGCCTTGAGCGACCTGATCTAGTGGGAGGTGTCTCTGCCTATAGCAGGGGGTTGGAACTGGATGATCTTTGAGGTCTCTTCCAACCTAAACCATTTTATGGTACTATGATTCTAAGGACAACTTCACACAGCATTCAGTTAAATGGTAACTGGTTGTTAAGTGAAGTTGAAGATTCCAGCAGTTTACAAGGCTTGAGAAAGTGTTTAGAAATGAGCTTTTAAATATTTCTGCATCAGAAGTTACTTAGCTGCATATCATTTGGAAGCATCACTAGATAAAGAGCATAGCAACAAGTGACAGGAGAAAACAAAAGCCTGCAACTGAGCTGGTGTCATTAATTTTGGTTTGATGAAAATATCTTCTTTAGAAGAAGCCAATAAAAAGCAAAATTACTGTACTTTCAGACACTTAACATTCTTTTATATTTTATGACATGAAATAATGTTAAAAAAAATTAGGAATTAGAAATGTGGCAAGGAAAAGGAATCTGCTGTGTATCTGTTTACTCTGACAATGCACTTACCTTAAAATACAGATTGAAGTAATAGACAAGAGTGCCATTTGTCTGCTTTATAAATTCTTTCCACAAATAATTTATTACTATTTCCATAAATAGTCCTTCCTCAGACAAGATCTCTCTTTGATCTAACTATATTTAGTCTTCTAGTACTAACTACATATTAAATCAGTATGTTAGAATTAATTTTTATTTTGCTAATAATGTTTGCCTTTTTTTCTTTTCCTTAAATTTAAAAAATCATAACTTAAATCTCAAACTGCACCAATCAGAAGAAAATAGGATAAATCTGTGCTGGTTTGAACTAATTGGAGAATTTGTGTGAGAAATTAGACTATTAGCTGTGAGAGGGAAACACAGGATGTCACTTCACTCACAGCTTTACTGAGAAAGAAAAAAAAAAAATAAAGCTTTTAAGTATTGTAACTCAAACATTAGATATCAGACGGTTTCAGACCTCGCTGGGTTGTGGCTGCTTCTCTTGCATGGTTCCTTTGTCTCTCTGCCTTGGTAGCTAATTCTCAGTAATAATACTGACTTCTTCCCTACTGCTAACCCCCTTGACCGATCTACCTCTGCTTATCTACAGCATCAACAGGTGGTGAGATAAGACTGGGGAGGGGGGGAAAGGTGGTAGGGGTGGTTGGTTACCCCTTTTGGGGATTTTGGTCTCAGGGAGGGCTGTGGTGTTTCTGTATTACCTTTTCATTGTATATGTCTGTAAATATCTGTTATGCCTTGTAAATATCTGCTTGTATATTGTGCAAAGCTGTAAATATAAAGTTTCATTTATCAACTTCCAGTGTTCTGAGTCCTAGCCGGGATTTATATCAAAAGGTGGGGGGGGAGGTAACTGCTCAAACCACCACAAAATCTGAGGACTTAAAATGCTTCACAAAGTCATATAAAATGATTTGTGTTCATAATTGTTTACTTTTATAGTAACAGTTCAATTACCTAGGCAGATAATAAATACGTGACAGATTATAAATATTATTTAGGGGGGAGATCAAAGAGAAATGCATGAACTATTTGTAAATGAGAATGCACTTCAGGAAAAGAAAGTTAAGTGAAGACAAACCTTGAGAAATGTGGTTTACTACTGAAGGCACTGCACAATGGCTTAAAATTTAAAAATCTGCCAGCTTTTCATACTACTACATCAAGAGAATAGAGACCCCTCCCCCAAATATTTACTAAGTGTAATAATGTTCAAAATTTAAATATATTTTTTTAAATTACGTGAAAGATTGATGTAATGAGCTTAAGCCAAAATACATTCAGGAAAAGAAAGTTAAATGAAGACAAACCTTGAGAAATGTGATTTACTACTAAAGGCAGAGCACAATGGCTTAAAATCAAATATAATCGTAAATATTTGGAACAAAGCTTTCAGGTATTACCCTTTTTAATAGTTGATATTTAGATTACGCTCATAAATTTGCTGTCCTTCATTCATATTTTAGCTAATGTAAGCAAGGCAGATTCTCAGAACGGCCCTATCAGTTTGTCAAAAGTCAAACTGAGAAATACGGTCAACCAGAGAAGCCTTTTGAAGTAAAAACTTAAAGGAACACCTTAAAAAGGTAGAGCTCCCTTGCATGGTCTTGAATTCATAAACATTTGGATACAAAGTTATCTGATGTCTGCATTTCACTGATGAAATGCAGGCAACACCACCGCTGCCAGGGAGATCATCAGGTGAGTTATTGTGAAGGAAGGACAAATAGGAAAAGATAAATATTCTCAACAAGAAAAATCTTGTCCTGCAGGAAAGAGGGAACAGAACAAAACAAACTAAAAAAAAGAATTTAAATAAATAAATTAACAAATAAACCCCACAAAACTCCAACCCTCCAAAGTTGTTAATTTCAAACTAATTGTTTAGAAGCTGTTAGTGTGTCCATAATTAATTATGAAACTGAAGCTAAGACACTGTCATTTTACAGAGATTAAGACAACCAGATAGCCTGGTTTACTGTTGATAACATAATGAAATTCTCTGTTTTTCATAAGGAATTATGACAATTTGTTTTTCATTCTGGAGAACAGCAGCCAAAACACTCAAGAACCCATTGCAGATTAATGGGTAAAATTTTGTATCGTTCATAATAGTTAATAAAGTAGTCTTCTCTTTCATACAGGTGTCTCTATGTCCATTAAACTAGAGTAGATAATGCATTAGCTAGCATCTGAAACTGATGACTGCTATGCATAGCTCAGCCTAGGTTTGTCTTTCCAATTTAGGTCTACCAAATATTTCAGAATGCTTTTAAATGTAAATATTTACAAATACCTCTAAAGGTATATAAAAAAGCCTCATTCCAGTTCTATTTCTTGCAACTGCAGTACATTCAGAATACCTCTTACACAGTGTCCTTACCAGCTGGTTTCATCAGCTCTGCATACGCTGTTGCAAACTAGATAGGAGGGGTGTAACAGGAAAATGAACAGTGAGAAGTTATGGCTGGTATGACTTACCCACTCTAAGTTCCTGGCTAGAAAAGAGAAGTTAAACCAGAAGAGATAAACCTTGAGAACGCTTAATACTACACCACTACTCACGCTGTTTGTTTGCATGAGTGAAAGAAAAATGAATTAAATAAAATTCAAATACCTGAGCAACATCAATTTGGGCAAGCACTCTTTTGGCAGCATCTTTACCCCGGTTTCGTTTCTTCATTTCTTCCAAACTAATCTCATGGCTTGTTAATTCAGATTGCATTTTCTGTTGAGAAAGCACAGACAGCAATCATCAGGGTTTGAAGAAAACTTGTGTGTTGCTAATATTATTTGTAACTATTGATTTTGAAACATATTAGACAGAAGCACTACACTATATACCAGATCAATAAAGGGAAAGATTGAGATAATTATTTGTTTACCATTATTCACTTTAGTTCCTCTTGATCATACTAAACCCTTCTTCTCCTGCAGAAACATATAGAACTCTGACATTGTCACACAAATTATACAGTCTTGCTAAGGAAATTCTGGTTAGATTGTAGACAGGAAAAAAAAAAGTATATTTATTCTGGAAAACAACTGCTTTTTACTAGGAAGAAAAGGAAAACTTAATAACTGAAAATAAAAATAGATATTAAAAATGTTATTTGCTTTGCTTTTCTAATATCTTATTTTCATGGCATCATCAGGCAAGTTGAGTAAAAAAGACTAACTGAAGTATCCTGTAAGTATAAAAAAAATCTTCATCTCACAGAGTTGTGTTATGTTATTGACCAGAATCTACACTCATTATCCACACATATTCTACATACATGGCTTTGGGGAAGCTGTATTGCCATAGAAGTTTGACTTCTTCTCTGTTCCCCTTTCTTTGTACTCAAACAACTGTTGCAGCCTGCTCCTGGAAGAGGATGTTGTAGCTCAGACACTGCTTGGGTGCCTACACCCATGCCAGCTCAAGGCAGTTGCTGACATCTTCACAATTGAGTCTATGCAAACAAAGGTGAAGCAGCAGTCACCTGAAGTAGTGGGGACACTCACCATCTTGTGACCATCATAATGTTATGCACAGGCTCCCCAAAAATGACTCTGCTAAGCTGGGGTCTCATTGTGCCTGTGCCATCACACAAGTGATACATGATCCACCCTGCTGTGGGAAAACCTCTACCAACCACCCCTAGGTGGGGAATGAAGAGGAATTTAGGAATAAAAGGCATCACCACAAACTTTTGGTGTGCACATCCACCACCAAGCAGACACCAAGCATGCTGGATGTTCCTGGAATGCAAAGTGGTGATTTTTTTCTTCCTCTTGCCTCTGATCTTAGCTCCCTTTTCTCTTACTCTCTCTCTGTAGCACACACTGGGTAATTGCCTGGTCTGCATTAAGAACCACTGTATGACTGAAGTGATCTGCAACAAACTTGTAATTAACAAATCTACAATTATTTCAGGCATTTTGGCATCAGTTTGCCTTGCCTCACTCCTAAGGCATTCCTAATGAGCCTCCCATGAACCTTTCCTCTGAGCCTGGGCCACAGCAGCCTCATAGGTCCTTAATACACTAACTTAATCCATTTTCTGATGCTCAGCTTTGGTTCTCTCTTTCTGGAAAAGCAGCATGCAAGCAATTCATCACAAGAAAAGCATCAGCCTTGTTGATACAACATAAATCAACAATTAACTTAAGCAGTGTTGGCTAGCACAATGAAATGGAAAAGAATTCACATCAATTTTATTGATACGACATAACTGAGAATGATTCACATATTTTTTATGCCTAAATTGGTAGAAAATGAGAAACTATTATTAGTAGAATTGCTAGATAGCTACTACTGAGAACGATTATGCTACGAAATAAAGACAATGTATGCTTCTGGTGGGAAAGGTATTTGAGGCCATTAATCCTGCATGAAGAAGTGATTTTAGATTTAATTTATTCTTTTTTTTTTTTTTTTTTTTTTTTTTTCCTATGGTATATAAGTATTTCTCCAATACTCTGAAGACTAGCTGTAAGTTTAAAGATGTGTACATACATTCTAGTCTGGAGAAGAGAAGACTGTGAGGGGATGTAATCAGTGTATACAAATATCTGAGGGGTGGGTGTCAAGTGGATGGAGCCAATGTCTTTTCAGTAGCTGGCAGCAATAATACAAGGAGCAACAGCTGCAAACTGGAACATAGAAAGTTTCATCTCAGCATGAGGAGAAACTTCTTTACAGTGAGGGTGACAGAGCCCTGGAACAGGCTGCCCAGGGGGGTTGTGGAGTCTCCTTCTCTGGAGACTTTTAAAACCTGCCTGGATGCATTCCTGTGTGAAACAACCTAGGGGATCCTAGCTTGGCAGGGAGGTTGGACTTGATGATCTCTGGCGGTCCCCTCCAACCTCTAAAGTTCTGTGATCCTGTGAATCTCTGATTCTTGACATTTTAGAAGTCAAAAATGTATATATAAGGGAGAAGCAAGTCTGAATGTTAGAAAAAAATATACTCTATTACATCCAGTGTCTCAACTGTTTGCTTTCGCACCTCAGCAATTAACCAATTCTTGGTTGTATTATCCTGTTTACTTTGTTCAGCTTCAGAGTCACTCTGGAAAGCATTTAATTGAACATTTCTGATCTGAGAAGGTCAGAACCACACAGCATGGAAAAGTGAAATGTTTAAGCAATTTGGTACTTTGGGGCATCGCATGGAGATTGCTCTATCTTACTTTTTTGAACTGCTCCACAGGAGAGAAATGAAGCATCACCTGCTCTGACATCAAAATGCAGAATTAGGGAACACATTAGAGGAATGCTTAAAAGAAAAGTTAGCAAGGTTTACAGCAGGTTTTTTTTAAAAAATTATTTTTCACAGCTGCTTACAGCCAAAAAGATCAGCCAATCCTGAATTTAAACAAACTGCCCACAATGAGAGTTTTAATTCAGCTTTGACACCAAAATTTACATTTTTTTTTGTCCATTTTGACTTAAAAAATTATTACATCTACTTCCTCTAAACACCCACAAGAAAACGCTAAATTTATTTTTTCCATTTCGACTATATCCATCTCTGCTTTTCTCAGCAGTCCATGTCTACTTCGGCTTTTAATAAAGAGTAAAAGGCAAAAGCAACTTGATTTAGTTTCTAGAACATCACAATATAATGCAGTTTATGCAACTAATAAATACTACTGTGAATATATTATTGCATCTTATGGGTTAAGGATTCTCATTTTCCGCCACTAGTATTTTTCTCAGGTAGTTTACTACTTTGCAAAACTTCCCCTGGTTTGGAGGACACTGAGAAATAAAAATATTGTTCCCTTCTCGCAGACATTTTAAAGCAAGCCATGCTATATAAACCATGCTATACAAAATAAGCTGAGCAGTTATACTATCCTTTATTCCATCCACATTCATCTGCCCATATTCCACATCCTCCCATAAACTACATCAAGAAATAACAATTTGGGGCAGAATACTAATTCCCAAGAAATGAAAATTATATAGCCAGAGTAGTGAAATCTTTCATCAGTGAGTAGTGAGATTTGAAGAGAAGGCTTATTACATAACCTTAAATTTTTCCATTATTTGTTCTAGGAAAATAAGGTCTAAATCTCCCTAGAACATCACTTTTCTACCATGAATTTCATTAAGGTCTACTGACAAAAGGACACAGACTTGAAGGCCACCCTATGAGCTCTGGGGTGCCACAAGGTAATGATGATAATGACTCAGGCAAAATGCTGAACTTTAATATTCTCTCTTTTTTATTTGTTTCATTGGTTTGGGGAGTTTGTTTGCTTTTGTAAGTTAATTAATTAAGAACTCAAATTATACCAAATTGTCTTTTCAATTAGTGAGTCCTCTACAAAACTCTTACACCAAAAATTGCCTGAATATTCATTTTCAGATTTGGCTTTCCTGAATTGCAGCAAACGGTTTGACAGGTCATGGTGTAAAATGTTTTCCTCATTTGTATTTCTCAAAATGCTACTCAGTGAGCCTAACAGCTCTAAAAAATGGCACTTGGAAATATTTTTTACTGACTTTTGCCTTTGCTATCCATGCCTATGGAATCAGATCTCAGCCATATACATGAAGAAAAATATACATTTAGAGAACATTCTGGTAAGTTAATCTTTCTAAATGGCCAGATCATGATCCTAGCAGATATGAAAACTGTATCTGAAACAATTTCTGAACGGCTAGTGGTTTGAACAGTCTGGAATTATAAATAGAATACCAGGAGATTAGAAAAATGAAGCTGAAGTGCTCATCTTTAAAAGCACAAAAATATTATGTGCCCATGATGTAACACTTTTGCAAAAGGAAGAAAAGCAAATAATAGATATAAATTATATCAATAGCAGGAATGATATACAGATAAGTGTAAACAAGAACAGGATACACAGTCCAGAGGAGGGCCATGAAGACGATCAGAGGGCTGGAGCATCTCTGCTATGAGGACAGGCTGAGAGAGTTGGGGCTTTTCAGCCTGGAGAAGAGAAGGCTTTGAGACCTTATAGTAGCCTTCCAGTATCTGAAGGGGGCCTACAGGAAGGCTGGGGTGGGGGACTGTTCACAAGGTCTTGTAATGACAGGACAAGGGGTAATGGGTTCAAACTGTCAGAGGGGAGATTTAAATGGGATGTTAGGAGGAAGTTCTTCACAGTGAGGGTGGTGAGATACTGGAACAGGTTGCCCAGGGAGGTTGTGGCTGCTCCCTCCCTGGAGGTTGGATGAAGCCTTGAGCAATCTGTTCTAGTGGGAGGTGTCCCTGCCTATGGCAGGGGGTTGGAACTGGATGATCTTTGAGGTCTCTTCCAACCTAAACCATTCTATGATTCTATGTAGTTTTGGACACCACTCTTTAAGAAAAATTAACTGAAGAATCCAGCTGGGAAAAGCAAATCATCAGAGATCACAAACATAACTGACAATGCAAGACTGACAAAGTTGTACATGAGAAATGCAGTTTGTGCTGTTAAAACAGTCAATACAATGTTCAGATGCTGTGGAGATATGTAGGGTGTGTAATGAAACTTACACAGATAATCAAACTGAATACACAACAAAATGTAAGTTTATACATTTCTATAGCAAAGGTAATTTCCAACATGAATGATTCTATGATAATATTTATCAGGTCTTCTCTGTTCGACCACTGATCTGCACATGGCTGAACAAAATATTTTTCACCATTGCCAGCAGAGAACTAAGTGTAAACACCTTTAACATCAGGCATTTTGCTAACTAGACAGCTGTGACTTCTTTGTCCCAAAATATTAATCTGAAGGCAACAAAGCTTGGCATTATCCTTGCCAAGTCACGCATTGCACAAACGAACGATCTGCCATTATATAATCACATTAACTTTGGTTTTGAACACAGCACAGTGATATTTTAAAACCAGCTTAATGACCAACTTCACTTGAGAAATATTTGGCTTTTCTCAGAAACCCAGTGGTTTTCATTTATTCTCCATACTGCATTTTACCCAAGTCTACAGACAGAACAGCAGACAAGTGATTTGTCACATGAAGGTAAGAAGGGAAAAAAGGGGTATTTTCTGTCCCATAATACCAAAACCTGCATGTAACCACTCAGACCAAACACTGGTACTAAGTGGAGATTCTCTTTCCCAACAAAATTGAACAACAACGCTACAAATTGTTACCTGAAGAATATTTTCAGTACAGATTTATTTTCCTTCCCCCACTTAAAGATCGCTTTGAAGTAAGCAAGCACCTGGCAAGTCCTTGTGACAATAACTTCATTCCCTGTATTTTTGTGGTGTATTTAGAGAAATTAAAGAGATGCCAGCTGGGATCATGGGATCAAGCATGTAAATAAATAAACTTTCCTTCTGCAACATTGTTTTAGACTTTACAGGATTCCAGCTTTATTTCATCACTACACCTTGGGTTGCAGTAGCTCTCAAGCATTAAGTTCTCAGTGCCACATGGTGGAGTACGAAGCAAACAGAATCTATGCACAAAAAAAATGATCCAAAGAAGTTGAACAGCACATGCTTAACTGCTCTTTCCATCTCTTAACTTTTGGAATAAAAGAAACTGATCATTTCACTTGAAAAGAGAAACTAAATACCATTCTATTTTCTGAGATTCATTTATAACCAGATGAATCGAAGATTACTATGGATTTGAATTTCTGAAGCAAGCACACAGAGCTCCCTAATCCTGTATAGCTTTCTGATTATAAATTCTCCCAGAAGCTTTTCTTTTTCAGAAATGCAACACTTTTTGCCAAATCTTTTGCTAAATCCTGCAGCATGGGCAAAGTGACCCCTGCACAGAAAACAGCATTACTGACTGAAAGATTCCCATTCCAGCTGTGCAGACAATTTGGGAGGATCTTATATGAACAAACAACTTTCAGTTCAACAAATGATCTGTGCCAGAAGTAGCTCCACAGGAACCATTCAATTTGTGCCTATTCTACCAACAGCTGTCAGGGCCATTCACTAAAAGAAATACCCTCTTTATTTGCCCATATAAAAGTGACTGTTTATTCCCTTTCCCTACAAGAATTTCAAGACTGAACTTCAGGTAACTTCAATGTTTGCATTAAATCTGTTCAGTTGTTAATTAAGCTTCTTTTCATTTGGTCCCACTGGCATCTTAAAATAAAACATGAAAGGGAAAAACTCAGGAGCCTTTATGCTGATTTTCTCACAGTGGATATAGCATAATCAGGTGAACTTGACATGAGATAACAAAATCTCAAGAGCAAAATCAAGTTCTGTGAAAGCACAGAGCTGAATTTTTCCCATGAAAGTGTGCTAATTAAGGTCACTTGAGTTTTGTGCTGCTTCAGTTGTTGAAGTCCTGAGTTACTTCCTTTTACACAGTCTGTTAATCATTACCCATATAGTACCTGAGGATGTAAACCAGATACATCCATGGGATATATGAGGCAGCTACAAATATAAGGATCCAAATACACCAGAAAAAAAGGTACAATTTCATATCACATTTTTCTTATGTATTAGCTTTATATAATGACAAGATGAGAAATGGAACTGATACATCTTTAACTAATGCTGATTTCTATCTTTCTTCATTTAAAAAAATCCCCAAAACACAAAACCCCCAAAACCAACCAACCAACAACAACAAAGCAAACCACAACTTATGTTATTCATATTTCATGGAAAGAAAAAAAATGAATTTAAGAGTCAGCTGACAGCTGACACAGGTTAGGATTCAAAGTGTCACACTCTTTATCTGTCATTTTAAAATGACTGCACAGCCTCCCAAGACTTTGCATCTTCAAGACAGGTATATAATATGAAAATATGACTTTATTAGAAGATTAGTTTGAACTTCTCAACGTAATGCTACTTAAAATTTACTTGCACTTCCATACTGTACTGTGTTGCAAATCCCTGCTATTAATATGAAGGCGATTAAATACTCTTTGGTTGATTGAGAAGACCAGTGAGGACATCCTTTCAACCTGTATGTAACTTACCTGTGCTTCCTGAGGGAGCTGTGCTGCATCAGCTCTGTCTGCAATGTAGGCTGTTAGCTGTTTGTCAATAGCAGCAAGAGACTCTTGGATTAAGCGGAGGGCTTTGTCAGTCTCCTGGGCAGATTGAATACTCTGTTCGAGACTCTTTTGTCTTCTCACAGCCTAAAAACAATGACAACATTATCAGTATTCACAGTAATCATACATATAATACATTTTTTTTCCCACACATTTATTTTTTTCCAATACAATGCAGGCTAAGAATGGAAAATATTACTCCTGACTTGTGCTCATCCACCTTTTTGTATGATAAGTTGCGCATCTTTTTGCCACTCATTCAGTTTTTTTTTTTTTCAGTAAGAAACAAACAAACCAAACCCAAGATTGCACAGACAAGTTCTAAAAATGTCAGGCCCTGAAAAAACCAATGCATGCATTGAAAATATCTATGTAGAGTAGAAGTTGGCAAAGCTGCACAATGAAGCCATCCTGATAGTGGTGTCTTTCATTCTGAGGAATAGTGTGGTCCTCTTGATCTTATTATATAATTCAGGAGATTTTGTTTACTGTGAGTAGGGTTACTGTCATCACAATCCCATCCAAGACAATCCACTTTAGTAAGTGAGAGGGATAAAGCCTCTCTTGAGAAAGAGCTCTTTTACATGCATTATAAATAGCTGTCTGGAACAGAGGCACTCTGAAGAAATCTTCAACAGAGGTGGATCCTTATCTTGTCTGTGGACTCAACCAATCTATTATTACTCTAACCATAGGAAGTTAACTCTTGGATTCTACTGCAACATCAGTGCCATGGTAGATTGTCTACTACCACCTTTAATACATTCCTTTTTCTTTTTTTTTTTTTTTTTCTTTTTTTGAAGAATACTTTCCTTTTAAAGGAGCTCATTTGATGGTTTACCAAATAACAACAATAACTTCTCCTTATAATGCACATATATTGAAACATTTGTCATGGACAGACTATCTTTAATTATTTGTAACACATTAATGTGGTATTTAGCAAGTGATAAAAAATACATGGTCCTTCTTCCATCTGTCGTTAACGTCCATCTGTGGACTCCTATTTTACTTAGGCTACAGCTTCTGCCTAGCAGAGGAGTTTCTGCTTTACACAAAGCACATAGTAATTACCAACCATTTCAAATGCTATACAACTTTCCTCTGTACTCGCCCAGCCATACTGCTGACCACAGAATAAAGTGACTAAATTTCTTTGACATAAATCAAAGGGAGAAAGCAGGCACTCCAAATAACATTGCTAGGTGTTGTGCCATTTTTCAAGTCAAATCATACTTTTTTCTCTCTGGTGAGCCAGCTATACTTTAATTTGATTTCATACCTATTATGAAATTCTTGCCTTGAACAAAAATATCTCTCAGCAACTCAGTGAGACTATTTGATATGTCTGTACCTTCTGCACAGGGCTCAGAAATTTTATAGAGCTTCACATTTAACAAATGAAAAAGATTATTTCTTGTGAGCATCCGTGCTAGCTGTTTGACTGAGTTAAAGGATAGGGATCCAGCCAGTATTTGCTATATTTATGTTTGTAAGCAGCTTTGTGCTATTTCAAACCAGCTGATCATATAATCTTTTATCACTGCCAGTTCCAGGAACCTTCTGTGGAACTGAGCAGCTTTACATACCAAATCCATGCTGCCAGTCTAAACGAAAGCACCTGAGCCACTACAACGTTATTACCCTATCAAATGAACTGTTAAAACAGTGTAACTTCACAGTACAGGACTAAGACTTTTTGTGCTTAAATGACTTTTACCTTTGCTTACTTTGAGATTCTATATTAAACACTTCTCAGACAGTTCAAAGCAGAGGGGTTAAAAATCACAGCTTCCATTTAACCTAATGGGTAACTTGTAAAGCTGTCTAAGGTAGAGCCACACTGCATTTCTATTTCCAACACTATACAACAGATACACAGACACATTAGATGAGAAACAGAATAAATAGCTCTCTAGCCCAAGGATAAAGGCATCCTCCTGGAAGCACAGAATAAAACTTCTCTGGCTTTATTGATCTTTGCAGACAACTGGTTGGACCAACTTATATGTTAATGTCCCAGTAGCTCATCATTTAAAACAAGACACTGAGAAACTTACGTTTTTATTAGTCATTAAAAAAAGCTCCCGTGCTTTCTGAAGAATTCATCTATTAGACACAAATGTATTGTTAACTCTTTTTAAAAACCCTACTTTGATAGCAATACTTGATGCTTTGAACCTCTGTTAAATGCTGAACCATACTAACTACTGTTTGCAGCTAGGCGTTTGCATGTATAGATAAATTTGCTACCAGCCTCAGGAGCAGTCTGCATGCATGCAATAAACTGGTTATCAGTACATGTAAATTCACAAAAAGTCTTAAAGATGTATGACAAATATGTGGTGACTGAAAAATTGTCATCTCTGTGCTGATAGCAGCCGAAAATATGTGCATCGTAATCCTGTTTTAGAATACAACCGCAAAAATTAAAACATTCCCAAATTCATAAACACTAAAGCAGATAAACTTAAGAAAAAATTACAACAAATCCTTCTCTGAGTCCAGCTGAATTTTTATGGCTGAGTTTCAAGTGAATATGAAGTCAGATATATACAGGAGGGATGGGGAGGGACTATTTACAAGATCTTGTAACGACAGGACGAGGGGGAATGGGTTCAAATTGGCGGAGAGGAGATTTGAACAGGATGTTAGGAAGAAATTCTTCACAGTGAGGGTGGCGAGGCACTGGAAGAGGTTGCCCAGGGAGGTTATGGCTGCTCCCTTCCTGGAGGTGTTCAAGGCCAGGCTGGATGAAGCCTTGAGCGACCTGATCTAGTGGGAGTTGTCCCTGCCTATGGTGGGGGGTTGGAACTGGCTGATCTTTGAATCATAGAATCATAGAATGGTCTAGGTTGGAAAAGACCTCAAAGATCATCCAGTTCCAACCCCCCGCCACAGGCAGGGACACCTCCCACTAGATCAGGACGCTCAAGACCTCATCGAGCCTGGCCTTGAACACCTCCAGGGAGGGAGCAGACACAAACTCCCTGGGCAACCTGTTCCAGTGCCTCACCACCCTCACTGTGAAGAATTTCTTCCTAACATCCCGTTCAAATCTCCCCTCCGACAATTTGAACCCATTCCCCCTCGTCCTGTCATTACAAGACCTTGTGAACAGCCCTTCCCCAGCCCTCCTGTAGGCCCTCCTGAGGTCTCTTCCAACCTAAACCATTCTATGATTCTATGATATGCATGCTTGCAATATCTTTATGTGCACATCAACTCTGTACACACACACAAAAAGGCAAACATTCCCCTTTCATGGTCCTCAGAGAGAAATCGATTACAGTCTGTGAATCTGTGCAACATTTTGTATCTACCCAGTTAGGTGAAAGTACATCTTTTCCAAAAACCATGAACGATTTAGATGAGTGAACAGATCAGGCTAAAATGTGAACGTACAGAGGAATTACAGTGGCAGCAGGAGCAGAGTCACACATCCAAGTGCAGTGGAATGGCACTTCTAGAGTTGTGGTGATTGTCTCAGATATAAATGGGTGCTGCTTTAATTTATTTGTCTGTATCGCTTTCTGAGAACAGACTCCATCCTGCATGTTAACCTAATGTCAAGCCTCCCTCCTCACTCTGTTCAGTTCACACAACAAATGTAATGAAAAAAAAAAAAGTTTTCACAAGAAAAGGGTATAACAAACTCATGTAATGTAAGGAATTTCTCTTGTAAACAACAGCTGACACAAAAACCTAAGCCTGCTCACTAAGGTTCCTGACACTATCACTGGCATTGTGGAATATTCATCAACTCAGTCAAGGGGAATATCACAATATAGAGGAGGCTTCCACCTCTCTTCCCATTATTGATGAAGGTAAAAATTGGAGAGATTCACAAAAACAGGCATCTGTGAACATGTCCTTGAATTTAAATGTAAAGCTCATATGTCTGCTTGTCAAAATCTAGACATGCATTTTGAAACTTGAAATAATATGTATATTAATTTATATTTATAGTTATACACATATGTTTTTATATATCAGTATTTTACATATGTATTTATATACATCTATCATACGACATATGATGTGACAGAATAATATTTATATTACTTTATAGACATATACTTATATACATGTGCATTTTATATATGCATTTATATACATATATGATATGACATGACATGATATGATGTAATAGAATATAATAGAGTAAAATATAGTAAACAATATAGTAAAATACAACATAGCATAATGAAATATTAAAATATTTTACTTTATGATGTTTCGTTTGGGGGATTTTGCTGGTTCTGCTTTGTTTTCCTCTGAAAGATTAAGATTTCTTTATTCCTCTGTGGAAGAAACAGTTCAGCATCACAGTACACAAATGTATCTGAGGGCCTAACAGAGAGCTCTAGCTCTGCTATCAGATCATAGTTAATAAAGCTGAAAGCTTTTGGTCTCTAAAGAGAAGTGCCTGACAGTTAATTGCTAAATAGGAAATCTCAGGAAAATAACCGACTGTTTAATTATTTTTGAGCCAGTGAAATGTTGACAGATGTCAAGAAAAATAAAAATGAAGAACAAAGTCTGCTGTTAAAACCTATCAAAGTGAAAGACAGAAGAAAAAATATTCGTAGGTTGATTTTTGAAATTAAAATCTCCACAGTTTTTTTTAATAGATTTTTAGTGATTTTTTAAATGATTAAGAATAACATTCAATTTTTGTGATATGTGGTACTCGATAAATCTGTTTTTCAACTCAACAGAAATCAATAGCAAATGCAGGAATAGGTAAGAGTGCAGATTCTTCACCTCTAATGTCATTTTAAGGGAAAGGCTGCACTGAGAGGCAGTCAGGAAAGCTCGAACAGTTGCTTATGACTACATCTCATTCTTTGATGTTGAATGTTATAAAGCTGTATTTATAGACATTGCTGCTTTTATCCTTAGAGGAATACATTTCATGTACTTAATGACATTAGTCACACACACAGTTATTAAGAAGCTGGTTAGTTTTATGGTTAAAATCATGTAGAGTTTTGTTTCTGAGGCTGCACTCAGTAGTTGTGCTGTGGGAGAAAAATAAGACAAAATCTTTATAATGGTAGTGCTTTTACTACAGGGTAGAACTATTTAACTTGCAAAAGAAAATTAATAGATTAGCTTATAAATTAAAGCTTATGGAAAAGAGTCTGTTAATAAAGGCAGAAGTAGGAGAGGGGTTTTTTTTTCTTCTTTCAGCTACACTCTATTGAGAAATATTACTGCAGGGTGGAAAAAAATAAAGGTGAAAATTTAGAAAACTTTAAAATTCCTTAAGTTGTTTAAGTTACTTGAAAATTCAGCCTAACTCTTGGTCTTATAATGCTCCTACAATGTAACATAGAATCATAGCATGGTTTGGGTTGGAAGAGACCTCCAAAGGTCATCTAGTGCAACCCCACTGCAGTCAGCAGGAACATCATCCACTAGATCAGGCTGCTCTGAATTTTGCTCATCTTTACCTTGAATATCTCCTGGCATGGGGCCCCAACTACCTCCCTGGGGAACCACTCTGTTCCACCACTCTGTCTTTTATACACGCATTTATCTATTTTTCTTCAGGAACTATTCTTGATTAAGTAATCTGTTTTTGCAGGGAACATTTTTTTAGCAAGAGGAAGCTATTTATCTGTGACAAGATTTGATTCGTGTCTCTCTGTCCCAGTTATTAGTGTGCATGCATAGAGTGGTCCTGGATGCACTGTGCTGTGTAAGAGGAAAGAGAGAAAAACTTGTAGAAATCAGAGATTCACACAGAAAGGTAGGGTCTGGAAAGGACCCCTGGAGGTCATTGAGCCCAAACCTTGCTGCCAAGGGAGGTTCACCTAGAAAAGGTCACACAGGTCATGTTTTAAACGTCTCCAGAGATGGTCTTGCATCAAATCTTTAATGTGTTAATTACTTTTTGTTTGGAATCAGTGGATCAGTGTTTAGACTTAAACTAGAAATACATTTTCAAACACTCAAAGCATTCATTCTATGTGTGGGAATTTTTAATACTCTGCAAGCTAGAAGTAATTCTTTTGCATATTCTAGTAACACTTCACATTGCTTTTAAAGCAGTTACAAATATTTGTCCTTTCAGTCATAAAATGATATGAATCTTTAATCAGCTGTATTCCCAAACTATAAACAATACAAAGGAGGATACTTTTATCTCTTTTAGGTTATCACTGTACACAGCTCGTGTACAGAATGTGTAAAACAGCCCTCTTAGCAGCCTTCAAAGCAATGACATCAAGATGGAGCACTAAACATTCTTTCTCCGCTTGAGGGCAAAAAAAAAAAAAGAAGTCAAATTATGAATGTGTGCTCTTTGAATGAAACAGAGAGTAATCTTGAGGGGAGCTCTAAAAGAAATTAAAGAGTCCCCAAGAATCGAATCTAGTGTAAAGCCCATCTGAACAATAACGTTTTGTATGATTTTTTTTTTTTTTCTAGCATAGGCTCAAGAACATGTAGCTGACATTTCTGAAGTTTGCTGGCCAAGATATGAATCACATTTGACATTATAGGAGATGATAGCAACTAGGATTATTAGCTTGAAGTTCTTCAGGCTACAGTGGGTTTTTTTAAAAATTCTTTTCAGATCCAATATACAGAGTTGTAAGTGGATCAGTCCTTGAAAAGCAGAGATAGGTTATATGTTGCTTATCAATCAGGCCCAGATGTTCAAAAGCTAACTAAACACACTCAGTCTTTGTTAACTAAAGAAGATAAGGCATACAAACATAAAGCCATTATCTGCCTTTTAAAATGATTCTCTGTTTCAGTGGCAATGCTGTATTGTCTTGCAGCATCATTCAGCGGTTTGCTCTGCCTCCTCTCTTAGTAGTGAATAAATATTTCATGTGCCAGTTTCTGCCCACATGAGCTTGCTGTCTTTGTAATTACCTGCACAATTATGAAAATAAAAGGGAATAACCATATTAGGATAGGCTATTAGGCTGTCTGAAGTAGAAGTGACCTTGAACACAAGTTGAGGAGTGTGTCTGCAATGTATTTTTATGCAAAGACTGTGCTGTTTGCATTTCAACAGGGCTGCTCAAACAGCACAGTGTCAGGTGTTTATGACCAAAAAAAAAAAGTATGTAGACCACTGTAAAAATTAATAAAGCACTTTGATGTAGAAAATATACAGTAAAGAGATAGTGTGACTGAGTCACTCGTGAGCAAAATAATTTCACTACAGCTTTTTTATTCATATACAGATCTCACCATCAATATTTGACTACTAAATATTATCTCAAGCTTTCAAAGAAAGGAGAAGGGGCTTCTCTTTCCTGCTTTTTGTCTATATTTTAATCAATTTGGAAAACAGTAAATAAATTTTATTTTTGCTTATATGCTCATTGTATAAATTATTTCCAGAATTTCACATATCTTTATGCTGTCTTTTCTACATTTACCCCTTGCAGCTGGCATTTAAATTAATTTTAAGTTAATAGCCATTGTGAAGACTGAACGGTATTCATCCATCACTGAGCAAGGCTACTTCAAAGTCCTGTTTTCACACAGGATTCCCCTACATTGGTGAGTTTTTAAGACTCAGCTTGACAGGGTGCTGGACCATCTCATTAAACCACACTATGATCTAGAAAGGTTGGGCCAGGTGATCCTTGTCGTCCCTTCCAAGATGGCATTTTTTGATTCTGTGTGTTTTCTCTTTAAAGTTTTCTCTTGTAAGTTAGGAAACCTCCCACCCCCCTCCCAAAAAAAAACCCAAACCAACTAACCAAACAAACAAAAAACCCACCAGGCACCAGGAAGCAGAATTCTAGTGAATACATCTGTTTTAAAAGAGAAAAGCAGGTATCTACAGAAAACTATGTAGGGGACATGACATTGCCCAGCAATATGTTGATGCTTTCACTGCAACAGAAATACTGCCACATAGTTAGCAAAAGGAACCAGGCACTTTCTCTCCCCATTCTTCAAGTTTAAACTCAGAACACCTGAGGACCCTCTTCCTTATTTTTTTTTTATTGCAGTGTTTTTGTTGTTTTGTTGCAGGTGTTTTAAAGAACAAGTACATCCCCAGCACCACGAAAGAAGCAAAAATGTTATCCTAGTCATGGTAGATTGTTATCACTCTAACAGAGGTGCTCTCTGCAAACCTTGACTTGTGTGTGTTATAACCTCATGGTCATGGAAATTTACTGTCTTGGTATCTCATCTTTGAGTACATTTTGGTTACAATTATACAGAGGGTTTATGTGTCCTTCACTTGGTCTTTCCTTAATAGTTTCTGAACTTAGCAAACACTGAGCCAACATCTTCTTGCACTTCTCTTCAGAACTCAAAGATCTTCCTTATGAAAAGCAACAGTCAGACCAAAAATTACAATTTCCTATAAGAAGGTAATTCTCCATAGGTATCTTTTTTGATGCATTTGTACTGAATCCTTCCATATCTTACTTGCCTTGTTACACTGTCCTGTATGATTGTTATGCATTTATTTAGCTTGTTCCCATCTTTGCTACTAATATACTACTAGGAACTGAGACTTTCCTTGTATATCATTTGAATAGTCTTAAAATTACAGAGTGAATTCTGTTCATTCCTGCCGTTATGTGACAGGAATTAATAGAAAAGGAGCCACCAGTGTGCATTTTCAGCCCAGAAAGCCAACCATATCGTGGGCTGCATCAAAAGAAGAAGAGTGCCCAACAGGTCTAGGAAGGTGGTTCTCCCCCTCTACTCCACTCTGGTGAGACTCCACCTGGAGTACTGTGTCCAATTCTGGAACCTCTATTACAAGATAGATACGAACATGCTGGAATGTCTCCAGAGAAGGGATATGGGGATGATGAGAGGGCTGGAGCACCTTTCCTATGGAGACAGACTCAGAGAGTTGGGGCTGTTCAGTCTGGAGAAGAGTAGGCTCTGAAGAGACCTTATAGTAGCCTTCCAGTATGTAAAGGGGGCCTACCAGAAAGCTGGTGAGGGACTTTTTAGGGTGTCAGGTAGTGACAGGACTAGAGGGAATGGAGCAAAACTAGAAATTGATAGATTCAGATTAGAGATTATGAAGAAGTTCTTCACCATGAGGGTGGTGAGACTCTGGAACTGGTTGCCCAGGGAAGTGATGAAAGCTCCATCCCTGGAGGTCTTTAAGGCCAGGCCAGATGTGGCTCTGAGCAACCTGATCTACTATGAAGTGTCCCTGTTCATGGCAAGGGGTTTGAAACTAGATGATCTTTGAGATTCCTTCTAGTCCTGACAATTCTATGATTATACATTGCACATCCCCTTTTATTATTAGTGTGCACACAAATATACGTTAAATAAACGGTATTAAAAATAAATATTCATGCACAGGTCTCAAAGATTTGAACTGATTTTTCTTCATGGAGTCAATATCATATTTAGATATTGCTAGATTTGAATCTCCTTGTGCTAACTGTGTTTCTCAACCAAATTATCTTTATAAACTTTGACACAAAGAGTCTAATGTGCTGCTTAGTAAAAAATATACCTGTAAGACAAATTTAATCTTATTTTTAATTGTGAAAATAGTTTGCTTCTCACTAAGAGTTTTGTCAGAGAAGGCATCACCAAATATGCAACTGAAGATCAGAATTTTAGGGTTACATCTTGTACTAGTTATGGCTAGGTTGGAGTTAATTTTCTTCAGTGCAGCCCATACGGTGCTGAGGTTCAGACTGCTGATCAAAACAGTGTTGATAACACTGGGATGTTTTAATTATTGCTGAGCAGTGCCCCCACAGTGCCAATGCCTTCTCTTTCTCACACTGCCTCTCTCAGTGAGTAGGCTAGGAGTGGGCAAGAGTTTGGAAAGGAACAGAGTCAGGAGAGCTTACATGAACAGACAACAGATATACTCTGCTGTCTGATGCTCAGCAAGGAGGCGTGAGAAGGAGAATATTTCCAAATTTGCCATTGCTTGAGGACTATCTGAGAATTAGTCTCCTGGTGGTGAGTGATTAAATTTACATCATCTGGTCTTCACCTTTTTTTTCCCTTTCATTTATTAAATTGTTTCTATTTCAATCCATGAGTTCTTTCATTTTTGCCTTTGTTGTTCTCTCCATCACACCAGGAGACGTGGGGAGTGAGCACACAGTTATGTACTAACTCACTAGAGTTAGTCCATCACACCTATGGAAATCATTCACTTCTAAAAGAAGTATTTATTTTTCAATAGGGCTGGCTTGTCAGTTGTTTTAATGGGAGGACAGGTTAATTATTAAACATACCTCCTGCTGAAGGTCTTCCCATCGAGTATTGAACTTCTCAAGTTTCTCATTGATCAATTCATCCAAGATTCCACCATCAGTTAAAGTCTGAGCCAGTTCACGAATCTGATTGCGATTATCCTCTGGATGTCTCATTAAACGTTCCAAAGACTGAAACAGAGCCAAAAGGTGGTTCATTTTCCTTCCTACAAATTAGATTCTACTAAGCATTAACAATTTGTCTTTAAAATGTAAAAAAAAAAAAAATAAATTCTCATTTCATACACAATAAAAGTAGGCAGAAAAGATTAAAATAATTGCGTCCCATATCTTGACAACAAATATTCTGTGCTACTTATTATTGAAAACAAAGATTTTCCTCAAAGCAGTAAACTGGGTCCTTGATTTTAACAATGTAGACTACGTCCAATGAGTTCAATGGAACTGCTGGAGAGAGTCCAGAGGAGGGCCACGAAGATGATCAGAGGGCTGGAGCAGCTCTGCTATGAGGACAGGCTATGAGAGTTGGGACTTTTCAGCCTGGAGAAGGCTTCAAGGAGACCTTATAGCAACCTTCCAGTGTCTGAAAGGGGCCTACAGGAGGGCTGGGGTGGGACTATTCACAAGGTCTTGTAATGACAGGATGAGGTGGAATGGGTTCAAACTGGCAGAAGGGAGATATAAATGGGATGTTAGGAGGAAGTTCTTGACAGTGAGGGTGGTGAGATAGTGGAACAGTTTGCCCAGGGAGGTTGTGTCTGCTCCCTCCCTGGAGGTGTTCAAGGCCAGGTTGGATGAGGCCTTGAGTGACCTATTCTAGTGGGAGGTGTCCCTGCTTATGGTGGGGGTTTGGAACTGGATGATCTTTGAGGTCTCTTCCAACCTAAACCATTCTATGATTCTATGAATGGGACTAACTGTGTACTTAAAAAGTCTGCTTCATTATCTGAATGGATGAAGTTCAATAGCAAAACTGAATTATCAGTGCAATATTTTGCATTTTGATCTACTAGGAGTATCAATTTCTATAAATTTCAAAAGTTTCATGAATTAAAATAAAGCAGCAATAACAGAATTGCAGCGTCAGGATGAAAGATTGCTCTGAAGAATTCAACATTTTTTTAGCTGGCTTAAGTGAGGCCTTTTTTTTTTTTTTTTTTTTTTTTTTTTTTATATTTTTTGTTTTTTTTTTTCCCCAAANTTAATAGATTGTGTATTTTACTGTCACCAAAACCTGTCTGTGATGTTGGGCATGATACATTTAACGACTGTTTCACTTAGGTGGATTCAAATTCAGAACCTCACTTGTTGAATTAAGTGAGAACATAGGAATTTACAACAACTCTGCATCTTGCTCATGGGTAGTGTTTTTTCATATTTTGTTTTGTTTGTGTTTTATCTTCTATATTGTAAAGTGAGTTACAATTTGTCAATACATGTGATTTGGTGTTACTTCAGTCAGCACTTACATCTAGAGACTCAGAAATCTCTTCTGCACCTCCCTGGATATTTTCAGTCGCCTTCAGCTTCAATTCAATCTCATTCAACCATTTATTCTCTGCATCCAAATACGACAATAACTCACGCCAACATGCCCATACCTCCTGATGGAAGGAGAAAAACAGAGCAAAAAAAAAATGTTGGGTTTTTTTTGAGATAATATGTGGAGAATGAACACTAGATTTCACTTACTAAAACAACAAAAGCATTGCATTCTTCATTCTCAATACAACGTAATTCATGTCTGATTATTATAGTGGCATATAATTGCTGTTTTTTTTCCCCTCAGTATCTGTATGTACCAAACAAGCATAATACATAACCAAAATCCTTTGTTTAAAAGAGTACAGCCACAGATCACGCGTGAAAATAACCACTTCTGAAAAACACAACTTGAATCTTCTTTCCATCTCCTTCATCATGAATTATCCACTTCATACACTCCTTCCTGTACAATTTTCTTGTCATGTGTGTTAGTTTGAGCTAATTGGAGAATTTGACTGAGAAATTAGACTATTGGCTGAGAGAGAGTTAAACATACAGTGTCACTTCACCAAGTTTCACTGAGAGAAGAAAAAAAAATTGTTTTAAGAGATGTTCCCAAAACAAATGAGATTAGCAGAGGGCCAGTCTGGCTTGGGTCTATGCTGGCTCTGGCAGCTTTTTTTCCTTTGTCTCTTGGTCTTGCTGGCTGAATTCAGAGTTAAATCACTAAAACGACTAACTCCTGCTCCTATCATTAATCTCTCTGATCTTCAGCTTATCTGCAGCATCAAGAGGTGGTGAGATAAAGCTGGGAAAGGGGGGAAAGGTGGTAGGGGGGTTTGGTTACCCTCTTCTGGGGATTTTGGTCTCTGGGAGGGGTGTGGTGTGTTTATTACCTTTTTTACTGTATATTTCTGTAAATATCTGTTATATCTTGTAAATATTTGCTTGTATATTTGCATTGCTGTAAATACAAAGCTTCATTTATTAACTTCCAGTGTGTTTTCTGAGTTTTAGCCAGGGTTTATAATGTGGGGGGGCAGGTCACTGCAAACCCACTACATCATGTTAAATACACAAATTATCAGAATGATTAAAAAACTTGTTAGATGTTTACATCTACTACAAGATGTAGTTAGGTTGCTTATATATTCTTTATGTTAATTACTTTTACTACAACTTCATAAAATATCTGAAAACGCAGCTTTCAAAAATTCTGATGAAAAATTCTAATGAAATTAATTCTAAACCACATTTTGTGTATTTTATGGATTGTTTAACTGCTAGAGTATTGAACATAATGTTGGGAGAAAACAAAAAATTCTTATTCTCCTGGAATTAAATTATTGTCTAATATTTTATTTTTACTGTGACTGAAGATGCTTAAACAAATAAAAATGGCATTTTATACACACAGGCAAAACATTTAATCTCTCCATAAATCATGTTTTCATTGCTCCTTTTTATTAGATGTTGAAATAAATTTATGGAGATGCTTTAGACTGTTTGTAGATCAATTCTCTCAGAGTGCAATTCAAAGGAGATATAGATTATGATCTTTTACTACACACCTAATTTTCCACAAGGGAATTCAGAAGAGATAAATTTTACTCAGGTATATACCTGTCCTGTGTGAAGTTAGTTATTGTAGAGTAGTTAGCAACTTGAAAAAAAAAAAAAAACCCACACCTAATGAGAGGGTATTTAATAAATGTTTATAAATATCTGAGGGCTGGGTGTCAGGAGCAGGGGGGACAGGTTCTGTTCACTTACTCCCTGTGATAGGACAAGGAGCAATGGATGAAAGCTGCAGCACAGGAGGTTCAAGCTCAACACAAGGGGGAACTTCTTTACTGTGAGTGGCTTGGAGCACTGGAACAGGCTCTCCAGAGAGATTGTGGAATCTTCTCTGGAGACTTTCAAGGCCTGCCTGGATGTGTTCCTCTGTGATATGAGCTAGATTGTCTGGTCCTGATCTGGCAGGAACTTGGGACTCGATAATCTCATTGGGTCCCTTCCAACCTCTGACATCCTATGATCCTGTGTAATTCACAGACTCAGCTTGTCAGCAGATCAATTGCTGAGATACCACCTGTCCAGCTTCAGCACCACTTAACCAAAATCTTTAGCCATGGAAAAAAGAACTCTAGAGGAGCTGGTGAAGACACTGTCACAGAGTTGCTAGAGAGGCCAGGTGCTTGGCTCAGTATTGGGAGGGATAAGAAGCCTGCACAGCCACTGCAGTCTCCCACCTAAGAGCCATGTCTGAGGTTTTTCTTTTAATACAATCCTTCAGCATAGATAATTCTCAGAAAGATTCAGGTGTCTTACTCTTACCATATGGTATTTCCTATATGGCTCATAGTATGAGGACAGCCTTGAGCATGATAATACATCTTTGCTTTTGTATCTTACTTTAGCACTTAGTGTTACAAATATCATGTCCAACAAGATGCCCAACCTCCAAAGTTTTGCACTTTCCGTTCAGTCTGCTGCAGAGCCGCTGGTAGCTGGTAATTAGGACATCAAGTTCCTTCTTCAAAGCCTCATGTGCTGCAGGTGGAGCTTTAGCTATAAAATTATTCACAGAATCTGTAATAAGCTTCACTTTTACTTCTTTCTGCATGGCTTCCTCCTTTGCTCTCTGGAAGAAAAAAAAAAACAAAGTAAAAAAAAATTATATAGTTCTGGTTCAAAAACAAATTTAGTTTGAATAATTCTGTTAGAAATCACTCTGACAGAATTCTGTCAGAGGGAGAAAAGACAAACAACCCTACAAAACCCCCTAAGGGTACTTTACTTCCAAGACTTTCTGACATGATCTTGAGTATGTCCAAAAACACTGTTGTTTTCCTTTTTATTTCCACTACACAGTACTCTATTCAACCTAACACAGAACAACTATTTAGTTCCATGGAGGACTTAGAAAACTAAAACATTTCAGGATTTTATTTTATTCCTCCAATAAATGCTCCAAATACCTTTTCCATAACAACCCATGAGGCACAAATGATGAAAAAAACCCTGTGAATTAAATTATCATAAGTAGCAAGACTGAAAAAAAAGGAAAATATTTCTGATTTTACTCCTATGCCACTGCCATTAACCTGAATTTAAAGAAAGTTAATTTTTCCCCCTCAAGTGTCTAATTCACACATTTATGAGAGCATTAACATTGGTTTTATTCTTGCATTTTCACAGAAAAACCAGTGAACATTAACCTAACATGAAGTGAGACCAAAGTAAAAAGGGAGTATCCTCATAAACAGAATTTTCTGTGTTAGACTCTAGGCAGAAAAGTTCAACAATGGACAGGCACAAGAAATATAAAGATCTGAATGACACAGAGAATCACAGATGGATGGTGAATTAAATCAAATAGTTAACAAATCCAGTGTAAGTGATCTGGAACCACCAACCTGCCACCTTTTCCCTGCTTTAGCTTATGGAGCCACAAGAACCCATCAACCCACTTCTGAATTTTCTTTCTCCACCTATTACTACTTTCCCCTTGTTATTGCCACCACATTAAAAACATGTAAGATTGTCTACCTAGCACTATTTCCTTTAAGTGCTTACAACAGGATTGCGCCTATGGCTGGAGTCACACTACTACTGGAAACATTGAAACCTTGTTCTCGACAACCTTCTTACTCTTTGAGTCTGAGAAGGTCCATGAACCAGAATATCTGGGATCAGGCTGCTATTGCCAGAGAAAGTTTACTGGGTTGCTGTTGGACTTCCTCTTCCCTAGCTGTAGGAAGATATGGGCTGCAGGATGAAAAAAAAAAATTCTAGACCAGATTTTCCCTGTTGTGTGATAGGAGAAGTCATTGCAAGCCTTTGAGGAAAAGATTATCAGGAGCAGGTGAAGGGATGCGTGACAAGCAAAATGGTTATGTGCGTAGATTGAGGTCTGTGCTGGTTTCAACTAATTGGAGGATTTGAATGAGAAATTAGACTATATGCTGAGAAAGGAGAACACTGATGACACTACTTAACTCATAGCTTTACTGAGAAAGAAAAAAAATTAAGAACTGTAACACAAATACAGACAAATCAGATGGGTTTCAGACCACTTTGGGCTGTGGCTCTTTCATGGCTCCTTTCTCCCTGCCTTTTTTAGCTGAATCTGAATAATTTCACTAACCTCTTTCCTGCTGCTAACCCCCCTGGCCGATCTACCTCTGCCTATCTTCAGCATCAACAGGTGGTGAGATAAGATTGGGGAAGGGGGGGAGAGGTGGTAGGGGTGGTTGGTTACCCCTCTTGGGGATTTTGGTCTCTGGGAGGGCTGTGGTGTTTCTGTATTACCTTTTCACTGTATATATCTGAAAATATCTGTTATACATTGTAAATATCTGTTGTAGATTGTGCAAAACTGTAAATGTAAAGCTTCATTTATCAAATTCCAGCCGCCTGAGTTATTTCAAAGTGTGGTGGGGGCAGCTGCCAAACCACCACAAGGTGTCACAGCAGCTCACAGTACAGAGTATTAAGTAGGAAATCCATAATGGAGGTTGATGTCCTCATGTTGGATATAGTTTTTGACACAAACTGTTGGAGCGAGTCCAGAGGAGGGCCACAAAGATGATCAGAGGGATGGAGCACCTCTCCTGTGAGGACAGGCTATGACAGTTGGGGCTCTGCAGCCTGGAGAACAGAAGGCTTCAAGGAGACCTTGTAGTGCCCTTCCAGTATCTGAAGGGGGCCTACAGGAAGGCTGGGGAGGGACTGTTCACAAGGTCTTGTAATGACAGGACTGATTTCACTGTAATAGTTAATTGCTGCTAACACATAATCCTTAGGAATTATTCCTTAAGTAAAAGAATGTAGAAACTGCATCAAAATCAAGTATCCAACACAGCAAAGAGAAAAAACAACAATGTTGTATGGTGAAAGATTAAATATCTTCTGACATATTTCAAATAGAGATTACTTCAAGTCTCCTACTACTTTAAAATCTGGGCTAACAAGCAGATCTCAAAGGACAGCTTCCTAAAAGAGTAGATTTTTCTTTACAATGAAAGCTTCAAAAAGAACTTTAAACACAGCTCAAGGAATTAGTTCATCTTTTACCTTCAGTTCCTCAACAGCTTTCTGCAATTCATCGGGTGTTTTATACTCAAAATCTCTCTCCAGATATTCTTCCTCAGCTTGTGTTATCCATTCATGCATCTCTGATAAATCCTTTCTGAGACTCACAGTCTTATCCAAACCACCTTTTAATGCTGCCTTCTTAGCATAGGCCTTTAAGAAAGAAAAGATTACACAGTACTTGAAGCGAGGCTACTGTACAAGCTTGATGATATTTTAGCCTGAAATGAACCAAGGTAAATCCTGTACTAATAGCACTGCTGTAATTAGGCAGATGTTAGCAAGTAATTAGATAGATATTAATAACAGATAATTGAAAATGTATTACACGTATATACATCCTGAAAATTGCCTCTCCCTCAGCCACAGCACCAGAAGAGAAGGCAATCTCCCACCACTGGGAATGGATATTTGGATGCCAGTTGTTAGCTCTCACAGTCATATCAATTTCATGTACATCAACTCATGCTGACTTTTCCAAATCCTCTCAAGAAATCCCTATAAGTCAAACTTACTTTCATATTTATTACTTAGGCATTTAATACCTGTGACTGACAAGACTGTGTTAGAAATGCCCACCAAGAGGCAATAATTTGTGCTGTATACTGAATGAAACCATTCCAGTAATATTTTCAGGGAAGTGAGAAGAAAACTGCAACAAACATCTAAAATCAGAAGGCGTTATTTGAAATTTCTGTGAAACAAGTGCAAAAATATACAGTTTACTAATATTACAAAAAGAAGGAACAAAAAACTCCACATTAGTTGAAGAGGAAAGACTATAGGACTGGAACAATAAAAATACAGATTTCAAAGATCAACTTATTTGATAACTGCAACCATAAAAAAAAAATCAGAGGCTATTTGTCATGTATGTAAAGTGAAGAATAATAATTTTTAGGAAACATTTCACCATCTTATCCAAAAATCAGCTGAAAAAGCCAACAGAAGAAGCAAGTAGGGGAAAAAAAAAAAAAAAGTAAAAAAGTAAAAGTAATAAACATGAATCCCAAGCACAAAACCATGCTGGGTGGTGAATGGCTGGAGAGAAGTGCTGAGGAAAAGGACCTGGGAGTCTTAGTTGATAAAAAGCTCAACATGAGCTGGCAGTGTGTGAGCATCCCAGACAGCCAATTGTGTCCTGGGCTGCATCAAGAGAAGCATGGCCAGCAGGGCAAGGGAGGGGATTCTCCCTCTTTACTCTGCTTCCCTGAGACTCCAGCTGGAGTACTGTGTACAGTTCTGGAGTGCCCAACTCTAGAATGACATTGAACTGTTGGAGCGAGTCCAGAGGAGGACCGTGAAGATGATCAGAGGGCTGGAGCACCTCCTCTATGAGGACAGGCTAAGAGAGTTGGGGCTTTTCAGCCTGGAGAAGAGAAGGCTTCAAGGAGATCTTGTTGTAGCCTTCCAGTATCTGAAGGGGGCCTACAGGAAGGCTGGAGAAGGGACTGTGTACAAGGTCTTTTAAAGATAGTATGAAAAGTAATGTGTTTAAACTGGCAGAGGGGAGATTTAAATGCGATGTTAGAAAGAAGTTCTTTACAGTAAGGGTGGTGAAACACTGGCACAGGTTGCCCAGGGAGGCTGTGGCTGCTCCCTCCCTGAAGGTGTTCAAGGCCAGGCTGGATGAGGCCTTGAGCAACCTGTTCTAGTGGGAGGTGTCCCTGCCTATGGTGGAGGTTGGAACTGGATTATCTTTGAGGTCCCTTCCAATCTAAACCGTTCTGTGATTCTGTAAAAGACATTTTCTTCAAACTGTCATAAAAAAAGGGAATCCAAATGCCACCAATTAAGTAATAGTCATTTTTAGCTTCCCTAATCTATTAAATTATTTATTGAGAATGTCTTAAAATGAAAGAAGTGTCCTTTCTTTTAATGCCTCTTTCTCTCAAATTCTCAGTGTGGCCATTGGAGTCTATAATTTACATGCATGCACATAGTCTTAATTCTAAGTTATTGAATGTTGAACTCTTGACAGCTTTAGTGTGTTACTTCACCCTGAGTAGTGGCACGTGAGAACAATGACACCAAAGAGTACGTAGCACCAAATACAGAACTTGGAGGTTTCTTTTGGATAATGCCTCCATAACACTTTCAGAAAACTGGTTTTGCAGGAGTCATAAATTACATTGCTGTTAAGTTCTAAGATATTAGTATATAACTTTGTTATAAAAATAATAAGTCACTGTATTATAATATAAAGAAATACAGTCATTGTATTATAAATAAATATACTTTACATATATTGCTACATGCTGAATAAAATTCCTAAATTAGAAGCTTAATTAATGTGAACCAAGTATGACTAAATTTAGCTTCTTCTCTACTGGATATGCACAGGAGGACAAATTCTACCAATACAGAACCAGATCATTAATTTGAGTTGAACCAGCCACAGTGGGAGAGTTGATACCTGTTGGCAGATATGCTCCCACTGAGCATTGAGGTCCTTCAGTTCTTTTTCTATTCTGGAAGCAAATTCAGGCTCTGCTTCGCTCTTCATTTTCTTCCCAACCTCATTAACACTGTTCAAACTGGGCTGGATTGTCTGGATATCATTTACCAAAGCCTAAAAAAACAGCAGAATATTAGACAAGCAGCATTTCCACAAGTTTTCAGCTATGCTACCCCTATGAAAACGTGTGCACATGAGATTCTGACATGTCTTTGGTACAGATCTCCAGTGAAATGAGCACAACTAACAGACTTAACTATGAAAATAAATAAAACAGATATGAACAGCTATAATGTGGTAAGCTATGCTATATCAGAGAAACTTCATTTGCAAAATGTATATTAAGTAAGCTTCAAATGTTATTTGCCTACTATATATGTATGTACATATAGAATGTTATACTAATAAAACTATTTCAATGCCTAGAACTTTTATTCTTGCTTGTGAAAGAGCTTCCCATCATAATGCTGGAAAAACTATTTGTGAAGCCATGATTTTACCTTCAGCAGCATTACACATAGATTAGCAATTCACTTGCTAACTCCCTTAAAATCTGAATGGTGACATCCTCTGGTTATGCCTAGTTATTAGAATTCTGTGGTTGAAAATTGCTTAAGCCCTGATGTAATTCTAAATGGCCACTTCCAATGTGATTTCTTAGGTCCTTCCTCAGAGCTGCAGCTGTTACTTGGGCTTCCTAAGCAGTGGAAAAAGCTCGAGGTGTGAATACATAAAAAGTGATTAAAATTGTGGTAGCTTTATTATATACTTGACAGTAATGGATAATATTTGTGCAAATTATTCATCACATCAGGTGACAGATTCTAAAGGAGCTATGTGTGATTGACCACTCTGTAGAGGTAATACTTGTCCTATATAATTTATAGCATTTTTTTTTGTAATTGAGGGCTAAGACAGAAAGTCTGAGGAGCTCATAGTTCTGTAAGATCAATATGTATGTTTCATAGTATTTACACATCCTGCCAGAACATGTAGAGAACTTGTAAATTGCACTGAACATATAGACAGGGACTATCATGGATTACAAGATTCACTGCACTTACACACTCTGTTGGGACAGGCAGAAGAATTTGTAAACCCTGTGATGGAAGTATCAATACTTCACGATGCTTTAAAACTCTGCTGGGACAAAATCCTGGAACTTGTATGTTTAGTGAAAAAAAAAAAGGATATAACTCACAATACCTGCAAGGTCTTTGGGTACAGTCAGAAAAAAAACCTTGTAAATCATGTGTGAGTAAGATACAGAAAAAACATCCTCTGGCACAGATTTTACAGCTTACAAGAAATAAACATGCAATGTTTGCAAACTCAAACTCAAAACAAATAAAAGGTTATCAGGTGAGGCTACTAAGTTACTATTTGCTGCAAGTACTCTCTGATGTTTTCCTCTTGCTACTCATATGCAACAATACAGTCTATGATTCTTTTCCATATTACATTTTCAATTTCTCTCTCCTTTTTTTTTTTTTTAAAAACAATTTTCCTTCAAACTCAGGAAATGCAGGAGGTTTAAATACACAGCAGGAGACAACCCCCTTAAAACAAGAATTTATTTTTAAAGACAGCAATAATTTTTGTAACTCCTGTGTAAGCTAGGCTCATACAGAAGAACCAAATAACTGCCGAGCAGGCAGGCAATACTCACTGTACACTGCTCAAGTTGCTTCTCCAATGCTTCTGAGTCACCAAGGGCAGGCCACTCTTCCTTCAGAAAAACATCCACTTCAGCCATCCACTTCTTCAGTGTTTTGATGTCATTCTGTTTATTAAAAAGACATTTTATTGCATTGCACAGAACCTGATTGGCGACAGTGTAATTGATCCTGGCGCTAGGACTAAAACTCATCACAATCTAATTTCAAGACAGTTGAACTGTCTGAAAAATGAAAACAAAGCAAACAAGGAAAACTAATATTATATAGACTGTCATCAGCTGTTTAAGCTGCACTCTGACCATTTCTGCCCAAGTTTAATGTGTCTACAAGCAGGCAATTTTCTGGCTCTCAAGTTTATGCCTTCCAGACACCAGCTGAGTTAGATGCTGCACACATGCTCATTGGTTCCTTGTGTGGTTCAGGCTGCTCATACTTGGTGGTTAATTCAGGTTCACCTATCAAATCCTCCTGTGCTTCAACACAAATTTCAGGCTCCTTTCAGAAGCTGCATGTTCTATTGCCTATTTCTCTAGAAGAACACAATATTGCTGCCCAGAGAGGTTGTGGAGTCTCCTTTTCAGGAGACTTTCAAAACCTCCCTGCATGTGTTCCTGTGTGAACTACCCTTGGCAGGGAGGTTGGACTCCATGACCTCTGGAGGTGCCTTCCAACCTCTAAAGTTCTGTGATTCTGTGAAAATTCTCTCACCACTCAAAATGGGAAAAATAAAAATAAATAAATTTCTGCCTGAAATAGTAATTGAAACATTCACTCCAGAAACTAAAATCATGTAATGGCTCAATGACTCATTTCGGAGACTGACTCTCAGTTACTGTTTCTATTCTGAAATATTTGGAACCATTAAGTCACTTCCATAGTCTTTAACTCTTGCAATTCAGGTAAAAAAGCTTAACTTCAAATGTTTGACAAGAAGGAATGCTACCAGTCCCAGGAAATAGTTCATAGCTAATCTAATATCTTGAAAGATGGAACATCAATTACAGTTCCTCTAAAATACCACCTTAGGTAAACAATTAGATGAAATCATTAAAATAAAAACTATGAATGGCAAAAATTTGAAAGGCATACTATAAAGCATCTTTTCATCAATGGTGAAACACAGGTTGATATTATATGCTGAACGTGAAGTTGAATCATAGAACAAAATAAGGACTTGTCATTAGAGTAGAGACTGTGCCCTAAAATGTGCTCCAAAAATGCCTTAGTAGCATTTTAACCAATAAATAAACCAAAATGTACCTAATATATTTAATAACTAATGGCCAATCATGTAAAATGAACAACGAGCAAACATGTAAAATGAACTGAATTAATAAAAAACAATCATAAAGAAGTCATCAGTGCTTCAGAATGGGAATTAGAAACGTTGAAGTGTCTACTGTGCATTCCATTTTCAGACAGTAAAAATACTTCAGAATCATATTTCATGATGAAACTTTAATACCTTTACAAGAATACTTTAAATATAATCCATTAATGTTGAAAAATATAGGTCTGATGTGATTTACTTAAAAAAAAAAAAGGGGATGTCTCCAGATAGCAAAGAGGTTCAAAGGTATGACCTGCATTTTGAATCAGACTCTAAATGCATTTATTGGCATTTATTTCACTGTATCCCACGATGATGCAATAGATAAACTGCAACAGCTAAAACTATTTTCTGGAAGAGAAGTCATTCAAGGATCTGAAAAGACAATAACTTTTATATTAACTGTACTATAGTGACTTCAGCCATAAATATAAATTCCAAGGCTTGTATGCAACAAGAGCTCACATTGTAATGCTTTATAACTGCAGGGTCTAAGAGCACAATCATGATGTTCAGGACTTTTCTCTTTCAAGAGTAGTGACAAAATCTCTAAACTGCTATCCTGAAAATTGAGATGGAAAAAAAAAACCCAAAAGATAAAGGTTTTCGTTAGTCAAGCAAAGTGTATTGCTTTGTTCTGTCCAGTTACAAGTATTTTATTACACTAGTGCTAAAATTGCTTTCCAGTTTTCCCATTTATATTGGGTTTATGTGGCAAGGTTTTGGTAGCAGGGGTAGCCTCTGTAAGGAGAGGCTACGTGCTGCTTTGTGCTGGGCACATAGCTGCTCCAGTGGAACAACCACAGGACACAGCAGACCCCATGGTAAGGTAGCGATACCTCTATGATAATACAGTTCATACAGGGCAAAAATGTCAGACAGGCAGACTAGAAGACAATAAAAAAATAAAGTAGTACTGCAGACACCAATGTGAGTGAAGAAGAGAAGAGGTACTCCAACTGCAAACTCAGAGATTCCGCCACAGCCAATGGTGACACAGCTTGTCTCCTTGTAGCTCATGGTAGAGGAGATATTGACCCTATGGCTAGTGAATAACCCCAGACTCAAGCAGCTGGACGTGCCTTAAAGGAAGTTGAAGCTCTTGGATTGTCCTACACAGGCACAGATATTTCCTGAAGGATTACAGCACATGGTGGGGACTCTTTGATAGAGCTGGGGAAAGGTGTGGGAAGCAAGAAGCAATAGAGAGCAGCTGGGACATCAGGTTGCTGGTCAAGGTTATACCACTATACCATTAGACTTAATTTCATGGCCAGCTTCAATCATCAGATACAATAGCTGCAGAGTTAAAGCTACAGTTTTCATAGAATCAGTCAGGGTTGAAAGGGACCACAGGGATCATCTAGTTCCAACACCCCTGCCATGCCCAGGGACACTCTACCCTAAATTAGGCTGGACACAGGCTCAGCCAGCCTTGCCTTAAACACCTCCAGGGAAGTACCCCAACCGCCTCCCTGGGCAACCCATTCCAGGGCCTCACCACTCTCATGCTGAAAAACTTCCTCCTCACATCCAATCTGAATCTCCTCACCTCCAGCTTTGCTCCATCCCCCTTAGTTTTCTCACTACCTGACAGCCTAAAAAGTCCCTCCCCAGCTTTTCTGTAGGTCCCCTTCAGATACTGGAAGGCCACAATAAGGTCACCTGGAAGCCTCCTCTTCTCCAGACTGAACAGTCCCAACTCCTTCAGTCTGTCCTCATAGAAGAGGTGCTTCAGCCCTCTGATCATCCTCGTGGCCCTTCTCTGGACATGCTCCAGCATATCCACATCCCTCCTGTAACAGGGGCTCCAGAACTGGATGCAGTACCCCAGGTGTGGCCACACCAGGGCAGAGCAGAGGGGGAGAATCATCTCCCTTGACCTGCTGGCCACACTTCTCCTGGTGCAGCCTAGGATCTGGTTGGCTTTCTGGGCTACAAGTTTTGACCAATACCACATTTCAGCAGCTACATTATAAATGGTACTGATAAATAGTTTACTCCTTTTTGGTCCATTTTGCTCACCTAACAGCTGATGAAGAGTAACAAATTAATTAGTACATCTCTTAAGCTTTTCTTTCCCCTACAAAAGCAGGAGTATAACAATACTTTGACAGAAAATCTATTTCTGCTCAAGCAACTTTATTGAACTAAGCTGAAACTAACCAATTACAGTTCTCATGCTATTGTATTATGTCACAACACAGAGCTCATCCTGTGTCATGCTTTACCACCAGCAAAACAAAGCCAAAGGCAGAAATATTTCATGTAAACAGAAGAAATAGAGAAAGAGAGACAACACTGAGAAGAAACAGACTATAAGAACAGATCTATGAGTATGGCTGAAAGACTTCAACCATCAGAGGTATAGCACAATAGAATAAGAACTGTAATTGTTAGTTTCAACTTAGGCCTATAAAGTTGCTTGAGCAGAAATAGACTGTATTATGATGCTAATGTATTACACCTTTGAGGAGAGGAAAATACAAAAAAACAAAAAGAAAAGTCCTCCATTTTTGTGACTGGTTGATCAAAATTCCCCTGAAATTGACATAGTAATAGACCAGAAATATGTTAAAATTTGACTTTAAATGGATGTTAGATCTTATCTATGTCATAGGCATGCTCTGAAATGCTGATACATGTAATTTATGAATAATTAGGAGATCCTCACAGTGACAGAAACAGTGTAAGGTTCCAATACTGGAATTCTAAATACCTGAAATTCACACAGAGATTCAAATGATATACTCTTCCGCTTTCTGGCAACAGCTGCCAAGATACTACCATATTAAAAATTACTTTGTTTGTGTAAATGAATCCATTAGAGTCAATATTGTCTCACTAACACAGCTGCATGAGGAAGTAAGCAGAGGAACAGTAGTAACAGCTTCATTGAAATAAAAATTAAGTTTTGCTATTGAAACAACGTAGACTGAAACAGTCACAAAAATCAGAATTCAAAGTAGAATCTTGGATACACCAAAATGAAGTGAACATTTTATGTACTGCTTTTATATTTCATGTTGGAGTTACTTCCTTGAGGTATACAAATGCAGCCTGTGCTACTCACACAGCCAAAAGCCACCACATAGAAATTGAGGCTGGAAAAGTTTGGTTAACCTGGAATCGCTGGAATTTGGACATAAACTCCTCAAGTTTCTGGCAATGTTCCACCAGCTGTGCTGATGATTTCTTCCAGCGGCCAAGGATCAGTTCCATCTCTGATCTGTATCTTTGGCTGACTTCTGCAAGGGCTTTCCTGGACATGTCTTCTACAGTTGTGCTGAGATAGTTCAATCCTTTTTGCTGCTCTTGCAGAGAACTTTGTAGAGCCTATGGATAGGAAGCAAATAGGATCTGATCCCTGTCAGGCAATTCTCTTTGTTTCAGAAACACAAGTGAGACTGCAAACTGAAAACGTAATTCACCTTTGCTGTAATATACATTGACACATTCTACTGAGCAGTTTGGGACTGCTTTTCTCACATAAACTAGAGAAGTGAGAATATAATCAGAAGTTTGTTAATAGAGGTGATCCAGATACACTTCATTAATCTGAGATAGAAATTTATATTTACTATAACCCTGATGACTAAACTTTCAAAAGAATCAGACTATACATGATGGAAAAGAATAAACTTAGATTTGCCTCTGTGATTTAAAGTTTCTGATAACTTCTCAAAGCTTTTAAACATTTATCTGAAATTTGCTGCATCTAAATGTTCCTTTTTCTTTCTGTATGTGTATTGCTAGTTGCCTAAAAGAACATGCTCATTAGGCATCCAATAGTTGAACTATATCAAACATTGAAATGCATGGAAGGTGTGTACCCACAGGCAAAACTTGTTCCACATCTGTGTCTGCTTGTAAATCTGACAAAGCTGACTGGATTTTGAGTTTTGCAAATCATGATCATTTCCATGTCAGCACTAGAAAATGAAATTACCTAAATCTATTCTTATCTACACAAGTTATTGCCAAAGGAATATTTTATGTATCATGGGGACAACAAAGGTTTTTTCCTCGGCGTGTTCAATGCCTTATGAAATTGGTTTCAATGATGAAAAACACTTTGAATCCTTTAACTTTAGGAATCAATATAAGTAAGCACCTACTGCCTTGTGAAGCCCTTGCTTAAACCCCAAAAGTGTATAAATCATTCATCATCCCTAAGTTTCAAGACACATATAAACTAAAGGTTATTTTCCTCTAAAACTTTCATGTGACATTTTTTACCGCAATCTCACCACTCACCTTGAGCTCCCTGAGTCTCTTCTCCATGATTTCATAGTCAGCAACTGCAACCTGAGGCGTGGAGAGTTTAGTTTCTACCTGCTGGATCCACACAAGCACAGAGCTCATTGTCTCTTTGTAGTGTGCAGGAGGCAAGCTGTCAAAAGCTACATTAAATGAGAAAGAAAAAGGAAAGATAAAATAATGTTGTGCTTCATTATCTGGTTTGTTAACAGAAGTTGTTTGATAAAGGACCAAATCTTATTGATGTCAATGGCTGTTTTGCAACAGATTGCAACAGGCCCAGTATGTGAAAGGAGCATGCAACTCTTCATCAGCAATGTCAGTATTGGCTTTCACCAAAAATTGTAGAAGCAGAAAATGCTTAAAGAATGTTGACACTCATTCTAATACTTATACCTCAGTCATTTTATCAATTACATTTCATTTGACACTCCTTTTATAGGCTACATGACAACTTAAATTGCCAAGACACCCAGTCTAAATGTGTTAAGAGATAGACAAAAGACTACACTTAACCCTAAATCTAATTTCAGAAACGCGTTAAGAAATAACATTACCTTTTATGGCCCATATTTGTGTGTTGAATGTTTCTGTTCAAGTTAAATGTTCTATTTAAGACATGTGTTAACAGCTTAGAAAATTAATCTTCTGCATTAAAGCTGAATTTTATTGAACTGTGCTTACTGTGCCAACATTACAGCTGCTGTAAATAGACAACATCTGGCACACATGAGCAACTCATTAGCAGAGATACTCCCTCTACCCTCAACAACAGTTGCTTCTACACTTATTGAGAGAAGTATAGACAAATAACATGAGTGGTACTTGTACTACATAATAATGAAGCATATATAAGCTAAAAAATAAGCTGCACTTTGGTATCTCCTGTCTGTCTGGTCTCAGAAAGGACTGGACTGACAAATGATATAGCTGTCCAAAGACCAATGTTTAAAAGCAATGCAGCTGAAGTTCTCAAGTGCAGGTTTGTTTGCTGGCATTATGTACTTCAACTTCACTTTTGCATCAATCACAAGAATACTGCTTGAAAATAAATAAATAAATTGTTTTTTCTGTAATTTTCATCATAACATACTAAAATGACATCAATTTAATCTCTCTCTTGTGAAGCATGGACAGTGGATGACATATTTTCATCAGAATATTGACTAGTCTGATTTACCACACACATCCAGAGACACACAAAATATAGGACTTAGTACTAGGAAAGATGAAAATTTCTTCCCTTACAACACTTTTTCTTTACACAGGAAACAAGAATGATAAATTCTTGGAAACATAGAAAACAAACATTTTTCATCTCATCAAACAACACTTCAAAACTTTTTATGTCTTTACTGGGATCTGTATCGTATTTGTCTCATTATTTTAAACAATTCCTACTTTAGAATGGAACATGAATGTAAAGATGTCACTCCAAATGAATGGAGATATAATTTCAATAGCTCAGGTATGTTAGTGGAGTATACAATTCCTAATGCTTGATTTTATTTAGAAATATGAAATGGAGTTCAGTATTCTGATGTAAAGTTCTCCTTCCAATGAAGAGTAAATTAGAATCATAGAATCAGTCAGGGTTGGAAGGGACCACAAGGATCATCTAGTTCCAATCCCCTTGCCATGGGCAGGGACACCCTACCCTAGATCAGGCTCCAAATATCTACATAAAAGAATAGCTACTTTCAGTAGTAAAGTAACATAGAAAAGACAAAACACAAGATTTGCTGTTATAGCCAAGTCCATCAGACTGCTTGAAACTCTTATCCTGAAAGTTTACTAATAATAATTACTATAAACCCATCCAAACACTGCAGTTATTTTGCCCAATTTTAATGAATTATGTTCTCTATAATTTGAAGGATGAAATAAGAGCTTGAGTGGGATCATAGATGTTGATTTAATCAAGATAGTGGCTTTCCAATTTGGTTATTTAATATTCCATTGTGGTATTTAAGTTTGGTAAAACAGCAGTTTTCCTATTTTGCTTTTCCAGATAATTCATAGTGAAATATTACTTTACAATGATTTTTGATTAGCTAGAGTTTTGGGGGCTTTTTATGTCTGTGTATGTTTGTTGGGTTTTGTTTGGTTTTGTTTTTCCCTTGGTTTGTTTGTTTGGTTTGGGTTTTGGTTTTTGGTGGGGTGTTTTTTTTTTGTTTGTTTGTTTTTTTAAGATAGACAATGTGTCAGTATTTTCATCTACAAGGAAACACGTTCACATCTTGTCGGATGACACTTAAGAAGAGTCTATATTGTTTTTGTGACTCATGATGCCTGTGGTGAGAATTCAGTCAAACTCTTGACAATCTGCCCCACGTTACCCAATTTTAGCTAAATAACCTAACACATTTATGGTCTTTGGGCAGTATGAATCTCTACATTGGCCATGCTCCTAACATAACCACACTTTTTTATCCTGAAATTTGTTTTCTGGCACTAATGACAGAGATTATAATCCACATTAAAAAAAACTGTGCATTAATATGGATCCTGCTATATTATATCACAAGCAGAACTGCTGGTCAAAAAGATATAGCATGACTGCAACCCAAGCTACAGCTAAACTAGGTCAATGACAGAGCTGTAATACAAAATATAACAGAGGGAAAGTAAAATGTGTTATTTAGAAATATCAGAATGCAGCTCCCCCTCTCACAGCAGGAAAACATCCTACTTGTAGGGAATGTATTTTCACAGAATCAGCCAGGTTGGAAAAGACCTCTGAGATCATAGAGTCCAACCTATCAACTAAACCTTCTAATTAACTAACCCATGGCACTAAGTACCTCATCCATCCTCCTTTTAAGCACCTCCAGGCATGATGGCTCCATCACCTCCCTGGGCTGCCCATTCCATTGGAATCACTCTTGCTGTGAAGAGTTTCCTAATGTCCAGCTTAAACCTGCCCTGGTACAGTTTGAGACTGTAGACTGGTGTGACTAACACTGTAACTCTTGAGAACTGACAGGAACATACATTTACACCTGCATATTTGTTTCAGATTAAGTGCTTAAAATTGAAATATGATGTACAGGCAGATATTTGGTTATGATATATTTTCAAATATAGAAATATTGAACAGTGAAAACAGCTTTAATCTTGTTTTCCTTCTCAGCTTCCTTTTTTTTTTTTTTCTTTTAATGTGATAAGGTTTTTCCAGTCAAAAATCTTTTCCCAAATCAGAAATGAAATAAGAATATGATTATCTCAAAAGCTATCAAATCACACTGGGTAGGCTACAACAGGTATCTCATAAAGTCAGGACAAATCCCACTTTTTATCACATCACTGTGATAGAAGAAACAAAGCAATAAATATATTCCGTGGGATTATTTTAGTGAAGACTTACTTCTTAAAATGAAGCAGACTGAGCTGCATGTATTTCCCATAAAGAAGCTCCTCAATAGTAACTGCAGTTTAAAATGATTCTGGTTTTCTCTCAGCTTTGTTTCATACAAATAGTTGAAGCTATTTTTTAAAGTCTTTATATGCATGATTTCATAGAAACTGTTACTCTCTCACTAGAAACTCTCAAAGTGGAATCATAAGGAATCTTGTATCTAACATGTAACCAATGTGCCACAAAGTTCTTTAACACTTCAAGTTCTCTCATTTATTAAGCTCATCTACAAGAGAAGCTTTTCTGCAGTTCTACAAATTGTAAGGTAATAGCAAATATATTTTAAAGATACAATTTTCCCCCCTTTGCTATTAAGTTTCTCTTAATAGAAACACTTACAAAATTTACAAGGCACTTGCCTAAAATTTTTCTTCTTCAAGTACACAATGATTGATTATAATACTCACTGTAACAATTTCACTGCCACTTACAACCCATCTTTGAGATACTTAGGGCAAGAAAATAATTTAGCAGATCAAAGTGGAGTAAGTCCAGAGGAGGGCCATAAAGATGATCAGAGGGCTGGAGCAGCTCTGCTGTAAGGACAGGCTATGAGAGTGGAGGATTTTCAGCCTCGAGAAGAGAAGGTTTTGAGGAGACCTTCTAGTAGCTTTCCAGTATCTGAAGTGGGGCCTACAGGAAGGCTGGGGAGGGACTATTTACAAGGTCTTGTAATGAGAGGATGAGAGGTAATGGGTTCAAACTGGCAGAGAGGAGATTTAAATGGGATGTTAGGAGGAAGTTCTTTACAGTGATAGAGGTGAAACACTGGCACAGGTTGCCCAGGGAGGTTGTGGCTCCTCCCTCCCTGGAGGTGTTCAAGGCCAGGCTGGATGAGGTCTTGAGCGACCTGTCTAGTGGGAGGTGTCCCTGCCTATAGTGGGGGGGGTTAGAACTGGATGATCTTTGAGGTCCCTTCCAATCTAAACCATTCTATGATTCTATGAAATTTCAAGCAAGAGACAACAAATGGCAGAAAAAAACTCCAAATGGTCACCATACTCTTATCATTACTGCTGATGCCTTACAAAATTATGCTGAGTTCCATGAAATCTATGTCATGCAACAGGCTTCAAGATGCTCTGCTGGTAGATTAGGGAGAAAAGTGATGCACATGTGAAATAACTGGCTAAATATGAAGTCTACAGAATTTCAACAAGCTATAGAAGGGCAAAATGTTTCTAAAGTCCTTCCTCAAATAAATAGAAGAAACATAATTTGAATGTAGATGAAGAATTCATCATTAATAGTAATAACAACAACAAGGATGACTTCACCTTTGGGAATTACTGATCCATCAAAGACAGAAATGGAATTTGAAAGGAAAGCACCGTACATGAATTATGTAAATAAGTATGACTTTTCCTTTCTCCCCTCTCTCTTGATAGTCTTAATTTCACCTGCCACTGAAGAACAGTCTTGTCAAATTAAGAACATGTATCCCACTGAATACAACAGCCAAGTAAGAGTTCATCACAGCAAGACTAAAAGTAGAACTCCCTATACAGACTTTAGTCCAGCCACAGAGCAAGAGGAATGCTGGAATGAATCAGCTGTCACCTGGAGGTAGCTTGCCACTTACCTGACACTGACATCTCTCCCTGGACTGAGGGGGTTTGAGAAGCTGACCAGGCTGCATCCTAGAAATCTCTCTGACACAGCAGCAGTCAATTTCAGAACAAGTACCTGTAAAGCTCAATCCCTTGTTCTTCACCAGAGCAAATATAATGCTAAGAATTTCCTTGGGAGATTGTTCATATCTGAATTATTGCTGTGATTGCACATTTCACTCCCTTGTCTACATTACTAAATAGTTCAAAGCACTGTTTGACCTCTCTTTTTTTCTATATACCAGTATTCTAGATATTACTCTAAATGTGTTTGGGGAGGAAGGAAAGCTGGAATGATGGATACGTAATCTTCAAAAGGACCAAGTACCCATGGATATACTGACATTCTGTAAACTGAGAAAAATGAGGTCATATGTCTGTTTTATGAGGTTATACTTATTTCACAAGCAGCACTGCAAAATAGTAAAAAGAAAAAAAAATACCCTCAAATCAGGGTTTACAATTGGCTTTATTAGTCTTTTTTTAATGGAAATGTTAATCAAATCATGGAGAAAAACATTTAAGAAAAGCTGAGTTAAGTTTTAATAATACTATATTAAGAACTCTACTGTGTAGCAAAGAGAAATTACTAAGCACTCTTGAATCCTAAAGAAAACCATCACTACCCTAAAAAAAAAACCAAAAAACCAAACCTACCAAAATCCAACCAAATTTTAAAAATATTTTGGGGTGATAATCTAACAGAAGTAGAAAAAAAGTTGTG
>VWZI01018385.1:365857-425473 GCA_013396835.1 Psilopogon haemacephalus | reverse complement strand
TAATATGAATAATAAAAAATATTCTAATGATTAATAATAATATTAAAAATATTTTGAACACATGTAGGTTATGGGTATAGGGAAAAAAAAGAAGCAAACATAATTCATCTACAGAAAATTATAAACTGCAAATGATTTATGCAAATAAAAAAATGGAAATACCAAAAATATTCTAGGAAAATGTTGACATTTTATATTAAACTAAGGCTAAACTAAAGACACAGCCCTTTCTTCATCTGTTTAACAGGAAAAAAATAGTAATTGAAGAAAGCAGAAAAAAAAACCCTCTAAGAGTCAAATTTTCTATGCTTCAGCTTTGGAGCTTTTTTTTTCCCCTCATATTTTTTTGATTCATAAGACTCTCCTGAAACAGGATTAGACCTAATACAGCATCCCAAGCATGATTGATCATACCTAGAGCAGAACTGTGAAAGGAATCTAGCACTTTGGATAAACGCATGGATAAAATATCTGAAGATAAGATATGATTGACATAAAAATCTAATTTTAAATATCACTACAGATATGTACTTTATGGGATAAAACAATCTCATCCTGACAGATGAACCGTTTGAGATGAAGCACCTGTGATGCATAGCAGCCACATAAAATAATAACGAGGGCTCCATAAAACTGATTCAGGGACTTCTGCTCTCCAACAGTTCAGGAGACTCTACTCAGCCTGTTTGACACTGCCAACTCTGAACAGATGGCCAGGGCACTGGAGGAGAATGCTGCAGTAGTATGGACAGGGAATGAAGAGCTACAGCTTCAAAGAACTTTACCAAAGCCCCCACTTAGTGGCATTACAATTATGGCAGTTAACACTACTCATCTGGTAAGACTAACTAGCTAGTTATAATATGAGGTCTCACTAGAGTAAAATAAGGTGAGGCAAACCCAGTAATTAAGCAACCATATAGCTAACATTTACCATATTCTCCTGTTGGCATAACTGATTTCAGCACGTTAAACAGTGTGGCATTAAGAGTTTTCAAATCCTATCTATTTTAAATTTAGATTTCAGAGTCATGAATAAACTTCACCCTCCTTAATAGTAACTTTCTACAGTTTATTCTTTCATCACTTACTACAGCACACTTGCATTTTATTTCTCCAGCTCTCCTGTGTATCATCTCTTCTTCAGTTTGCATGTGCATGCACGTGTGAAATAACCACATGGGTGCAATAACGCAGTGCTGCTGAAAAAAAATAGCCAAGTCTCTCCATAAAAGAATTTAGAAGAAATGCTAGAAAGATCCACTAGAAGGAGCTAGCACTATGTCTAATTTCAAAACACCACAATCATTTAGATGTATCAAAAGTTTTAAGGGGCAAATAATCCCTTGGTGTTGAAAACAAAACAAAAGCAAACGACACCCCCTCCCCCCCCACCCAAAGTTTCTTTTTCAGCTCCTTTAAATTTATAATCAAATGCAGAAAGTGTACAGTTGTAAGTGATATTCTATATAGAATCATACAGCCCATGGTGGGGACTCTATGACAGAGCTGGGGAAAGGTGTGGGAAGCAAGAAGCAACAGAAAGCAGCTGGGACATCAGGTTGCTGGCCAAGGTTATACTACTATACCATTAGACTTAATTTCATGGCCAGCTTCAATCATCAGATACAATAGCTGCAGAGTTAAAGTTACAGTTTTCATAGAATCAGTCAGGGTTGGAAGGGACCACAAGGATCATCTACTTCCAACCCCTCTGCCATGGGCAGGGACACACTACCCTAGATCAGGCTGCACAGAGCCTCATCCAGCCTTGCCTTAAACACCTCCAGGGAAGTAGCCACAACCACCTCCCTGGGCAACCCATTCCAGAGCCTCACCACTCTCATGCTGAAGAATTTCCTCCTCACATTCAATCTGAATCTTGCCACCTCAAGTTTTGCTCCATTCCCCCCCTGTCACTCCCTGAGAGCCTAAGAAATCCCTCCCCAGCTTTTCTGTAGGCCCCTTTCAGATACTGGAAGGCCACAATAAGGTCACCTGGGAGCCTCCTCCAGACTGAACAGCCTCAACTCTTTCAGTCTGTCCTCTGATCACCCTTATGGCCCTTCTCTGGACATGCTCCAGCATGTCCACATCCCTCTTGTAATAGGGGCTCTAGAACTGAACTCGGTACTCTAGAGGTGGGGTCTCACCAGGGTGGAGTAGAGGGGAAGAATGACCTGCTGACCACACTTCTCCTGATTCAGCCCAGGCTCTGCTTGGCTTTCTGTGCTGCAAGTTCACACTGCTGGCTCATGTTGAGCTTCAGAGAGGCAGGGCTGCTCTCCAGCCAGTCACTGCCCAACCTGTATTTGTGCTACATAACTTTAACAAGGAATAAAGACAACTTTCTATTTTGGTATAGCATTTTCCCCCTTCTGAAAAATGAATTTTAAAATATATGTTGTTATAACTAGCAGCCATATAGCCTGAAAAACTACTCTCTCTGATGAGCTTTATGAAGTTACATTTCAATTTTATAAAAATCTAGAGCAGATTCACTCCTGCAACTAAACTCTCTCTTCTCTCTACTCACAGAGGAAGACATCCCTGTCTCATAACCCAAATAAACAAAGACAGTTTTATGTTGCCAAAAAGAATACTCACTGAATCTGTTCATAAACACTCTAACAAGAAGGGATTTTATGGTAGAACCACATTGAATGTAACCTTTGCTTCTTAACTGTGTGCCTTCTATTGTCTTCCTATTAATAATAAATATATACACACCAATAATTTATGAAATGTAAATTCAATTGGGAAAAAATATGTAAATTTCACTACCAGTTTAGCATGGCAAAAGCAAATAAGGAGTAGGAAAGCAAAATTGCATCTATTTTTTCCATGCTACTTGGGCAAACTGACTTGTGGTTGCAGAGACTTACTGGTCTGTAGCTGCTTTTCTCTGGCACGCATGTCAGTAAGTATTTGTTTGAAGTGGCTGGTAAAAGCAGCAAGGTCAGCATCCAGAAACACTGGCCCTTGTTCTTTCTCTTGGAGCGCTTGACTTTGAGCCTTTAGCCGTTCAATCTGAGGCTGAAGGGTTGACATTCGGATGATTTCATCCTGCGTGTTTGAACAAAAACCATCAAGATAAAGCTGTTCCACAAATTAAACCAATCGTGTCAGTTTCAATGCAAGCTACACAACTTTCTTTCAGCTACATTAGTTACATTTAGAGCAAATTCAGAATCTTTAACCTTATCTCAAAAATTATGAAGCACAAAAGAAGTGAAGATGCACCACGTTCCATAGCTGCCCTACGGTTACACTTTACAAGGGAAAGGAAGGGAAAGGAAGGGAAAGGAAGGGAAAGGAAGGGAAAGGAAGGGAAAGGAAGGGAAAGGAAGGGAAAGGAAGGGAAAGGAAGGGAAAGGAAGGGAAAGGAAGGGAAAGGAAGGGAAAGGAAGGGAAAGGAAGGGAAAGGAAGGGAAAGGAAGGGAAAGGAAGGGAAAGGAAGGGAAAGGAAGGGAAAGGAAGGGAAAGGAAGGGAAAGGAAGGGAAAGGAAGGGAAAGGAAGGGAGAGAAGAGGGCTATTTCAGTTGGACAAGGCACAATGTTCATCTAGTCCAACCACCTGACCACTTCAGGGCTGATCAAATTAAAATGGGTTGTTAAGGGCATAGTCCAAATGTCTCTTAAAAACTGATGGGTTTTCTGAAGCCTGTTCTGATATTTGACCACACTCTCAATAAAGAAAAGATGCATAATTTCCAGTCTAAGCCACCCATGGTACAGCTTTGAGATACTCTCATGAATCCTGGCACTGGATCCCTGGGAGAACCTCCCTCTCCACTTCCCCTCATGAAGAAGCTGTAGAGAGCAATGAAGTTGTGCTGTTATATCTTCAGGAAACTTTGTGCACACTGCAACATTTTCAACTACTAAGTAAAAAGAAATGAGTGAAGTAAGCTGAATGTTCAGCACATAATCTATCTACTCTAAGAGAAGCTTTCTGCAAGGAAACAGAGAACCCCTCTAAGCACAATGCCAACTTCAAAATGCCTGAAAATAGAAGTAATATCAGAGATCTAAGTTTGGAGGTCAAACATAATTTTCAGTTTGAGAGCTTTTAGAGACAGATATTTCATAAAGTTATATTTTTTACAAGTATCTCGTGCCATCTATAATTCATGACTACTTCTCAATGCATTCCTGTCAAACATTATCAGCTTGTATGTCATCCTCACCCACAGAGAGAGAAGCAAATTTCTATGACAGTGCAGCACACAAATGAAAACTTCTAGTGAGAACAGAGAGTGAATTGGTGTGATCGTTTTTGTGCAACTACTGTAATTCTTTCATACGATGGCAGAAATTTTTTCCTCTGTTTGACCACACAATTCACCCTCCACCAAAATGCAGAGAATGTAACAAGCTAAGTGGTCTGCACTGGCAGAATTTTAAACTTGACCATGAAGACCATTTTCTGGCCCAAATCATTGAGACAGAGGCATTGAGTAAAAGCTTCCTAATGAAGAACCAAAGACAGATTTTTACAGAAACAAACAAACAAACAAACAAAAAAAGCAAAAATTCAAACAAAGAAAAAAAAAGAGAGGGAGAAAAAGAAGAAAGGAAAAAAGAAAATAAAACAAATAAAAAAGAGAAAATAATAAAAAAAAAAAGCAAAAATTCAAACAAAGAAAAANACAAACAAAAAAAGCAAAAATTCAAACAAAGAAAAAAAAAGAGAGGGAGAAAAAGAAGAAAGGAAAAAAGAAAATAAAACAAATAAAAAAGAGAAAATAATTTTTTTTTAAAAAGAGAGAAAAAGAAAAAAGAAAATAAATTTAAAAAATTTTAAAAAGAGAGAAAAAAAAAAGGAGAGAATAAGAGGGTTTGGGGCATAGTTCTCTAGAATTTCATATCTAAGTATCCTAATAACAATATATATAGGGCAGAGCTTTGCATACTCATATGCTAGGTTCTATTACCTTGTTATTTCTTTACCAGCCTTTCTTCTCAACTAAACATTTTCATTGATTACATTGGAAAGATGAGGAGTCCATATAACCACTTTGAGACTGAAATCATGTATGTCATAATCTGGCCCACTGAGGGAAACATTTATGACACACAGTATCACAGAAAACTTGGGAAAGAATCTCTAACCTTGCATTTTTCCAACTGAGTTTTTACTACAGAAGGATCTGTTGCTGGTGTGGGTTGTGCTTTTAGCCAGTTTTCTGCAGTAATTGCTGTGTGCTCCAGTTGCTGCAGCTGGGAGTAGAAGTCAATGATCTTATTCTGGTACTCCAGCCATGCCAGTCTTTCACTCAGCAACTGACAGAACTCAATCCAGCGGCTCTTCAGCTGCTCCGAGGCTTGTCTAATGTTGTCAGCATTCAGACCCTCTAGAAAGAAAACAAGAGAAGACAACACTTAAATGTCACNGGGGGGGGGGAAAGTAAAATAATACAAGATTTTTAATTTCTGTGCAGGAGAGCTCATAAATCCAATTAATTATTTATCATCAAATAACAGCCCTCAACATACAGATGTTACACATTAGTGGAGAAAGCATTTAAAGAATCTTATAAGTTGCTGCCAGGGTACTTTTGTTGCTATGGGAATGAATTATAAAGTGTGTTAAAGAAGAATGGGAATAAAACGAAGTAGAGATACAACACATAAAGCTAATTAAAACTTTTGGAAGGAATGAGAAAATGCCTGACAGTTGGATTCTGAAAACTGTCTGGACTGTAATTAGATTTTAATATACAAGATTATTTGTTTTTTATACAAAATGACAGATTTAAATGAATGGGAACTGTATTCCGCTGTTACTTCTATGTTTCTGATAATCCAACTCTTAAATTCACAGAATCATAGAAACATTCAGGTTGGGAAAGACCTTCAGGTTCATCAAGTCCAGCTGATAACTCTATTCCACAAAGCTCTCCCCTAAACCATATCTAAATGACCTTTAAACACATACAGGGTTGGTGACTGAACCATCCCCTTGGGCAGCCCATTCCAATGCCTCATCACTCTTGCTGGGAAATGTTTTTCCTAATGTCCAGTCTAAACCTACCCAGTCACAGCCTGAAGCCATTCCCTCTTGTTCTATCACTAATTACCTGTGAGATCAGCAGCTGCCTCTCCACAAAGGCCTCTCAGATAACTGTAGACAACAATTAGGTCAGCCTCTTCTCATTCAAACTAAACAGCCCCAGATCCTTCAGTCACTCTGCATAAGATTTATTCTCCAGGCCCTTCCCCAGCTTTGTTGCCCTCCTCTGCACTCACTCCTGCACCTCAATATATCTCTTGCATTGAGGTGCCCAAAACTGAACACAATACTCAAGGTGTGGTCTCATAAATGCTGAGTACAAGAGAACAATCACCTCCCTACTCCAGTACTGCATCATATGTTATTTTAGAAATATTATAAACAGTAACAAAAACCACATGAATCAGATCAAAACTTGCAAGCCAGACCCATGCATCCAGCACTGATCATCAGTAGATACTAAGTAAAGACTAAGAGTCAGGAAACTATAGAGACACTTCTCTATGATTATTTTCAGACTTGTTTTTGGTTTGTTTTTTTTTCTTCTGTTTTCTGTTTGTCTTTTTGAATCCCTTCATCAATAATAATGCTTAAATTAAAGCTTATGAAAGAAAAATTACTTTAATTATTATAGACAAGGTAGCAATATGGGCAGAGGACTTGATTGCACCCTCAGCAAGTTTGCAGATGACACCAAGCTGTGTGGCACAGTCGACTTGCTAGAGGGCAGGGATCCATCCAGAAGGACCTGGACAGGCTGGAGAGGTGGGCCCAGGCCAACCTCATGAAATTCAACAAGGTCAAGTGTAAGGTCCTGCACCTGGGTTGGTGCAATCCCAAGCACAAATACAGGCTGAGTGGTGAATGTCTGAGAGCAGCCCTGAGGAAAAGGACCTGGGGTCTGGGTTGATGAAAAGCTCAACATGAGGCAACAGTGTGCATATAAGGCCCAGACAGTAACTGTGCTGGGCTGCATTAAGAGCAGTGTGGCCAGCAGGGCAAGGGAGGGGATTCTGCCCCTTTGCTCTCCTCAGAACCCAACTGGACTACTGTGTGCAGTTTTGGAGCCTCCAACACAAGAAGGACATGGAACTGCTGGAACCAGTCCAGAGGAAGGACACAAAGATAATCAGTGGGCTGGAGCAGCTCTGCTATGAGGACAGGCTGAAAGAGTTGGGGCTCTTCAGTCAAGAAGAGAAGGTTTTGAGGAGAGCTTGTAGTATCTGAAGGGGGCCTACAGGAGGGCTGGGAAGGGAGTACATACAAGGGGTTGGAACTAGAGGACCTTTGAGGTCTCTTTCAACCTAAACCATTATATGATTCCTTGATTCTAATTATTTAGAACTACTTAAAGGTAAAAGAACTCTATATACTCTGTTAAGGAAGGAAGGCAATACATATCAAAGATAAGTAAAGGGGATGTACAATAAGATTATTTACAATTATTCAAAAAATAAATTAATCATCTAATTTATTTTTCAAAGTTTAAACAGGATTCTTGATCTCTTACTGGCATGATAGGGAATGATACACATATAACAGCATCACAGAATCACAGAACAATCCAGATTGGAAAAGACCCTCTGAATCACCAAGTCCTACCTCTAACCCTACTCTATGAGATTCACCTTAAATGTGGATCAATATGGATAAATATGGATCAGTAGGATCCATATTGGTTTTAAAATTAATTAAAGCTTCTCAATACTTTGAGTCATGTTATATGCTCAAGAATATTTTCAGTTATATTATCACCTAGTCATACACTCATTAACCAGTAAAACATCAGTCATGTTTTTATAAAAAAAATCAAATTTAAGCATTAAAAAAAATATTTATTAAAAACAAGTATAAAAGCAAATGACAAAAGAAATCCTTCAGTGCTATACATCTGTTATTTTTGATATGCTGTCAATATGGTTTATCTTGTTTGCAACCTATAATCCCAGGTTTAAAATATATCCAAGTTCATATGCAATTTTTGAAGGGAAGATATAAGAAATTAAATCCTGATTAGAATTAAACAAATGAAAAAATACTTTGGAAATTTATTATAATGAAATTTTGTAAGGAATTACTATAATGCATATTATAATGCAAGCCATATTAAACAACAACCTGGCATCATCTCTGTAGTGAGCCACTAGAGCTCTCCAGCAAGTTCTATTCTGGATTCAGCTCAGGGCTACTCCATTCAGAGTCACTTGGATACAGACTGTGCAGTACCTGATAGTGGTTCCCTGGACATTTTGTATTTCTGGAATGTTGCCCCAGCCAAGCAAATTGTACATGATGATATCATAAAGTACAAGGGGGAAAAAAAAAATATAGAAAAACAGGAAGCCAGTACTACTGGGAGATAATGTCAGTGGTGGTGGCTGGAGTGGCTATACGTATACATTATACTCCAGTCACTGCACAGCACAGTCTACAGGCAGAGCAAGGGTATAAAATGAAGCATAAATAGAAAAGCAGTATTTTGTCATATCTTAACAAAATTCAACTGTGTTCTGGTCTTTTGTGTGTGCAGACTGGAGACGTGGTATGCATAACCACATGTACTTAAAGTTCAATGTCTAATGGACTAATGGACAGATAGTGATACCTGAAGATGCACAGCACATCTAACCAAAAATATTCAAAAATGACCAGGTACATAGATACTGAATCTTTCCAACAGCAAGAACAAACACATAAATAGAAGAAAAGCCTTTAACTGGGTCATATTTTAGCAATTCATTCTGTCTAGTTGTGACTTCAGTCATAAAAATGCTGTAGATTCATAGCAGAGAACAGGTATCTTTGCTGCAGTGTCTGTCTGATTACCTGATAGACGCTGCCTATGACAAACTAAAACTCCCACTTCTCCTCTCCTCTCCTCTCCTCTCCTCTCCTCTCCTTTCCCTTCCTTTCCTTTCCTTTCCCTTCCTCAGTCTCTAGAGTACCCTTAGGCAAAATAATGATTACTAGGGTAAGTGATGTCATGGATTCTTATTTTATAATAATGATTTTCACTGTAATTTTCTTCAAGGATTCAATGGGGAATGTATTTCAAATGAAAATATAGATTTATCAGATCCTCTTGTGTTCTTTACACTCATATGTCCCCTCAACACAACACTAAATGTGAAAATATCCAATATTATTCAATTTTATTCAATCCTTTCCTTTAATATCTAAAATTTTGAGTCTAAATGCAGCTTCACAAGTGCAGAGATGAACAAAGAAATGCTTTTGCTCTTCATGTAATGGAAGTAGACAGTATAAGATTGAAGTGTGTAGAGTCATGATTGGTAGAAGATTGCAGAGTTACACCTCCATTAGGCAACACAATAGCCTACTGGAAAAAAAGACCCATCTGAAGATCTCCATAGAATGCATTTTTAAAACTCTCTGAATTGACAGTTTGTTCAGGTAACTCAAAGTTGTCTATCAGGTGCCAGTATGGTATTTCCAGAAGGATGAAGGAACATGTCCATTACTTGAACTTGAAATCATTAGGTCAAATTGGTTGGAATTTTGGAGACACCTCATCCTCCATCTCACTGAAAATGACAAATTAATAACTGTTTGAGTCATTAATACAGTGAAGGCAACATTTTCATGTTTTCATGTTTAAGCTGCTGTAAGTGAAGAATTGGAAACTTTCTTTCATGATAATTACTGATTTCTTCAATATGTTTAGCAACTTCAGCAACTACTAGCTTTCGTTCATGATGTCCACATCAGTCCCTTTACTCTAATTCATTCATGGCAGTAAGGCATACTAAAAACTCCCAAGCCAGTGTAGAAAGAAAAAAAAAAAAACAACCCATTCTCTGGTGATATAATATTATTTCAGGAATTGTATTTAATAATCCTTTCATGTTTCACATTCTAAAAATTTTTATATAATCAGTGTGTATATACTGTACCCAGAGGAAAAAAATATATCTGAAGTGCATCCATTAATTTTATTAACTTATGTAATGTGCATAACAACCTCTGCCTGAATATTTTTAATTTTGCAGCACCTTACATGCAAGTACTTTGAAACTGCCACTTAAAATGAAGTATGTCTTACTAAGTGCATCTTTCATAGAATAATGTAGTATTATCTGTGGGCTTTATACCTTTCAACTCGTGTGTGTGAAATAGTAACTCAGAAGATAATATCTTTTCTTCCACCAAGCAGTGGCAGTTAACATTTGCGTGGTTTATTACAGCTAATTCATTTGTATTCACTTTAATGCTGCCTATCAAATTTCTCTAAGTATTCGTTATGATGTTCTGTCTCTTTTATTCTAAAGAAATATAACAGTCAGGTGTCTACTAGAACTGCTAAAATGCTTCACTCAATGGATTTGTTACTCTATTTTAGAACAGAATTCAGTAAATAAAAACAGAATAGTTTTGGTCTTTTTCCTGAATGTGGTGGGGCAGGGCACTGCCCCACTGGAGGTTTGAATAGGGTGCGAACTGTGGCAGGGCACACCCCAGTCCACTGCCCCACCAGAGGTGTGAACGGGGCAGGAAATGGTCTTCCTCCCTCCCCACCTCTGTCACCGGAGGTTTGGAATAGGTGTGAAGTGCCTTCTCCCACCCTCTGTGGGCTTGAACAGTGAGGGAACAAATCGCTTCAGTATATATAGGGCAGCTGGAGAGATTGGAGACAGACCTAAACACGGACCTCACATGGATTTTGAGCCGGACCTTGAGGAGCATCCTGGCTTCTTGCTGCAGGACCTGCCTCTAACAGTAAACTACAGCCATTTGTGGGAATACCACAGAGCACCCCTGGCTTTCCCCTGACTTGCTTTGCGATTGTGGCTTTGTGAGAGCTGTGCCTACAGTCATCTTGGACTCTGGTGGGCACTGGACTCTGGACACTGCCATGAAAGAGACAGTCTCCCGTTTGTAAGTAAGGCAAAGCTGTTTCATGCCCAAACCTTTCCATTTTTCTGATTTTTCCTGAATTACAAGAAAAGGCATCCTTGTGAAGACTTTTCCCGACTGAATTAGGACCCAAACTTAAACCAATTTACACACAGATTGTGGGTGGGACTTCTGGAAATTATAAAAGCTACATAATTTATAATTTCTGACTCTTCAATTGCTCACAATCAGTACACTGAAGAACACTGGTAAGGAGCAGATGTAAAATTTCATTGATTACAATCAATGAAACTTCTTTAAAAGCAGGGGCAAGGAGAGGCAGAGCATGGCCCATGGAGAAGATTGGTGGGTAAAGAATCCTTCACCAGAACTATGAACAATTTTCCATGTGAGGAGAAAATTTTCTCAAATGGCAATATGCAGACACACTGCTAACACACACAAAAACTGTGTGAGATGGCAGCTTTTCCTAATGCAAAATATTTTGTTGGCAATGGCTGAAAGCATTTAAATAAGGCAGAAATAATATGCTATATAAGTAAATTTCCTCAGAATACAGTCCTCTGTGCTACAAAAAAGGGGAAACTCCAAATAAACCGATCCAATATTATCCAGAACTTGGAACTGGATGTCTTTGAGGTCCCTTCCAACCTAAACCATTCTATGATTCTATTTTTTACTTATTCCCCTCTCATACCATGTTTTATAATCCATCCGAGACCTTCATCTTTTTGTGTTCTTCATCTGTCACATTCAGAAATGTGGTTGTGAGCAAAGAGGAAGCATATGTTACATAATATTTAAAGAAAGCAAATAATTTCCTAATGGCATAATTGCAATCTTTAGAGTATAATCAGAATTTGTCCTGATATTTTTTATTTGGATATATATTTTAGGAACAAGTTATTTACTGTGAGGGTGGTGGACCACTGGAATAGGTTGCCCAGAGAGGTGGTGGAGGGCCCTTCCCTGAACATATTCAAGGTGAAGCTCAACAAGGCTCTGAGCAACCTGGTCTACGCTGAGGATGTCCCTGCTGACTGTGGGGAGGGGTTGCACTGGATGACCTTTGGAGGTCCCTTCCAGCATGGACCATTCTAATACCCAGTGGGTAAATAATAATATCGTTATTGCCACGACTTGACTTTTTAACCAACAAATGCCTCAAATCTGTTTCCCTTGCACAGTCTTTTGACTACAGATTACACTGCAAACACATGACAGTCACCAACTGAATCACTGACTGGTTACCCTAGAGAAAGTACCATACAGTATACCACACAAATCAGCATTTGTAATTCGTAAATTGTGACAGTTAAAATGTTTTGGTTTTTTTTTTTTCTTTTAAGGTAACACAATACATCTGCCCTCCACTAGATACTAAAATGCACGCCTCCCACAAATCCATAAAAGCACATAAATTCCAGTTCCTTCCCATGTTATACAAAGGTGTTCCAGTATTAGAAGAGGAAGGTGTGTAGGCATTGTCAGTCTGTTCTATTGAGATAAAGACTGTATGTGCCAAATTAATCTCAACAAGCCACACAAAGAATGAGGAAGCTTAGCTGAATCACTGTGGAAAGTATGAAGCTACATAACTTTATTACAGTCTGGAAGTATAAAGGGATTTTTTTTTGTGGTTTTGCTGTTGGTGGTGTTTTTTGTTCTGTTTTGGTTTTGTTTGTTTGCTTTTATGCAGTCTTCAGTTCTATGTCAATTTAGAGATTATTCCGTTCATTGCAGTTGCCTTAGATCATGATTTGTAAGAACAGGCAAACAGAAAAATTCTTGTATTTAAAAGTGCAAAGGTGGTTAATTTCCCCTACACCCAAAGTATTATGAACAGCTAGCAAGATATTCCATTTGCAAATCCTTTGCTAAAATCCTCTTACAGTTCTCCTCAACTTATGTTAATTATTTAATTCTACTGTCTGTCACTCCCACCTGGTGGTGATTATTTAATCATTTAACCATTTCATAGACTTTTCATAGAATAGTCTGTCCTGAAAGGGACCTCCAAAGGTCATTCAGTCCAAACCCCTTTGCAGTCATCAGAGGCACACTCAACTAGGTCAGGTTGCCCAGGGCCTTGTCAAGCCTCACCTTGAATGTCTCCAGCGATGGGGCCTCAATCAGCTCCCCAGGCAAACCATTCCAGTGTTTCATTACCCTCATGGTGAAGAACTTGTTCCTAATGTTTAATCTAAATCTGCTATTCTTATCTGAGGTATAAAATAATCACTCAAAAATCACAGAATGGTTTAGGTTGGACCAGACCTCAAAGATCATGCAGTTCCAATCCCCTGCCATAGGCAGGGACACCTCCCACTAGAACAGGTCACTCAAGACCTCATCCAACCTGGCCTTCAACACCTCCAGAGATGGAGCAGCGACAACCTCCCTGGGCAACCTGTTCCAGTGTTTCACCACCCTCAGTGGAAAGAACTTCTTCCTAACATCTAGTTTAAACCTTCCCTCCTCCAGTTTAAACCCATTGCCCCTCATCCTGTTATTACAAAACCTTGTGAGCAGTTCTTCCCCAGCCTTCTTGTAGGCCCCTTTCAGATATTGGAAGGCTACTGTAACATGTCCTCGAAGCCTTCTCTTCTCCAGACTGAAGAGCCCCAACTCTTGTAGCCTGCCCTCACATGAGAGGTGCTCCAGCCCTCTGATCATCTTTGTGGACCTCCTCTGGACTGGCTCAAACAGTTCCATGTCCTTCTTGTGCTGGGGGCTCCAGAACTGCACACAGTACTCCAGGTGGAGTCTGACAAGAGCAGAGTAAAGGGGGAGAATCACCTCCCTTGCCCTGCTGGTAATGCTTCTCTTGATGCAGCCCAGCACACAGTTGCTGTCTGGGCTGCATGTGCACACTGTTGGCTCATGTTGAGCTTTTCCTCAGCCCAGATCCCCAAGTCCTTTTCCTCAGGACTGTTCTCCAGCCACTAGCCACCCAGCCCATCTTTGTGCTTGGGATTGTCCCTCATCCCATCACTACAGGTGTTTGTAAACAGTCTCTCTCCATTCTTCTCATACATAGGCCTCCTTCAGATCATTATCAGGTGTCCCCAGAGCCTTCTGTTATGCAGGCTATTCTACAACTCCTATTCTACAAATGAGTTTTGCAGCAGTGAAGTAGCTGAAAGTCCCATAAGCATTTCAAGGCTACAAGCCCAGAGGAAGTGTTTCTCTTCTCAAAGGAACTGTTTCTTCCCTAAAGTAATGAGAAAAAAGAATTCTCAGGAGCAATTAACCTATTAATTAACAGCACTGGAAAAGTAATATACAACATGATAGGGAGTTCTGCAACTAAAACTGAAATTATTTACTAGAATGTACTATATTGACTAAAGAAAATCAAGTTAAAATTCTTGAAGTGCAACTCTGCACTCCCCCAAAAGAAAAGTGGGGCACTGCTAAATGTGGCCTCAAGAGATTCCACTCAAAATAACAACCTCAACAGCACAAAAATATTGCCCTAGAAGTCTTGCACAACCAGTTCTCCAAGACAAAAAACATGTCCAAAAAAATTTGACAGATTATTCAATATCAGCCTTGAAAAACTGCCAAAATGATTTCAAAGAGGATGCAGATGTTACCAGATTCCCTTCAGTCTACTCACTGAGTCTGGGAAAGGGACCTTTACAACAGCTGTTACAGTAATGATAATTAAATATATCCCAAACATTAAATGTAGTCACTTAAAATATTATGTCTTCAGACTTAAGCAAGATAATCTTGGGATTCCATGAAATTTGCTCAGCTGGCCATTTGGTACCTCAAAGTCAATGCCTTTTATTTTTAGCAATTGCATTCTTAGATCTTCATTATAACAATTTAATAGCAAATAAATCTTTTGAAGCTCACTTCATTCCATATCTGTATTCTGGTAATCATATCAGTATGACAGATGTTGGCCTGTGTTTAATATCTTACTGCAGAGTTAGACATTCTTTAATATCAAGGACAATGGAATGACTCACAATTCTACTTCCAGCTACTTTTGTTTTTAATCTTTCTCCTAAAGCTATCTTAAAGTTTAAAAAATAGTGACATAATAGAATTAATTTTGTTATTGATTAAAAAAATTAACAAAACAAAAAACCCCAAACCAGACCTTATAATTTTTTTTATTTTTTGGGGTTGCTTGTTTTTTGGTTTTATTTTTTCCTTAGAAGTTGTATAAACTTTCACATTTGCTATCTTGGAAAAGCCAAATGCCAGTTTCTTCCAAAAACCAGTATAAACTTTTACATTTGCTATCTTGGAAAAGCCAAATGCCAGTTTCTTCCAAAAACCTGTATAAACTTTTACATTTGCTATCTTGGAAAAGCCAAATGCCAGGTTCTTCCAAAAACCAATACATGTTTTGTATTTTCTATGATTCAGAACACTACAGCAATATGTGTAGTACAAATCACAGATTTTATAAGTCCAAAAGCATTTTTTTCACTGTTCAGAGCAATGCCTTCAGAACTTTCAAACTCAGATGAGTTAATGTACCCTCAACAGCTTAGCATACTCAGAAAATAAGATTACAGCTGAAGTCTGCACACAACAGGCTGCTAACATACAGCTTGTTACTGTGAGCAAGTTTTACACACATTTCTTTTCATGGTACTAAAGTGGTAAGGCTTCCCCCCCCACCCCCTTCTCTAATTAACGGATTTAACAATCAGAAATAATAAAAGAAATATAAGGCAATATTATTTTACTGTTCCATTTAGAGTGCATTTGTTAATATAATTCTCGTGATAAACATGAACCTGTGCATTTTTCAAATCCCTAAGAAGATTATCTAAATCAACTCCCATGTAATTACCATTCACCATCTGTTCCACCAGGGCCTCAGCTGATCTGCTGGCGTCTTGCAGTTTTCGGTACTTCTCAGGCTTTTCTCGCTGGATGGCCTGCAGCATGACAGCAAAGGTGAGTATTTCAGCAGAGGGATTTTGAAGAAAAGAGTAATTAATCTCAGGGATATCTCCTGACTTCTCGAGATCATTTAACCTGTCACACTGCCCTGCCAGCCTCCTGATTTGCAATGCAAGCTGTAAGTAAGGCACACCGTCAGGAAGGGAGTCAGTCACGAAGTCAGATACATAAACCGAGCATCAGAACGCAAGAGAGCTGACAAATGACACACGTCGGTATGTTACAGCCAAATAAAAGACAAACAAATTAAGAGCTATTCAAAGCCCTGTGTCTCAGAATAAAAATATTTGTTCAACAGAAATTCCTTGTGGGAGAAGAGATTTGCTCATTTCTTACGATAACAGCAAGAATTTGAGCGTGTTAACCAAACCGCAGGGTTTCATAGCATACCACAGTACTGAACTTATATACTCTCATTGCTTATTTTGTGCTTCTGTTTGCAAAAAAAAACAACAAAAACCCACTCCACCCCCACCTAAAAAAAACCAACCAAATAAATAAACAACAACAACAACAACAAAAAACTTTAAAATGCATATTAAAGTAACCACCTAACAAACATATAACCATATATAGCAGACATCCATATACGAGCGACTAAGAATGAGAATTAACTGCAGACAGCACAGGCTTCTAGATACATATTGTATCTTATACTCTCAATTCACTGTTGTGTGATGAAAGATTTCTTACCCATGTTCAGGCTAGCACTGAAGCTGGCTGCTAAAGGCTAAGAAAGGCAAGCTGTTAAAGTTTTAGGATATAGCAAGAATCTGTTTGTAATTTAATTTTGAGATGGAAAAGAAAGTCATTTTAGATGCTGCAGTCCCTCAATGCTGACTCTCAATTAACTTCATGAAGTCTCTCTGTTGATTTTTAAACTAACAGATCTAGAATTGGGTTGTAATTTAGAAGTTCTAAATCAGAATCTCAAAGCAGCATGGGGCTAAAGCTAAGTGGGTTACCAAAAATAAAATAAACTATACACCTCCCAGTGATTCTCTGACCAACAGTCTTCCATTGTCTCCCATAAATCAGACTCCCTGACTTAACTGCAACAGATACACACATATAAAATGGTATCGTGGAATCAACAGTGGAAAACACCTTTAAGATCATCAAGTTCAGCCATAACCCAGTGATCATGACCACTAATCTGTACCCTGAAGTGCCACATCTATACGATTCTTGAACACATCCAGGGATGGCAACTTGGCCACCTGTCTGGGTAGCCTGTTACAATACCTCACCACTCTCTCAGTAAATAAGTTTTTCCTAATACCAAAACTAAATTCAAGAGGGATACCGATGTACTGGAAAGTGTCCAGAGAAGGGCAATGAGCTCACCAGCTTGGTGAGGGGCCTGGAGCACTGCCCTATGAGGAGAGGCTGAGAAAGCTGGGGTTGTTTAGCCTGGAGAGGAGAAGGCTCAGGGGTGACCTCATTGCTGTCTACAACTACCTGAAGGGAAGTTGTAGCCAGGGGGGTGTTGGTCTCTTCTCTCAGGCAACCAGGAACAGAACAAGCGGACACAGTCTCAAGTTGTGCCGGGGGAGGTATAGGCTGGATATTACAAAGAAGTTCTTCACAGAGAGAGTGATTTGCCATTGGAATGGGCTATCCAGGGAGGTGGTGGAGTCACCGTCCCTGGAGGCGTTCAAGAAAAGCCTGGATGGAGCACTTAGTGCCATTGGCTAGGGCTGGGTGATAGGTTGGACTGGATGATCTTGGAGGTGTCTTCCAACCTGGCCTATTCTATTCTATTCTATTCTNTAAACCTCCCATGGCACATCTGAAGCCTATTTCCTCTCACCCTATGTCTAGTTATTCTGTCGAAGAGACCAATGCCACCCTCACTACAACCTCCTTTCAGGTAGAGACCAGTAATATCTCCCCTTAGCCTTCCCTTCTCCACACTAACCAGACCTAGTTTCCTCATCTGCTCCAGATATGACATGCCCTCCAAACCCCTCACCAGCTTCATTGCTCTTCTCCAGACACCTTCCAGGACCTCAATACCTCAATGTCTTTCTTATACTGTGGTGCCCAGAACTGAACACAGATATGCTACAGCTAATCCTACAAGGCATATATGAAAAAGACAAGACGCAACCCTGACTATGGCTTCTTAAATTGGTTGATCCCACTAGGCTTCCAGATCACCTTGTTTGTTTCCACAAAGTATATTCTGTGTGACTTGACTTTTCAGGCAAAAAGATTCCTTGCAATTAGAAAGAAACCCCATATAGGTGTCTAATAAATTATTTAGTAGAATAATTTTATATGCTTAATTTTTGAACATCCTATTTTTCAAATGGTTTGCTATTCTTAAGAGGAATTAATATAAACATCTTGATTAAACTCTCTTAAAATATTTTTTGAAGAGTGATGCTTAAAGCATCATCACTTTAATTAGCAGCAGCTCCCTGGAAAACTTTCCTCTGTGAGGAGATGACCAGAACTTTAAGGGAGCTTTTAGGTCAAATTCATACATTTCTGCAGCCTACTTGTAGCCACCATTTCTTTGTGCAAATAGAAATGATTAAACAGGCTTTCTGACAGTAAGCCAAAGCTTCTATCAAACACTTTCAATAGGACAATGTTGCACAAATAAAACATATAAAGGATATTTAGAGAAAAATTAAGGATGTAATTTCCTGAATTTTTAAACACACCTTTAATATATGCAAAGTTTAATACTCCTGTGTTAAAGATTACTGTATTAATTATTCACAGTTCTTGTAGATAAATGAAGCCTTCTACCATTCCACTGTAAAATTTAAATATTTTTAAAATTAAAAAGAAAAAAAAAAGAATTCATTAATTCTCTGCAAAGTTCCAGTATTTCATATACATTCTTAACTAATCCTGCTCTATCTATAATGCCAGGTATAATCGACATGAGTCTAAACAGAAAGAACTCAAAGGAATCATTAGAACTCTAAAATACATTGAAAATAATTTTACTCCATCTGTAATGCCAGATGTGTAATTATCATGAATGCAACTGTAGTGAGCACAAATGAACCATAAAACAACCCTAAAATATACTAAAAATTAGCCTTTTTGAAATATAAAAAAATATATGACATTGAAGCCTGTGGCAGTGAATCCTTCAGTGTCTGGTAATATGTCGAGTGTAGAAAAATGTGTCAAAATGTCCATCTCTCCTGAAAGATTAACATTTCAAGGTCCTGCCAGAAAAATATAAACCCTCTATGTGAAGACTTAACAAAATATGAAAATTTGGTACACAATCTTTCTGTCAATTACTTTTCTCCAGTCATTTTGGTGTAATTGGCATACAGTATAAAAAGGAAGGTCTAACTCTGGTTACAGAAAGACATATGCTTAATACAGAGAAAGCACAGTGCTAGCCAGAGGAGAAAAAGCTTCTTTTTCTTCAAACAATGACAAGTTATGTAAGCTATGGAGAAAGAAAGAGATTCAGTCTGGTTACTTACAGCACATACAGTCCTGCCTCTGTACACACTTCCAACTGTGCCTTGGATTTTTAAGCTGCTCAGAAGAAGGTTTTCTGTAAGCATGTGTAAAGTGCCTAGAAGTGAAGGGAGTAGGAGACCCGGAAATATCTCTCATGTATCCGGAGATATAATTTTGTGAGTAAATACTCAAAAGCCCTTTAGCAAAACTCTGTAAAACTCTATAAAATTCGAGTGCCTTCTGCCTTAAGCAGAAAGGAGCTTCCCGAGTCTCTCTATTGGGCAAACAGTACAATTGACCACAAGAACCTCTTTCCAGTTTTAATGGTGTAATGTTTGCCCTGTTTTGCTAGCTATTTCTTAGTTCTAGTTTCTGTTATTCCTATGTGTAACATTTTTATGACTGTTACAAAAAACTATTATTAAAAATTCTGGCCTGTGGTGAGAGTTCTGAGTATTAAAATTATTAAACAATATTATTCAGCATCTTAAAGAGGCCTACAAGAAAGCTGGGGAGAGACTTTTTAGGATCATAGAATAATAGAATCAGTCAGGGTCGGAAGGGACCACAAGGATCATCTAGTTCCAACCCCCTTGCCATAGGCAGGGACACCCTACTCTAGATTATGCTGGAGAGAGCCTCATCCAGCCTAGCCTTAAAGACCTCCAGGAATGTGGCCCCAACCACTCCTCTGGGCAACCCATTCCAAGGCCTCACCACTCTCATGGTGAAGAACTTCCTCCTCACATCCACATGTCAGGTAGTGATAGGACTAGGGGGAATGGAACGAAGCTAAAAATGGGGAGATTCAGAACAGATGTTAGGAAGAACTTCTTCAGCATGAGGGTGGTGAAAGCCTGGAAGGGGTTGCCCAGGGAGGTAGTGGAAGCCCCATCCCCAGAGGTGTTTAAGGTCAGGCTTGATGAGGCTCTAGACATCCTGATCTAGTGTGAGGTGTCCCTGCCCATGGCAGGGGGATTGGAAGTAGATGGTCCTTGGGATCCCTTTCAACCCTGACTGATTCTATGATTCTATATTAATTTTGAAAAATTCCCCCTAACACCTTATTGCCATAACACCCTGAAAGGAATCATGCCTTGATTTAAGGCGTGTGAACTTGTGTTCACATAGAAATTAATCATAGGATCATAACAATTGGAAAAAGACCTCTAAGATCATCAAGTCCAACTGTGAACCCAACACTACCATGACCACTAAGCCATGTCCCAAAGTGCCATTTGTGACGCGAGTAGGACGGAATAAGTTTGAAGAGGTTTGTTAAGTTATGAAACTCTTAGATTCTGTACATTTTAATCAACACTTCTTTTGGTGAAACATATAAATAACTTTCTAATTTTTTACTATTTTTGTTTTTTTAAGAGTTGTTTTAAGGAAAAAAAAAAAAAGCCACTAATATATGAAAAAAAAAGAGTTACCTTTACAGGTTCCTGACCAATCATGAATTACTTTTCTTATTTTTGAACAGTTCTGTAACTCGCAATATAAATGTATAATAACTTTTTTTTTTAACTGACTGAATAACACTAACAAATCATCTAACTACAAGCCAAAGGTGAAGAACTATTCTCACAAGGCTAAACAATTTGACTTTGACATTGTAGTTATTAGTTAATGACTTCATAACCTAGAAAATACTAATAGTCTGAGGAATTCAAATGTTAATCTTATCATAAACCACATCCCACTCTGAGAGATCTGTGGAAGGATGCATGGAAGCAGTACTCCCTGACCTCCTGTGATTCTGACCAACTGCCCCCAAGGGCAGGAGATGGCAACATTATCATCACTGGCTTTGACAATGATGCAGCTTTCAAATATCCCCACACAACAAAGTACATCTGAAAAAGGTCACTGAAACAAAATAAACAAACACATATGGGTCTTTTGAGAATGTCAGGAGAATAAATTTCATTGTCTGGGATAGATGACATTTTCTCTTACATCTGTTCCTTACAGGTTTACCTTTGAGCCTGAACTTCTAGTGGCTTATTTCTGGCTAACCAAACTTCCATTCAATGAATTTTATTGCCAGTTTATTGATATATAGTCTCAAATCTCAGTTGTCATTAAGCAGGGCTTTCTATCTATCAAGTTTTTGTTTTGTTTTGGTTGGTTGGTTTTGCACCTAAGCCTTCATATAGTTGAACTTGCAATACTGAAACCTTATTATGGCTTAAAAAACAAACATAAAACCAAACTAAAAGAAAACAAAAGAAGAAACCTAGCCCAAAAACAAACCTAAAAGGCCTAAATCATTGTTCAGTCTGCTTTCAGTAAAATATGCATCCTAACTGGAGAATGTTGAGCTGGAGAAGTTGTGATGAAGGATACCTTCATTACTTCCAAGTAGTATAGTTGCTCCACCATGAAACTTCCACACTTCTAACATTCTGTCTCTCTATGCAGATAAGGCAAGTAGGAGGGAAGGGCAAATATTTTTGCTTCTTCCCAGGTATAGAAATACACTTTTCCTGCATGTCCAATATAATCAATTTACATAATACATCTGTTCAAGGTTATTTTCCTAGCAGCATCTGAAAGGTAGCTGGCTTGACAAACAGGCAGTGCTTTTATACAGTCTACTCATGGCTCCATCTCCCCCAGACCTCCTCTGAGAGAGGATGTGTGCAGGCTTTTGAAACTGGACGAGTCATTAATGATAGCAAAAGAGCTTTCCTTGGGGCTGTCATTTCTGAAGTCTGCATCCCTCCATCATATAGCAGATGCAGTTCCACTACACCATATGGAAGTGACCCCTCAACCAAGAAAAAATACAATTAGGAGCAAGATGCCACACACAATAAGAGAAAAAAAAATATTATAAAATCATCCAGTTAATAACCTGTCCTCAAAACAACAAAAGAAAATAAAGTCATTAGGAAGAGGCCCAAGATAGTAGCAACTACCATAGTGGACAATAAATCACAGAATCACAGAGTAACAGAACTTTACAGGCTGGAAAGGAACCCCAGAGATAATCAAGTCCAACCTCCTTGCCAAGGCAGGATCCCTTAGGGTAGTTAGCACAGGAATGCATCCAGGCAGGTTTTGAAATTCTCCAGAGAAGGAGACTCCACAACCTCTCTGGGCAGCCTATTCCTGTGCTCTGTCACCCTCACTGTAAAGAAGTTTCTCCACATATTGAGGTGAAACCTTCTATGTTTCATCTTATATCCAGTGCTCCTTGTCTTATTGATGCTGACCAGTGAAAAAAGATTGGCCTCATCCACTTGACACCCAACCCTCAAATATTTGTACACATAAGATCTCCTCTCAGCCTTCTCTTCTCCAGATTAAACGGCCCCAGGTTTCTCAGTCTCTCTTTGTAGAGGAGACACTGAAGTCCCCCAGCAGTCCTCATGGCTCTCTGGTGGACTTTGTCCAGGAGGTCCCCCTCTCTCTTTTGAAGTGGGGAGCCCAAAATTGGACAGGCTGACATGAATAAAGTACAGGCATTATCTGCTACATCAATGCATAGACTGTTATACAGGGAGAAAATTAATGATAGCCAGGAAGGGCAAAATCAGATTTTGCACTTGTGTATGTGGCCCCAATGCCTGCATGTGCAAGTTCAACACTGGAATATGACTATGTCAGAACAACACAATCTTTTTTCAGTTATCACTATTGTTTCCCTTCCTGGCAATTAAAAAAAAAAAAAAAAAAATTCTACAATTTTAGTAGAGATTGTAAGAGATTAAAAACCACATTGATTTGGGATGCATTAGAAACAAAAAGCAACAATGAAACTTCTCAGATCATCTGGAGAGTGGTTCCTACTTTGGCTACTACTTTTATGGATGCAGACAGAGATCAGACCAGGAAACGCCAGGTCAGGACAAGCTTTAAAATCTGGCATTTTGACTACTTAAGGGTTGCTTTGTTTGTTGGTTTAGTTGTTGTTTGTTTTAATTTTTTTCTGTTTGTTTTAGCAAAGTGTACAAAGACCTCCGTTACCTAAACACTCCAACACCAAATCCATATAGTACTTCTCAAATGCCTTCTTTCAGAGTTCTATCAAATTAATCAGAATGTTTTCTCCCTTAACTTGATTTCTCAATACAATGACCATTTTAAAATCAGTGTTACTCTGCGAAATCAAAACCTGTCTTGGTCTTTAGAAAGAAATTCAACGTTAATGAAATTTCTCTTATTTCTATTTAGAGATACTGGTTTGTCTCAGACATGTGCTGATACAAACTAGATCCTTTTCCTGACTACTTTTCAGTACAGAAGCTGAAAATTGGTTTCTTAGCCATTCAGTTATTCATGTTTCCAAGGAGGTCAATGAAACATTTGAAATATTCCCTGCTCTGCAATGTCTTGAATTCAAATTTACAACATCCATGTGCTGGTCAGATGCCACAACTCTTCTGTCTCATTCTCTCTTCCTCCAGTATCATATATAGAATCATAGAATTGTTTTGGTTGGAAAAGACCTCTAAGATTATGAAGTCCAACCTTTACTTAAGACCACCATGGCCACTAAACCATGTCCCGAAGTGCAATGTCTACACATTTCTTTGAACACCTCCAGGGATGGTGACACCGCTACCTGTTCCAATGCCTGACCATTTTTGCAGGAAAGAAATTTTTCCTCATGACCAACCTAAACCTCCTTTAGCACAATTTCAGGCCATTTCCTCTGGTTCTATCACAACACTAGGGACAAGAGACCAACCCTCACCTAACTCAGGGAGCTCCAGAGAGCAATGAGGTCTCCCCTCAGCCTTCTCTCCAGACCATGCAACACCAGCTCCCTAAGCTGCTCTTCACCAGACCCACTCTCCAGACCTTTCATCAGCTGTATTGCCCCTCTCTGGACATGCTCCAACCCCTCAATGTCCCTCTTGTAATGAAGGACAAAGATTTATCTTCACACTACCCATATGGCTGTGGAGGCACCGCTGTTTTCATCAACCTAAATGACACGTGAACAAATGTGGTAGGCAGTGGCCCCCAGCCACAACATTCTTCCTCTGTACCAACAAAGGCAAGACAAAAGCAGATGGGAAATTCAATTGGCACCAAAGGAGAATCTGTGGTTCAGCTGCCTCCAGCTCTTTACTTGCAGCAATTGCTACCTCCTTATAAGCAAAATAAGGATAGAAAGAGGAAGGGGAACCATGGCTCCTGGTTCCTTTAATGCTTTTATGAAGTTCTTTATGAAGTTATAAACTGACACAAAGTAGAATTTCATATTGGTTAGGCAAAGCTAAGAGTGCTTCCTTGCAGTGATATTGAGGATGACAATTAAAATAATTGCAAGAAAACTATGATTTAACACCAAGATTTAAAGTGTACACTTAGAGTCACAAAATTCAGTGTCCAATTTTGTTATAGCTGATTTAAGACAAATAAGCAGACAATGAAAAAAAAAAAGCAGTAAAATTAACTTCAATATAACAACTTTGTTGTGTTTGTGTTCTAGGTGTGTGTATTTTAATGAAATTTGTGCTATACTATGATAGTACAAGAGAGCTATAAAAAGATCTCCCCCTTACTCAGAAAAGGAAGGCATTTTTGCATTTATCTACAAAAAATTACATATGGAAGAAAATTGGGTTGAGTTTTCACAGGCTAAATTCAGAGTGTGTGAAACATATAGCCCAAAACAGCTACTTCTTAAACAGTGCAGAATCATTCATTTTGCCAAAAGCAGAAAAAAAAAATGTGGAGGCTGGTGATTTGCAGATACATTTTACAATGCTGTAAATGGAATTAGATACAGATTTTCTTTAGCATACACTAAAAGATGACATTTTTCATATCCTTCAATTCATGCATGTATAATGTCAAATTAAACTGTTAGTATAGAATGATGATGCATATTTCAGAAGTAATAGATGGCTTTGATTAGACTTCACCAAAGACTTTCATGAAGCTACAATACCTTAATTAAATGTGAGTAGGAATGAATGGAAAATAATCTCTGTGTTAAGAAAGCTTGGTAGCAATTTTGGTGGCAAAAAAATGAAATTCACAGAAGTAGTGAGCACTTGTAAATTTCTCTTGGACCTATGAACAATCAGTGCTTGTCAGGCTACATTTAAACTTGGACTTTGAAAGCACATTGGCAAGTTAATACAAACTAACAGACACATATACAAGTGTTTTTCCTACATTGATTCTTTCTCTGAGATCTGAGAGATTGCCTTCTTTTCGAAACGTTGCAAACTCGGGACTCTGAAGCACTGCTTCTGAACGGGTCATCCAGCTATGGAGCTCTGTTGTGTCCGAGTCGAACCTAAGAGACAGAGAAGTGCCATAAATCATTCCATTTCCACAAAGTTCCTGACAACACCATTGACAGTAAACACGTTTTAACTGGCTATTTAAACAAGCGAATAAGAAACAAATTCCCTCAGCAAAAGGCAGTTTTGAGTCCCTCCTATTTCATGAGAAAGTTCATATAAAACTACTCAATACAAAATCTGGAAGCATAGAAATATTTTATCATGTTTTAAGACCCTGATTTGACAGCTGAGCAGATGCAATGATTTCCACTATAAGGATTCTAATTTTACAAGATGGTGCTTTTGGAAGACAAGTCCTGTTAACTCAGTTGAGGTTATGAGCTGTATCTGGCTGGCCAAATGAAGCCTTCAAGATATCTGTCTCAATTTATGTGCATGATGTTAGAAAGGATATTCAAGCAAAAAAAAAATAAAAATTGACTACTAGAAAGAAGCCTCTTTTGATTGACTCAAATTTGCTGTAGAATGGAATTACTAATCAGAAGTAAATTCTAACTGTAGGAAAATTATAATTTTAGAAACTGTAAATTAAGATCCTCAAATCTCTGTATATACTTTTAAAGTAATTTTTACTGTGCAGTCCCTTTTATTACAGTCTGGACTCTTTTATCAACACCCTTAAAACTCATCTTCATTTTTGTTATCTATTCAGAAGGCAGAAGCTCAAAATTAAAGTTACAATATGCAGATATTTAAATTACTGATGCATGTACCTACCGAAGTTAAAATAAGAAGCTTGAGAAAGCACTTTTACAAGGTCTTGTAATGACAGGATGAGGAATAATGGGAAGAGGGGAGATTTAAACTGAATGTTAGGAAGATGTTCTTTACAGTAAGGGTTTGAAACACTGGCACAGGTTGTGCAGGGAGGCTGTGGATGTCTGTAGTGGTTTAGCAGTTACCTGTGAGTGTGTCCCCGCCCCCTCCCCCTCTTTGAAATAACCCAGGCTAGGACTCATTTGGCTGGAAGTTAATAAATGAAGCTTTCTATTTACAGCTTTGCACAATATACAAGCAGATATTTGCAATCTAAAACAGATATTTACAGATATATCTAGTGAAAAGGTAATACAGAAACAGCACACTCCTCCCAGAGATCAGTCCCTAAGAGGGGTTTCTAACCATCCCTACCACCTTCCCCCTTTTCTTATCTCACCATCTGTTTTATGCATCAGATAGGCAGATGTAGATGGCCAGGGGGATTAGCAGGAGGAAAAGAAGTTAGTGTTATTATTCAGATTCAGCTATGAAAGGAGAAAGCCATGCAGGAGTAGCCACAGCCCAGAGTGCTCTGAAACACTCTGACTTATCTGTATTTGGGTTACAACTCTTAAAACATTTTTTTTTTTCTTTCTCAGTGAAGCTGCGAGTGAAGGTAGCATCACCAGTGCCTTCCTCTCTCAGCCTATAGCCTAATTTCCCATTCAAATCCTCCAATTAGTTCAAACCAGTACAATGTCCCTGGAGGTGTTCAAGGCCGGGTTGGATGAGGCCTTGAGCCATCTGTTCTAGTGGTAATTGTCCCTGCCTTTGGCAGGGGGTTGGAACTAGAGGTCCCTTCCAACCTAAACCATTCTCTGATTCACCTGTGCTGCACTTCATTCTTTATTGCACTACATGCTTTAGTATTTTTATCTAGATTGTACCTGATTTTACTTTCACAGTAATACAATGAAAGCAGTACAACAAAGCCCTAGAGAAAAAAAAAAATCAGATGTATCTTCTGGTTCCCTTTGTAAGTGTATGTTGTATCATTTACACACAACTTAAAATCCACTAAAAGCGAGAACTTAATGTCCCTACATACAAGAACTTAAATACAAGGATGGAAGGCAAATATCAGATGCTTCAGAAATCAACATATACAGAAACGTAAACTGAATACAAGAAAGGGTTTCATGTTTGATCTAATAGTTACGCTAATCAGGCCTGTTTTTTTTTCCCCTCCACTGTGATCTTTGTGACTCCACTTAGCAACACAGTGTGAAAAGCTGAGTAGCAAATAATGAAAGTAGAAAAAAGGAAGAATCACACAGTGCCTTAATCTAGGTCCAATATTCTATATTCAAATTATAAATTCCTAAAAATAATTTTAATAAAGCAATTCCTAATAATTAAAAATGGGGTGTGCGTGTGTGTATCCTGTGAAGCAATGGATGGTGTAGAAATTTTCACTTACTAAAGAATTACAAGCTCAGAGACAGAAGACAAAAGAAATATCCTAGGTGGTTCATAGAATCTCTATGTTGGTACTGGATTCTAAGCCCTGAAACTGAACTGCACTGCCAGCTAAGGTCTTCCTACCTCAGATCCTATCTATTATTTCCAATCCTATGTGACATAAATCAGTTACAATTCCTCAAGTATGTTGTTCCCTGTTATTCATATAATAACTGCATGTGACAACCACAGAACATCAGACATTTGGCAACAAAAAGATGAGTTTAACATTCCCTCAGTACTAAACTCCCATGGATGCAGACATTCCTTATGGTGTTTGCTCCATTCTCAAGCTGATAGTAAGTATGATCAGTAAGATCTACATCCTGGAAAATACTCTGGTGTTAGTGACAGGACTAGGGGGAGGTGGGGAGATTCAGACTAGATGTGAGGAGGAAGTTCTTCACCATGAGAGTGGTGAGATCCTGGAACGGGTTGCCCAGAGTGGTGGTGTTTATGGTCAGGCTGGATGAGACTCTGGCCAGCCTGATGTAGGGTAGGGTGTTTCTGCCCATGGCAGAGGGGCTGGAACTAGATGGTCTTTGTAATCCATTCCAACCCTGACTGATTCTATTATTCTATAGGATGGAAATTCACAGAGCAAAACGTTTCTTCATTCAGATCCATAATTTCTTCATTTAACAAAAAAGAAACCCCAAAACCAACCAAGCAACCAATNAAAAAAAAAAAAAGAATCCTCCCTGGAACAGAAATAGGAGATGTGGGCATAGTTTTGACACCACAACAAAATAATCAAGAATAGATCTCATGTCCCATAGATTCATCAGATGGTGGTAAGCATTAGCCACAGTAGACATTATCTTGACAGAGCTGATCTCAGATAACAGATTGCTCTGTCACAGTTTCTTCTGGAGATAAATATAACAGCACAGAGCATTCTTCCCCAAGAAGGGCTATACAGAGGAGGAAGAAAAGGATTAAAAGACATGGAAGTTAATTCTAAATAGCTTTTTGCAGCACATAAACATACTTAACAATAAGGCATTTTTCCATTATCTTGGAAAAATAAAAATCTCCCTTTTATGTTCAGCTCACATAAACCCCAGAAACTCCAGGTAAAATATGGCATTTAATGGTTCTGTTATGAAGACTGGACATTTCCTTTCTAAGCACAGCTGCAGTTGCAAACTATATTAACTCCAAATTGTTATTCAAAGGATCGATATAATTGTTAAATCTCCTAAGTACAATAATACTTTTGGCATTAAAAAGTAATGCAGTATTACATTTCTGACACAATGAAGCTGAGTGTATGTAGAGTCTGTTAAGATACATCCATGGAAGTCACTAAAATCAAAGCACTTGATACAATTTATCTACGTAATGGCATTACTTTGATGTGCATATTAGCTTGCCACCTAAAAGTTCAATCTGCAGCAAAGGATTTGTTATTTCTGCAGTGCTCATGGTTTAGTTTTTATTTTAGTCTTTCTTTCTGCTATTCCACAAGAGAGAAACTGCATTTTACTGCTCTTGCTGCCCTCTCTCTACAGGCTATCACATATCAGCTAAGTTCAAATATAGTCTCTCTTTACTCTAGAGCCTGTTTGAACAACTATCTTCACATTTTCACTCCACACTATTCAAAAATTTCATAGAAGCTCCTCACAAATTGATTTTCTGGATCATACTAAGCTACACGCCCACTTGAAATTACCTTTCAAAACACTCTTGCTGAGATTGCCATGTGTGCTTGCTCAGATATCATTCCTTGCTCTACCTTTCACTTCCTTTCCTACATTAAATATATGATGAAACTCACGTTTAAGGTATTTCACAACTCAGACCCATTTTGTTTTATCTTTCTGTGCATGGAATTTGTAACTAAAATACCTGGCAGAGTCTGATACTCAAGCCCTACAAAGCTTCCTAACCGATCTGAGTATCTTCTAGAAACCACTAAGTAAAACTAAGTCCTAATTTGTTTATATTTCACACGCACACACACAAACCCCCAAAAAACAAAAACCCAAAACAAACAAACAAAAAAAAGTCAACATGAAATAAAGTCATTTTTATTAATAAGCAAAGGGCAAAGATATGTGCAGCATATCTTAGGGAACTCTATTGTAGCTATTACAGCCAAAACAATCTAGTGAAAGACTACTGCATATTTAACCTCCTAGTTTTGCCTTTTGTTACACACTGCAATGGCAAGACAATGACAGTGAAGTTATGTTCATGCACTGACCTTCTGCCCATTTATATGAACAACCTGAATGTTAGACAGGCTCCCACTGGAACACAAGTCTCTGCTATTATTCATCCATCACAGTGTATAATCTCTTCTCCAAACTGAATGTATTTCATCACGGAACTGTCATGTTACTGCTACCATAACCTGGCAGCGGTCTCGGCACTTTGGTCTTTCAATATAAAGAAATAGTCTTATGGCTTCCTTTGCTTGTTTTTCTCTTCTCTCCCCAACGAAAACCACACCAGGCATGACATGACTGTGTATCTTGGGGAGAGATAAGACCATTTGCCTACATATTGAGTTGGCAAAGAATGATACACCTCTGATCCAAGGATCATATTTTTTTAATCACTCTATGTCCGTAGTTGGACTGAAATGTCCAGCTCTCCAGCAGTCTTCCTCAGCTTGTAGCTCCTTGTTGCCTAGAACATGTCAGAGAACAACTTTACTGTATATGATGCTCATTGGCAGAATTATTTTATGATGGTGTCTGTCTTCCTGCTGTCTGTCTTCCTCTATACTTGTAGCTGATAGTTGATAAATAGCCTTGATCTTATTTCCTAATCCAACAGTTTATTTGTCTTAATAATTGTTTTCCCCTTCCTATTCTTTTAGTTCTATACTTAGATTCCAGGAAGAATTAATTTTTTTTCCCTTTCAAGCTCAGGTTGAATGGAGCTCTGAATAACATGGAGTCAAAGATGTCCCTGCTCACTGCAGGGCTGGTTGGACTAGGTGCCCTTTAAAGGTCCATTCCAATATAAAGTATTCTACTATTTTATGATTCAAATAATTTTGTTTCCTTCTTGAATGACAATCTGGACCCCCCTCTATGCTTGTGATACTATTCAAATAGCCTCATCAACTTTATGACCAGCACATTTCTGTAATGCACACCAAGGAATCCAAGAAAATGCTGGATTGATCCCAAACATACACTGGCTTCAGAATCTTCAATAGTCCTTATTAGCCTCGCAGTTCTCCTTCTTTAACCAACTATCCATCTTAATACTGTTAAGACATGGTTACAAACCACACCTTTCCTAGCCTGAGCAGCAATTCCTTAATTGTGGCATGGAATTCTTTGCAGAAATTCTGATGGACCCACTGCATTTTTCACAAGTAAACAACTCACAGCTAAGGCAAATTAAAGTTTAGTGGTTGTTGTAAATTGTGTTCATTAGCATCATTTGCCTTCAGCAAACAGCCTGTGGCTAGAGATGCAAAGTAGTTTTAAATCCAGTTATCATGCCTTCAAGTGAGCACCAACTGGTACCATTCCTATAATACCGGAAGCAATTCCAGACACTAAATATGAAGAAGAATATATGCTCTCATTACATTTGTTATCCCTGTGCCATTTCTCACCTCACCAACAGGATAAAAGCTTAAAAACCAGTGAGCATTAGTAAGTTATAAAGTGGCCATGTTTACTGATCTCAGCATACCATAACTTCTTCTGACACACCAAAGGAAAAAGATTATAAATTATTGCTCCTGTAAACAACAGAAAATGACCCTGTTGTAGTTCAGACACCTTTTCCTTTTATTCTAGCACTGGCTCAGATAAAGCACTAAAACCAAGGAACACCAGAAGAATGGAAGATGTGACTTGCCTCTCTTCAGTTCGCTAAGTAATGTTGGATAACAATATAAAAGCAAAAGCTGCATTTCAATAAGAGGATCAAGGTCAACAGAGTTGCTCTAAGAGTGCTACACAATCAGCATTTATTTCTGACTAATATAATTCATTGGACAAGAAGGAGATATTTGAAACTACCAAAAAATCGCTTTGAGTAAGTCAAAACTTTCCGCTTTCACATCTTTTTTTCCTACAAAAACCAAACTTTTCTAAGTAATGAAGCATTAGAACACCAAATATTATAATTCTCAAAGAAATGAAGGGTAATGTCTCCTCAAGAAATTAACACTTGTTAAATGAACAATAAAAAACACTAGATGGAGCAACTAACCTATTTTAAAACATGCCTTTTTCTACAGAGGCCATAAAGTCTCATACTATAGCTGTAATGTTAAATCTTAGGATCTGAATATGTTATAGCAACATTATGATCGTTGGAAACATTAGGAAGCACGTACAAATTTACTCAGTGGCAAAGAAAGTTTTCTTTGTGTATTATTTAAGAACACCAATATTAAAATTATGTTTAAATTAAACGTTATGCATTTCTAACCTGTTTGCTATTTAGAAATTGTGAACAGAGTTAATTCTCAGAATTTCCTACGCTACACAACTGACCTGTTTTTATTTTTTTCCCCCCAGATTATATACATACCATGAAACTGAAGATGTTACCCTGCAATTTTTTCTCAGATTTACAGGTCTCTTTTTTTTTTTTTCTTTTTTTCTTTTTTTTTTCTTTCTTTCCTTAAAATTTAATTCTGAAACTTCATCTGTGCTGCATTTATCTCTAATTTTAATACGTACTTTCAAGACAAGTGATAGAACAAGAGGGAATGGCCTCAAGCTGCAACTGGATATTAGGAAACATTTTTTCTCAGCAGGAGTAGTCAGGGATTGCAATGGGCTGCCCAGGGTGGTGGTTGAGTCACCAACCTTGGATGCGTTTAAAAGTCATTTGAAAGTGGTACTTGAAGACACGGTTTAAGGGTGAACTCTGTAGAGCAGGGATAACAGTTGGACTTAATGATCCTGAGGGTGTTTTCTGACTGGAATGTTTCTGTGATTCTGTGATTTATTATACAGCACCAAATATTTTTCCTTTCTCAAGTTTCAAATTGATTCCTTTGGGGAAAAGGAGATTTCTTAAGAACAGTAACAGAACTTAGCTCATGCCTGAATTATTCCAAGACTTTTAAGTGGTACTTTTGAGTTAGTTTTCTTTTCTGAGAGGGGGGAAGGGGTGAGGTGAAGGGAGGAAAAAAAAATCATAGAATGGTTTAGGTTGGAAGAGACATTAAAGATCATCCAGTTCCAACCCCCCGCCATAGGCAGGGACACCTCCCACTAGATCAGGTTGCTCAAGACCTCATCTGCTTCTTATTTCTGCTTTCTACATTTATGGTAAAAAAATTTCTTTAGGAGGAAAGACAAATCCATAGCTTCTTTCCCATGCATTTATGCCTCAGTGACTTGAGGCAAAGAAAAGATGACATTCAATGTGTATATTACTGGCTTCTGCTTAGTTTCTTTAGTATAATCAGAGACATTGATACTTCTAATCCTTCCAAACCACTTGGAAATGTAAAACAAAAAAACACCTCAAACATTCTATAGAGCTTGATGCTTCAGTCTTAGTCATCCATTGTTTCTCCTCAGCCAAATATCTGGAGACCACATCCTTACACAGCATACTAATGCAATGTTCACAGGTGCGATAGTTTAAGGCTTACTAGAAAATTCCAGTAAGAGAAATTGGGACTTTCCTGAAAGTTCAGTGTGGAATCTGAATTAGCAGGGCATTGGTTGTAAGAGAATAATTATGATAAAGTCTGCATCGTTCATTGGTTTACTAAGAGGTATAAAAAGGCAATATATTAGCAGTCTTGGTCTCTGGGCTCTTGGGCACTGGACCTGCTCACTGTGGCTTTGCTTCTCTCTAAAACCTCCACTAATGTTTTCCAGATAACACATAAGCCCTGATGGTTGTTTTCTACCTGGAGAAAGAGAAGGTGGTGTTGGCCTCTTCTGGGCTTTTTCTTTGTCTGGGGGAAGGACTGGATTTCTGTATTATTTCTTAATCGTATATAATTGTAAATATATGCAAATATATTTTTTAATATATGCTTGTAAATTCAGCTTTGCTGTAAAATACAGCTTTATCTTACTTCCAAGATGTCTGAGCTATTCTGGTAAATTTATTGGAGGTGAGGGGTTGGGAAAGCTCCCAGCCCACCACAACAGAGTAGCCAAACTTCTTCTTGCTCCTTGAAACTAAGTGCCTAGAAATTCACACTGTAGGTGCAGTGCATCCTCTAGTCTTTCTAAAATATTTAGATCACAGTAAAGCAAATTTGGAGCATAAATCCCTCAAGAACTTATAACAATGCAATCTGATTCAGGGATACTCTTACAGCAACACTGACTAAGCTTGAGATTCATGGATTCACAGAATAGTTTGGGTTTGAAGAGACCTTGAAGATCATCTAGTCCCAACCGCCCTGCCAAGGACAGGAACACCTCCCACTAGCCCAGATTACTCAAGGTCTTATCCAGCCTGGCCTTGAACACCTCCAGGGAGGCAGCATTCGTGACTTCCCTGGGGAACCTGTTGCAATGTCTCATCAACCTCAGTGTCAAGAATTGCTTTCTAATATCTAGTCTAAATCTGTCCTCCTCTCATCCTATCACAAGTCCCTGTAAACAGTCTCTTCCTGGCTTTCTTGTAGGCCCTTTTCAGAGAAAAGGCCACTATAAAGTCTCCCCAGAGCCTTCTGTTCTCCAGACTGAACGGCTCCAACTCATAGTCTCACAGGGTACATGCTCCAGCCCTCTTACCATCTTCATAATCATCCTTTGGATCTGCTCAGCTTTTCTATATCCTTATGCTGGGATAGAGAACTGCAGATAGATCCAGATGAAAGGAAAGAAGCTCACCACCTCAAAAAAGCTGCTATCTTCAAAGTGCTTTGGACTCCAGCCCCAGAAATACCAGGCAAAAGTATGGTGCACTCTGTTGTACCATAACTGCAGAAAGTGCCCAGCACAACCCAGCTATGCCTCTTCAGAGCTTTTGACAAGCATTTGATAATTTAATTGCTGGTTTTAAATCTCCCACACCTCTCCCCAAGTAGTGCAAAGTCACCAAGTCTCAGTCATTTAAGAGTGCAGGGAAATTTTTGAACATAAACACATATAATATATGATGATGTAGCACAGGTAGGTTGAGAATCCACATACTCTCAGCTTACTTAAACAATCACAAACTATGCTGTACTATGGCTTTGTTTGTCTTTGAGTGTAGGTGCAAGAAAACCCCAAAAGATCTTGCAAGCAACAAAGGACTGATTGCATGGGAATACAACCACGAGATTCTCCCAACAAATAAAAAAGCATTGATGAAAAAAATGTGACTAGCCACCAACACAGACATTTTAGCTGAGCACCCAAATTTTAAGATGGCTTTTCTTCTCTCATAGCCATCCTTATATTAAGTAAAAACTTACTATGCTGAAGAAAAACAACAGCATTACTGTCAAACACAAGACTGTGGTTTTGTGTTTTAATAAAACAAGGCACAGTAAGTATTATTTTAAGCTGCAACTTCATCCCTGAAGTTTCCTCTCGACATGTTTCTCTGAAGTTATTTATTGACTTGTCCTCCCACTCTGAAACACCCACTCGGACATTTTAGAGAGGAAATGCCTTTTTTTTTTTTTTTTATTAATGTTCAGCTAAAAAAGAAAAAAAATCTAGACGTAAAATGTTTCCTTCAGATAATGTAACCATCACTTATCCTGCTGCACAGCTGTGGACATTTGTATATTTTGTGTTCAGTGAACAGTTATACTGAACTTCTTGTTCTGTGATGGTAGGGTTGCATTATAAGAGCAAATCTAATAACTACTGCACACAAAACAATATTCCAGATAGCTGGAACATATTAAACAATTAACTCCCAAGCACAAATACAGGCTGAGTGGATGGAGAGCAGCCCTGAGTGAAAGGACCTGGGGGTCTGGGCTGATGAGAAGTTCAACATGAGCCGACAGTGTGCACAGGCAAACCAGACAGCAACTGAGTGCTGGGTCACATTAAGAGCAGCATGGCCAGCAGGGCAAGGGAGGGGATTCTCCCCCTTTACTCTGCTCTTGTCAGACCCCACCTGGAGTACTGTGTGCAATTCTGGAGCCCCCAGGACAAGAAGGACATGGAACTGTTGGAGAGAGTCCAGAGGAATGGCCACGAAGAGTGGGTCCAGCTACGAGGATGATTAGGGGACTGGAGCACTGCCTTATGAGGAGAGGCTGAGGGACCTGGGGCTTTTTAAGCCTGGAGAAGAGAAAACTGAGAGGAGATTTAATAAATGTTTATAAATATCTGAGGGCTGGGTATCAGGAGCAGGGGGGACAGGCTCTGCTCACTTACTCCCTTTGATAGGACAAGGAGCAATGGATGAAAGCTGCAGCACAGGAGGTTCCAAGCTCAACACAAGGGGGAACTTCTTTACCATAAGGGTCATAAGAACACTGGAAATGGCTCCCCCGAGAGGTTGTGAAGTCTCCTCTGGAGACTTTCAAGGCCTGTCTGGATGTGTTCCTGTGTGACCTGCACTAGATTGTATGGTCCTGCTCTGGCAGGGGCGGTTGGACTTGATGACCTCTTTGGGTTCCTTCCAACCCCTGACATCCTGTGATCAGTCAATAATGTAGCTGCAAGTAATCATAGCCCAAATTTGGTAATATATCTGGCAATATATTCTATTTTCAGTATAAGATTCTATCAAATTTATATATAACCTTGCTACTTGCAATACTTTAGACTGACAGCAGATGAAACACTGAAAAGAACTTACAATTCTCAGTTTGTATGAAATGAGGTATTTCTGGACATAAACAATTTCCTATAATCCAGCTAATTCCTTCCCTCCAGTAGTATCCTCACAGGATTATCAATCTGCACTCTGCTGCACTGTCAGTTTTACTTTCAGCATTAAGACAAATCAAAAGATACAGGCAAGAAAGAAAACAGACTAACATCCCATACTTAGTATTGGAGAAAGGAACTTCTGCTGCAAATTAGTCTCCAATTTTCTAGTAATGAAATTAAATTAAATTAAAAGTTTATTGAACAATCATAAAATATCTGTTAAAAAAAAAAATTGCACTACTTCATTTAATTTTAACTAAGACAGTGCTTTCCTTTATAACAGTAGATTTGTATTTTAATTCCTTATATTTATGCCAAGTTGTAAAATACCAGCTATCAAAATACTTCAAAATTTCTGGGAAACTTTCTTTCTTAAATTTTCATTTCAAAATTAAGAATACAAATAGCATCAAGCCAAGGACCATGCCTTAATATAGATTTACTCTCGCATTTAAGACAAGAAGGCCTTGACAGTTGATGAAAAGCTCAACATGAGCTGGCAGTGTGCACATGCAGCCCAGATAGCAACCATGTGCTGGGCTGCATTAAGAGAAGCGTTGCCTGCAGGGCAAGGGAGGGGATTCTCCCCCTTTACTCTGCTCTCCTCAGACCCCACCTGTGTGCAGTTCTGGAAGCCCCAACGCAAGAAGGACATGGAAGTGTTGGAGCAAGTGCAGAGGAGGGCCATGAAGATGCTCAGAGAGGGTTGGAGCACCTCTGCTGTAAGGACAAGCTATGAGAGTTGAGGCTCTTCAGACTGGAGAAGAGGAGGAGACCTTATAGAAGCCTTCCAGTATCTGAAAGGGGTCTACAAGAAGACTGGGGAGGGACTATTTACAAGAACGTTTAATGACAAATGAGAAGTAATGGGTTTAAACTGGAAGAGAGGAGATTTGTACTAGATGTTAGGAAGATGTTCTTTACAGTGAGAGTGGTGAAACATTGGAACAGGTTGCCCAGGGAGGCTGTGGCTGCTCCCTCCCTGGAGGTGTTCAAGGCCATGTTGGATGAGGCCTTGAGCGACCCATTCCAGTGGGAGGTGTCCCTGCCTGTAGTGAGAGGCTGGAACTGGATGATCTTTGAGGTGACTTCCAACCTAAACCATTCTATGATTCTCTGATCTTGTTTGAGATCTTTGCATATTTCTGCTGAAGCACTAACATGACTATTAAGGCTTATAATGTCTGTTAAGCAAAACCCCTGCCATCTAAGAATTGCTTAAATTCAAGAACTGTGAGTCTGCTGCTAGTCATCACTGTGCATTATTTTAAGTACCTGGGAATATATTAGCAAAATATAACTCTCATTAATATTTAATGATAACCTAAGGACACATTGAATACCACCAAAACAACAAAAACAGATTCCAAATCAAGACTGTGAAGATTAGATTCAATCCATTTAAATTTAGCCAACAACGTTATCTATTTAGTCTAAGAACTTTCTGTAGGAAGAGTAGCTACACAATTTCTTAAAAAGGAAATGGATCAGTCTTGTTACATCGTAAATAAAATAGAATTAGCCAGGTTGGAAGAGACATCCAAGATTATCCAGTCCAACCTATCACCCACCCCTATCCAATGGCAGGAAGTGCTCCATCCAGTCTTTTCTTGAACACCTCCAGGGATGGTAACTCCACCACCTCCCTTGTCAGCCCCTTCTTAAACTAGACTAAATTAAGGCTAAACTAGAAACCTCATATATAGAATAGTAAAAGAGAGGTAAGATAAAACCCTGTTCAGATACCTGTGTATAGGAAAGTTGTCTCTAAGTATTTTTTCCCCCTCCTTCAATTGCATACTTCTTTTATTAAAAAAATCTTATTAAAATATAATCTTGGTATATTTTATTCTTCTTAATAAGATGTAATATTATACTACAAGAAAATAACACTAAAAATACATGGAATTAACCAAAGCTATTTTAAACAGAGATTAGATACTGAAAACAGTCTTTAAAGCTGTTATCTTGGAATTCATATGCTTATCTGAACATCAGAAAATATTTCCAAAACAAGCGTAACAATGAGTGTTTGAAGAGCAGCTCCTTAGCATCTCATTCAGAAATTTAGTGCTTGACCTAATTCTCTTTGAACTCATGTATTTTTCTTGGAACATAAAACAAGTGTTGAGTATTAGTCTAAAATCCCTTGTCACTTGTACTTGAGTTACACAGAAAAACAATCTGAAAATAATATTGGATGCTTCACCGAAGTTTAACTTTCCTCTGAAGAATTGTTGCTTCTACTGTTGATCCACAAGCCAGAATAAGAGAGGCTGGAAGATCTGGAGATCATCGGGTCCAGCACCCTTGCCAAAGCAAGATCACCTAAGGCAGGTCAGATGGTCTTGAAAGTCGTATAGAGAAGGAGACTCCAAGACCTCTTTGGAAGCCCTGTCCCAGTGCTCCATCAGCCTTAAAGAAATTTCTCCTCATGTTGAGGTAGAATTTCCTGTGTTCATATCCATTGCCCCTTGTCCTATAGCAGGACACCATTTTAAAGGGACTGACACCTTCTTCTTTGACAATGACCCTTCAGGTATTTATAAACCTTAATACGATCTCCTTCTCAATCCTCTCTTTTCTAGACTAAACAGCCTCAGGTCTCATTGCCTTTGCTCATAAGACAAATATTCCAGTCCATTAATCACCCTTGCAGCACTCTGCCAGACACTCTCTAGTATATCCCTACCTCTCTTGAACTGGGGAGCACAGAACTACACACAGTACCCTGGATGTGGGCTTCTCACCAGGGCAGAATATAGGAGGAGGAGAACCTGTCTTGACCTCCAGGCAACACTTCTTAATGCACTCCAGGATACTATTCTTGGCCACAAGGGCACATTGGTGTCCCATGGATAACTCATTGTCCACTAATGTAATACTTCTTGTTTTTCAAGTTTCGAGACTACAGTTAAGTGAGAGTCCCACAAGGTCATAAATAAGGACTTTTACTGACTATGATAATTTTCACAATAGTATTGATGTAATGATTCATGTACTTTACTGAAAAATAGATGGACTACAAGCACAAAAATTCCACAACCCACCCTGAGTTAAAAAAAAAAAAAAAAAATCAACTGGTACCTTAATAGAGAATGAAAATAGAATTTTAACCTCAAAATGTATGCAGCAAACTATTGCCATCAAATTAGCATTTTTGCATTCTCATCCAAACTGTGTCAGTATTCTCACTGTCTCCTAGTAATTCTCACCTCTTCCTAATTTCTGAATCCACGAGGAGTTGCCTTTTTTTGTGAGGTGGAGGTGGTGGGAGTTCCTCTTTAGCATGCTTAACCAGGATTTGTTCTCTTGTGGTTACCATAGTTACAGTTTCCATTACAGTTGTCTGTGTTACTGATGTCTGAGTGGTAGTGACAGCCTGTGAAATCTGTGAGAAATACAAAAAACAGAGGTCACACATTGTTTGAAAGACTTCAGTAAAGACTGTTTGGACTAGCAATAGGAAATAATGAGAAACTGCTCCCTTCTGATTATAGGCTGACCTTCAGAAAAAAAAGAATAGCACTATGCAACTCAAACCAAATTGTTTTATCTGACTCATGCGATGTGAATGAGATATCTGCAGAAGTCTATGTCAAAATCAGAAAGGATCCTAAACAGAACAAACTTATGGCTCCCCATAAGTCATGCTGAAGGAAGAAAAGAGATGAACAGTCAGTTCTATGAGGAAATTAAATGATAGCAAATACATAAAACATTACTATTGCAATATGTTACTCTGCCTCCATTCTGAAAAATTTATTGCTTGAGAAGTGATAAAGGCATTGCAATGGCACTAAATTACCAAGTCTTATTTTCACCATTCATAGTAATTCTCAAACTAGAATATAATTCATCACGATCTACTTGCACAAAAGGGCAGAGAGCTTTCTGCCAGGAGATCTCAAGTTAGAGAACATGCCCTAGAAGGCAAATTGATTTGCATCAATTTTATTCCACACTTAAAAACTAATGTTAAGGGGTGAAAACAGATACTAATACACATAATATGGAACATTTCAAACACTATCAATCTGATGTATTCTGTCCAGTGGTATGGAAAGAAATCCTTCTTACAGTTTAGCTGTGTAAAAAGTAACAGGGAGAAAAAAAAAAGGAGGAAATATTTTCTGCTCCTTTGTTTGAAAGATTCTGGTTGCACACATACTGCTCATTTACATCTTTTTCTGTATGACAGCAAATTTCAAACACTTAAATGTAGGCAGTTGTTCTCAAACCCTTTCACTCACAAGAAATGGGTCACTTCTTTTTCTGGTTCTGACATACGAGGGCTCAATTTATCAAAATGCTCTAGTTACAGCTTCAATGGCCAGCTCACAGTTTAGGGGCAGTGAAATGGAATATAAAAAGGAAGAAGCTATACTGGGATCAGGAAAGGCTCTGCTTCTTTGTTTATTGCCAATGAGCAAGAATTAGAAAGGCTTTCCAAATCAACGACATCAATGCTAGTATCTAAAATTCCATGAAACCATATATACAGACATTAATTATCTATTAGTTCTTGAAAAAGGAATTCTGTTAAAGGATCACAGTATGTTAGGGCTTGGAAGGGACCTCCAGAGATCATAGAGTCCAACGCCCCTGCCAGAGAAGGACTATAATCTAGAGGGGATCGCACAGGAACACATCCAGATACAGGTCTTGAAAGTCAGCAAGAAGGAGACTCCACAACCTCTCTGGGGAGCCTGATCCAATGCTTTGTGGTCCTTACAATAAAAAAGTTCCTCCTCATGCTGAGGTGGAACTTTCTGTACTGTAGCTTACATACATTGCCCCTTGTCCCATCACAGAAAAGTTTGTCCCCTCCCTCTTGACACCCAGACCTCAGATATTTATAAATATTTATTAGATCCCTTCTAAGTCTTCTCTTCATCAGACCAAAAAGCCCCAGGTCCCTCATTCTCTCCCCATAAGGCACTGCTCTAGCCCCTTAATCATCTTTGTAGTCCTCTGCTGGACTCTTTCAAGCAGATTGCTGTCCCTCCTCAACTTGGGGGCCCAAAATTGAATGCAATATTTAAGGTGAGGTCGCACAAGGGCAGAGTACAGGGGAAGGAGAACCTCCCTCAATCTGCCTTAGGTATTAAGACATGAGTGTTTCTATGAAAAATGGAGAAGAGGCACACTAGGTAATTGTAATACCTCTCTCACAATGCTTTCTCATATTGATAAAAAAAAGAGTGATGAGGAAAGGGAAAAACACTGGCAACAAGCCTCTTCTCTGTAGACAACATCAGTAAAGCCAAACAAGGTGAGCAAAGCTCAAATTCCTGTCAACACTGCCAAATCTTTCATCTGGTCTTCCAAACAGAAAAGTCTTCCTGTTTCTTTGTCCAGTATGCCAGTGGAAGTGGTGAGTTGGGAAGTTCATTACCACTGAAGTTTTGGCAGACTTTCTTACGTACAAGAGTCAGCTCAACACTGTTTCATCCACTAGAAAAGGCTGCCTAAGGTTTTAGAACAGAATTTGGACTACTCAGAAGACTACGAATTTAAGATTCAGAGCAAAGTTGCAGTTTGCTTGCTTGCTTGGATGGTTTGGTTTCATTTTTTGTCTTGTTTTGTTGTGGAATTCTTTGGGGTTTTGTGTTCTGTTTTAATTTCTGGTTTAGTCGTGTCAGTTGGAACAAGCTGCTTGTGAACTGCAGGGAGTTAGTTAATGGATGAACTACATAAGTTCTTTGAAAAAGGAAAACAAACACATTTTCCTCCCTACAGTATTATATATAATAGCCTTTAGTTCCCTCAGCAAGATGCATTGACTTGAATTGTGTGGCTGACACACCAAAACCTGAGCTGCTATTCAGTGAGACTTGGACAGGCTGGAGGGTTGGCCAAGAAGAAATTTAATCAACTTCAGCAAGGTCAAGTGTAGAATCTTGCACCTGGGAAAGAAAAACCCCAGCGATCAGTACAGGTTGGGGACTGACCTGTTGGAAGGCAGCAAAGGGGAAAGGCATTTGGTGGTCCTAGTTGATGGGAGGTTGACCATGAGCCAGCAATGTGCTTGTGGTCAGGAGGGCCAATATCATTATGGGGTGCATTAGAAGGGCTGTGGTGAATAGGTAGAGAGAGGTTCTCCTGCCCCTCTATTCTGCCCTGGTGAGGCCACACGTGGAGTACTGTGTTCAGTTCTGGGGCCCCCAGTTCAAGAAGGACATAGAACTGCTTGAGACAGTCTAGTGCAGAGCCACAAAGATGATTAAAGGAATGGAACATCTCTCCTATGAGGAGAGCCTGAGGGAGCTGGGGCTCTTCAGCTTGGAGAAGACTGGGAGGTGACCTCATCAATGTTTATAAATATGTAAAGGGTGAGTGCCAAGAGGACAGAGCCAGGCTCTACTTGGTGATGCCCAGTGCCAGGACAAGGGGCAATGGGTGGAAGCTGAGGCATAGGAAGTTCCATTTAAACATGAGGGGGAATTTTTTCCCCTGTGAGGGTGACAGAACAGTGGAACAGGCTGCCCAAGGGGGTTATGGAGTCTCCCTCTCTGGAGATTTTCAAAATCTGCCTGGATGCATTCCTGTATGATCTGGACTAGGTGATTCTGCTGTGGCAGGGGGGTTGGTCTCTTCCAGCCCTTGGCATTCTGTGATTGTGAATATTTTCATTTATGGAAACTATGACAGTATTAAGTAAGCATTTCCATGTAGCTTTATTAAAACTTTATATTACGCTTTAAAAAAAATATTTTTAATTAATGCTGGGGGGAGGTAGAGGTACAGGGAGAAGGAGGCAGAAGGGAAAACTTTAAAGGCGCTGAAATCTAGAGTTCTATAAAATTTGAGGATAACACCTCATGTCATCTTTCCCCGAGTTGGCTCTGTTGCTATGAACACTCCAATTAATTGTTTGCTCCTCATATGAAGCTTTAGGCATAGACTCTTCTCACAAAATTCTTACCACACTTGGTTTTATCCAAAAATCAATGATAGGATGATGTTTCTGACACCTGAGGTCATATCCTGTCATGTTTCCATTTGCCAATCAATACTAGGATACATTTTACGGTGAAGAAGATGTAAAACAGAATAAAGCACAGCTAGGACACTGTAGAAATCATCTTATGCATACTACCAATTACACAGGAGTAGCAGTCTTAGCTGGTGATTGGGTACTGTGCTTCAAAAGTATACAATGCAATCACAATATGCTCAGAGCAGTCAAGCCATGATGATGGGACAGGTGATGATTTACATGTTGAAACAGTAAAGAAGGATTTTTCATGCTTAATCAACAGGAGTGGAAGTTAAATATTGTATGCTTCAAGGGGAGAATTGAGATGTGATTTTAAGTTCATAATCCTACTAATTAGAGACTGGGCAAGGCTAAAAGGTACTGAAAATTACACCGCAGGGTCACTCTGCAAGATGAAGTTTGTGCACACACTTCAGTGGCAAAGGACAATCCTTAAAAATCTAAGGAAGTACAAAAATGGAAATAACTTTTATTAGTGTCCCTGGCAAAAACACCAACACATCTCTTTAAAATATAGTCACTGAAGGTGGTGTGTCTCATGTATTATTCAAGGATGGTCCTTTGAATGACAGTATAGCTTCCCCATCCCTCTCAGCTTCTGACAAGTAAATATGAGTTTGAGAAGGGGTAATACAGACTAGGCCTTAAACCAACTAGAAAATCATATGGAAAGTGCTAAGGTGACTCACAAGCCTGAGCTTTAAAAGCCTTTCAAAATACAGTGCCAGCCTGCAGTTTCCATCAGAAAGCTCATCTTAGAAATATGTTAAAAATCATCTCTTTTCAGGGTGGACAAATTTTAATCTTGCTTTTCATCCTCTACAGGCAAATGTATGTACAACGTGTATATAGCACTTCAGTAGTTTTATGTCATTTTATTTCTCTTTTATACGGCAGACTACCTTTAATGCGATCATTTATTACTGCCTTTAGAAGTGCCCTCCATCCTGATAAACTCATAATTTTCCTTAACACTCACTTTTGGAGCTGTCATCTGTTCCTTGATGAACTGTATGTATGTGAGTGGGTAAGTTGAGATGAGGAATGTTGTTTTCTTTGTTTGGGAAGGTGTTCAGTACAATTTAGTGGAGCATAATGAACTCATCAAAGGTGGACTTAGAGTTTCAAAAAGCTATACCATCTAGTCTAAGCAAGTTGTCCTTGTCCTTGATTTCACTGTGTGGTCAATGAAGGAAAGCTGACATTTTCATGATGAGGACAAACTGCTTTTTAGAGGTGTCTCTCTCTAAACCTTGCCATCCACTCATTATTAGAAGAAGCTTCAGCCATTAAAATGAAATACTTAAATTTATCAGCATTAATTCATCTAACTGTAGGAGGACTCACATTATACATCTAAAGTAAAAGTGCAGAAAGTGCAACTGTTTCCTATGTCTAGCTGGGGAATCAGCTTTGAACTGAGGCTGAGGTTGCCTCTTTAATTCTTTATTTTGTTAATAAGTTAATCAATTGCCGACAATTTAGAAGAGAGGGAGGGGAAATAACCAATTACACAAGTGTACTCAGGAAGGTACTACAAGAATTATTAATGAAAGGAATAGACTTCATTTTTAAGTCAATCTAAGTCTGATAAATTAAGTGTGCTTTTTCTGATAGATTTTAGTGGTATTTGTCACACACTTCCAACTCTCCTCCTGCTCAGTTCATGATTAGAGAGAACAGATTTGTTAAAGGCATTTTTTAATTGACACCTAAATCTATAAATGAGCTCTGTAACAAACACACATATAAAATCCAACATTACTTGCCATGCCTAGATAGACACAAACAGCAAAAAGTATACTATAAGCATTTCAAAGCAGATGTATCCAAACTGAGTAGCAGTGCCCTGGGAAACACTCCTTTCGTTAGCACTGAATGTGCAGTATTTCCAGAATACGAAGCCATGTGCCCATGACAACATATCAACTCTGTGCTATGCAAAGTACCTTCTCCTTTGAGGAAAAGCTTATCAGCTGAAATGTGCTGCTATGATAAGGCTGCTATATTGCTTTGAGAATCCAAAGCATCTTCCACCTGGGCTGCTTTATGATCTATGTTTGTACAGCTTCAGGATCGCTCACTTCATGAGGAGGCTATCTTATCTGTTTCATTTGCAAAACTAGTATCTGCTTCTGGGAGTGATTAACAATCTGAATAACTCTTGAACACTCTGGAGTCAGTTACTAACATCTTCAAATCACATCACCCTGCTCACCCCAAATGCAAAAATACATCTCTGGATTTTCCTCTACACTGAAACCAAAGGTTTTGTACAGCAAATATACAAGAGTTACATCACTTTTTCAACTGTTATAAATGCTATGTAGCAGAGTCTGGTTTTGACTTCTGTTATTAAGTGAATTTGTAACTCCTTCCCCACTTTGCTCTCTTCTGTTCTATCAAATTGATTTTTCCATCTTCAGCTATGCAAGAAACTGCATCACAGTACAAACTGGAATATTAAGGTCTAAGTTGGAAGCAAGGTTACTGAGATGTATTCAGATCCCTGCAGGAACTGTAGCAGCTTTCATTTAAGTATCCAAACATAAGCTGGTAGAAGTATTGGCACATAGCAACAAAAAGGTGCTGCATGGTTGAGGGAATTTAATCGAATTGACCAGAGCTATGAGATGCCCTCCAGGAACAGGACCAAGGTACATGCAGTAACAATGTACTCTGTTTTATCATTGAAAAGTCTTCACATCCATTTCCATTTCACCAGTTATACAATGACAGCACAAAAATAACTCAATGTAAATGAGATAATGAAATGGTGAAAAAAATAAATAAATAGTTGATTTGGGTTTAACTCCAATAAGAAAGAGATATTGGCAGATGGCTAAAAAAAATTAATTCATGTGTCTTCAGATGTTACACCAGAGCTTGGATTTTTGTTATCTGGTTTTAAAAACGTGAAAATGTAAAAACTCAATTTCTTTTTTTTTAATGTATTAGTGTTAACATAGAAAAACTGGGTAAGATATTCCTTTTTCATTAACATTTTGGCTACAGGTAAGAACTGATTTGCTCATTTTCCCGAGGAACTCTTTCCACGCCTGTCTTTTTAATCTGTAATTCAGCATAACATAAACAGAAAAGAGTCATCTATTACAAAATTTCACCTTTGAAAATAAATAAAAATATGTTAACTATCAAACAGTTCTCACACTAATTTCAAACTAAGAGCTATTCTACAAAGAGACATAAAATCGGTGCACTTGAAGTGACCAACTACTATCGGTTAAAAATAAATTAGCTGGAAAGAGTATTTCACTATGGACTGCATCATCCCTGAAAACAGATAACATCCCAGGGAAGTAATCAATTTTTAAAGAGACAAATAAAATTCTGTCAAGTTATATTACATTTATGTTATGTTACATTTGTATTATGTACCTCAAAAATAAGATGTCTTGAAGGAAGAAAAAAAAACAACCCCACAACCCCCCCCAAAAAAACCAACAACAAACCAAAAAACAAAACACAAAACCACAAAAACCCAAACAAATCCCCAAACAAGACCAAGCAACCAAAAACACCCAAGAGAAACACACACACACACACACACATAGAATCACACACAGAACCAATCAGGTTGGAAAAAGCCTTTGAGATCATCAAGTCCAACTTGTGATCCAACACCATCTAATCAACTAACCCATGGCAATATGACAAACAGCACTAGAACTACTTCAAACATTTGACTGTCGCCAACTGACTAAATGTTGAGTTTTACAAACCTGCTGAGAATTTCTCTCCACCTTCTGCATGAGACTATCCCAGCGCTGGGCAAAGTTTTCAAGACGATCTTCCAGCCTTTGAGCCACTGCTTTATTCTTCACAGCTACAAGGAGGTCTTGAACAAGCAACTTCAGCTTGCCCATCATTTGCCTTTTTATTTCCAGATCTCCTTTTAGAATCTGTTAAAGTAACAGCAGAAGGAACGGTGATTCATATGCACACACAAAAACCCCAAGGAAAAGCAAAAAAACCCAAACCCCCAAACTTAATAATCATAGAAAAAAAATCCTAAAAAAGAGCATAATGATGAATTTACAATGGGTAGGAGTATTTAATCAAATTGAAAATCCTCTTTATAAATCGAAGACTAATGTTACTGCATAACAAAACAGTTAATCATAATTTGATAATCGTTAATGCCTGAAAATTCGAGCACATAAACTAGTAAAACTAAGTCTTAAAAGAATGCCTAGAATACCTTACGCCCCCAACATGCTCGTTTGAGAAAATAAATAACAGTTCTGGTTTAATAGAAGATTGCCTGCAAAATTCCTATTTATGGCAATCATCATTTACCTGTTTTAACAAAAGCATGGAAATCAATGCTTTGTTTCCTCTAAATGCACAATTAGTCATTGTTATGTATAAAGATAGCACATACTATACTATTTTCTTTACAAAGGTCCCAGTGCTTTAAGTCCACTTGCCAATCTAGGCTGTGACAAGCTTTCCACCTTGATAAGCAGAGCACCATTCCGGGCCGGTCAAACCTACATTCTCTCCACAAATTAGGCAATGTATAGTATAATATTTTCTGATGAGTGAGGTAAAGGGTTGAAAAGGGTACATCTTATGTATGTAACTAGGTTCCTGAAATACACTTGAGGTATAGCTGTAAATGGAAAGTAATATCAGCATTTCACAAGTTTTCAGGCTTTAGCTTTTTCAAGTTCATGGAAACTCTCAGTCTGGAGAAGAGAAGGCTTTGAGGAGACCTTATAGTAGCCTTCCAGTATCTGAAGGGGGCCTATAGGAGGGCTGAGGAAGGACTATTCACAAGGTCTTGTAATGACAGGATGAGGGGGAATGGGTTTAAACTGGCAGAGAGGAGATTAAAATGGGATGTTAGGAGGAAGTTCTTTCCAGTGAGGATGGTGAGGCACTGGAATAGGTTGCCCAGGGAGGCTGTGGCTGCTCCATCCCTGGAGATGGTCAAGGCCATGCTAAATGAAGCCTTGAGCAACCTGTTGTAGTAGATGTCCCTGTCTATGTCAGGGGGTTGGAACTGGATGATCTTTGAGGTCCCTTCCCACCTAAACCATACTATGATTCTACAACAGGTTTTGTTGTAGGATAAGTGCTTACTAATGCATATGTCTTTGCATATGATATGATAAGTTTATTCATTGATACTTCAAACATAAAATATCCATATTTTAAAAGACACCCTGTGCTGGTTTGAGGTTAATTGGAATATTTTAGTGAGAGAAATTAGATCACAGACTTAGAAAGGAAAACACTGATGATGTTTACTCCACTCATAGTTGTGCTGACCGATACAAAAGAACCCAAATATAGATAAGGCAGAGCTGCTCTGAGCTCTGGGCTGTTGGTCTCTCCCTTTCCCTGCCTTCTAGCTGGATCTGTGTAACCCAACTAATCAATTATTGCTTATAATCCCCCTGGCTGATCTTTCCTGTTTACCTGGCATGTAAAACAGATACTGGGATAAAATTGGGTGGTAGGGACAAGGAGGGGTGTGGTGTTTCTGTATTACCATTGTACTGTATATATCTGTAAATATCTCTAATATATTGTAAATATCTACTTTTATATTTACAGCTTTGCACAATATACATCTTCATTATTAACTTCCGGCTGGCTGAGTCTAGTCTGGGTGACTTCAGAAAGTGTGTGGGGTGGACTACTCCTGAACTACCACACATCCTAATGTTATTTCAGGTAATAAACTTCTGACTGAAGAGAGAATCAAGAAAAACATCTGTTCTTGTTTTTTTGTTTTGTTTTTTTTTTTTTATCTGCAAGGACATAGAATCATAAAATGGTTTAGGTTGGAAGAGACCTCAAAGATCATCCAGTTCCAACCCCCCACCATAGACAGGGACACCTTCCACTAGATCAGGATGCTCAAGACCTCATCCAGCCTGGCCTTGAATACCTCCAGGGAGGGAGCAGCCACAACATGGACCAATCTGCTCTATCTATTCCCAAATTACAAAACAGTTATTCTTTAAACCCCATTGTGTGAGAGTGGGATAAAGCCACATGCATCTAGACTTCTGAATAAGCAACTGGAACATGAACTAGGGGAATGAGCAATACATACAGCTAATTTGCGCAGACCATCCAGCATCTCATTTTGATCTTTAAAGCCACTTGTATGAATTTTGCTCACATCATCTTCCTTCTCAGTAAGCCATGCATCAAAAAGGCACTGAAAGAAAATTGGAAAATCACAAAGGCTTCAGTCAGGCCTTTCTTACTGCCATTTAAAAAAGAAATTTCCAGTTTATAACTGCTAAAAGTACTTACCTGTTCTTCTGCAAAGTGCTGCCATTTACGAAGGATATCTTGCAGAAGGAACCATCGGTCTTCTGTCCATCTGCAGATGGCTGCCCACCGTTTTCCAAAGTGCTGGAGAGAAACAAACACACAACAGAGGTTTCTGGGGGTTGTTGTTGTTTGGTTTGGGGGTTTTTTGGTGTTTTTTTTCTTTTTTCCTCCAGAAGGCAATCTGATTTTTCTGTAGCATTGCTCACTTTTTCACTTTCTTAATTCACTTATTGCAGTCATAAGCCCTGAAAATATTTTGCATGTTCACACTGAAATGGATCTTATAATTATTTGAAATAAAACCTAAATAGAATAGGAAAAGTGGCAGAGCTAAAACTACTCTCAAGAGTAGGAGAGAGTCCAATGGAGAGCCACCAGGGTGTTCAGGACACTTGAGCATCTCCCCTATGAAGAGACATTGAGAGCCTGTTTAGTCTGGAGAAGACTGAAAGAGGATCTGATCAATGTGGACAAATATCTGAGATTGGTTGGGGCCAATCTCTTTTCAGTGGTGTGTAATAAGACAAGGAGAAATGGATACAAACTGGAACATAGAAGGTTTCACCTCATGAAACGTGAGGAGAAACTTTACAGTGAGGGTGATGGAGCACTGGAACAGGCTACACAGATAGGTTGTGGAGTTTCCTTCTCTGGAGACTTTGAAAACCCTCTGGGATGCACTCCTGTGTGGACTACCCTAGGTGATCCTGCTTTTGGCAGGGGGGCTGGACTCCATGATCTCTGGAGGTCCCTTCCAACATTCTGCAATTCTGTGATTCTGTGAATTTGGCCTTGCCTAGGAAGCTGGGAGTAAACCTCATTGTTCTCGACAGATTTTTGAGGAGAGGTAGTGGAGAGGGAAGTGCTGAGCTCTTGTCCTCAGTATCCAGTGACAGGATATAAGGGAATGGTTCAAAGCTATATTATAGGGAGGGTTATACTAGATACTATGAAGCATTTCATTACCAAGAAGTGGTCAAACACTGAAACAGGTTTCATAAAGATGCAGTCCATGCCCCAAGCTTGTCAGTATTTAAGAAGCATTTGGCCAATGCCTTCAACATGTTTTACCTTGGTCAGCCCAGAAGTGGTCAGGCAGTTAGATTAGGTGGTCATTGTAGGTCTCATTCAACTGAAATGATCCTATTCTATTTATTAACATTCCTCACTTATTTTGACATATTTTTACAAGAACTACCCACATATCATCTTAAAATCAAAAGATAGTATCCTGAATGATATGAATTTATAATAGCCAGTGTCAATTACACTGTCAGCTACTTTCCCTCAGCAAGGGAAAAAGCCATCAAGAAGCATTTGAATAAATTTAACGCAGATCTCCTTCTACAACAGACCTCGACCCCCGAAGCCTGGGAAGGGCTCTAATTTGAGCTAGCTCACAAGAGTCCTGAAGGGACCTATTGTCTGCTGGGTATAATTAGAGGAAAAAAAGCTACCTGCATTCCTGGATTCTGTCTATTACCCAGACATTTTGCTGAGACGAAGATCATTTTGCATATTTCTGCTGAGAAATTAGTCAGACTACAGCAACAGATTTGCTCATGTAACCCTTTAATTTTGCTGCACTAAATAGAAATTTCAGCCTTACTCAGCAACTGCCTTTTGGTAAATCTCTGGACTGAGTTAATGGGAATCTGGGAGTGATAAATATAAATTGTCAGTTTTCGTCAGGAGCATGGACAGAGTGAGGCTCACAACATGTCACACAAATATCTGAAGTAACCACTGGAATGCAAAAGAGGGTTTAAAATTGAAACTCACCTCAGCTAGCTGCAATTTCTCAGACTACCCTAAGGCAGCAGCTGTTTGTAAGAGAAGTGCTCTGATTGTGTTTACTTCTATTTTTCCAAGCAAGGTTAAATTTTCTATGGGTAATTTGTTTCAGGGACACTTTTGGTTTCTATTCATTAACTGAATCTTAAATACTTTTGTTTCATTGTTTGTTTGTGCTTTTATTGCTTTGGGGGTTTTGTTTTTTTGTTTCTCATAGACAATAAATCTTCAGCACTTCTATATTGTTCACATGAAGCCAAAGTACATTCTTGTCATCCTTTTAAAACTTAAAACCTGATATTGATCTTTTTATGGTGTTTTTAAAAAATTGTTTTATGCTTATACATGCATAAAAATAGGCATTGTATGCATAAATAAGAAAATATTTCAGGAGTCACCATCTCAAAAAGTTTTTAAAACACAAAGACATAACTGAATTGCACCTGGTTGGAAAATACAGCCTTGACTATTACACAGCAACCAACTTCCACTCTTCCAAATGTGATCCTGACCAGTATCTCACTCAGGCAGTCCTACTACACTCTTCTCTTTGCCAGAGCATGCTCTTATTGTGTTCTACTTTTAAAAGTCAGACTGGTAGATACACAATCGAGCTTGGAATTTTACTCCATTGTGCTTTTTTTCTCAAATACTTTTAGGGTCATGCCTGCCAACACATTTTATCTCCTCTGCTAGTAAGAAGTTTATAAGTGGTATAAAAAAAAAAATAAATTAATTAATAATGAACAAAACCTATCCAGACAATCTCTCTGTACACTTGCTAGTAGGTGGAATATGGCAACTCAGTTTTGGGCATAAAAGTATGAAAGTTTGTACAACTCCCTTACATCCTAAATCCTATAGCTTTACATCCATTTTTTTGTTAGTTTTCTGATTGTTTGGGGCTTTTTTTACTTGCTTCTTTTTATTAATATTTGTAATACTGCTACATACTCCATGACTTCCAGAGCAACGGGGTTATTGATCTTTTCTTTCTGATTCTTCTTTAAGGCAGTGCAATTGCAGGAAGGAACAGAAAAGCAGCTTCACTGTTCCACATCCTGTTGCAGGGCAGGGTACAGTGCCTCGGGAATTGCCTTTTGAGGCAATATACATTCAAGGAATATATTTTATAAATGACAGCAAAAATTGAGCACACTTCATCCCAATATCAGGTGCCTTCTCTACTAGTACAGTTATAAATGCTGTATTTCCATTGTGTTCCATTCACAGTCACCTTTTTTTTTGTTGTTGTTATTTCTTTAATGGGGTAAAAATATTACAATAACGTTCAAGTTCTATTTCAAGTTGGATTCCAATATGGTCTAGCCATAGAAGATGCATGGGATGCAAATGCTACCTTTGAAAGGAGTTTAGCAATAAGGGGATGCAGCTGTATCACTTGATGTGCTTCTAGTTGTTCAGATACCTTTCTGAAGGCATGAAAATGAATTCAAGGTATAATAAGCCACCTAACTTTCATTAGTTTTTTGGTGCTATTTAAAAATCTAAGTTGTTTATCTTCCAATCCATGAGGTACAGTAAATATCAAATATAACTAACAACTTCCCCCTTTTTGGTCATATTTTAGCACAAGCCTCTTTCAAGAGTCTACGGTCTGCCAGCACAGAATAGTGCCCTGGTTGCACCTGTTCCCATTAATTTTTAAATAAAGTGTTTATTTTCTTCCTCTTCCACTCCAGTTACTTTTCAAGTTCAGTTTATCTTCTGGAACCATGCACTTGCAAGAGATCTGCTTTATTCCACTGAATGGAATACAAGGAGCTGGCAAGAAATTTTGGAACTTTATGATTGTCTTGGCAAGTGTATCAAAATTCTAACACTTAAGATGAATCTAAAAGGAAGTAATAATTGGCAGATCAGTAGAGGCTGCATTGTTATCTTGGCTGGCTTGTAATCCCTGAGTGACTAAGTAGTTGCAGTAAAGAAAACTGAGGATTAGTTTTGAAGTGGCAGTGCTCAGCATCTAAGTCAAACATGTACTACACACTTATTAATATTAGTATTAATACCAAAATCACCTAGACTCAAGATAGTGCACAAGTATCTGTCTGTGCTACATCCATACCTCTAGAGAAGTACTGATAGCTTCTCTAGAGGAATCTTGGAGTTTAATGACTCAAAAACCAGAAATCTTTTTATTTCAGTAAGCAATGAGGCAAAATGAAAGAACAGTAGTTTCTGCTTTCTGAATGAGAAAAAGAGAAAGAGTCTTGGTTGTGCTACTCCCATGCCTTAAGCAGTGACCCTGGAGATCTGACCACCACCAAAGGTGGTCAGATTATATTCTTCTTCAATAGATCTCAACACCAGTTGTCCATTCAAGCTCATTCAGAAGTCACAATAAAAGTATTGCAAGAAAAATAATACAATACAAGCAACTTTATAAAGATACTGGTGAAAGACTAGATTTCCTTATGATAAAAGTTAATAATTTGGCATTTTTTTTTAGACACTGATAGGTTCATCACAAATGTATCTCCAATGTATCATTCTTTTAAGAATACACAACTAATTGTATTTAGAAAGTAGAATATATGGAAGGTTTCATCTGCAATTGTTCAGGCTTTGGGTCAAAATATAATTTAGAACAGACAGGGATAGCAAGAATGTTGCTGCTACCTTCTCCCAATTCTGGGACTCTAAAAAGCTTTGACTGAAAAATTCTCAATGATAAATCATTGTTAAAAATCATGTATAATGAATAGGATATACATTCAAACAGAGAAATTAAACTAAGGACAGAACGAGATGACTCTCTGCATTTCCCAGGAAGCACATCCACTACAAACTAATGGAAAGGAAATTATTTTTCCCAAAAAGTTTTTTAAAAAATCTGGTGTGTTCTAAATATTTCTTCATAGTATTTAATAATATTTCTTCTGTACACGTTCACTATTTGATTTTGCATATTCTTTAAAAGTTCTGTTTCAGTTTTATGGGACCAACATTGCCATTGAGAGACACACATCTCAGGCAATATTGGAAAAGGATGTGCCTTTAAGCACTTGCCAGTGAATAAGGACACTTGAGGTTTCTGTAACACCAAAATACACCACATATAAAATTCTTAATAGCCTGCTCACTGGTGAATTTTGTAGATTTGTAGACACAACAAACTTCTACTTAACTACAAAAGAAAATCATGTTACTTCAGGAGTAATGAAACAGTTAAGAAATAAAAGACAAACACTTGGCCTAGAATAGAAGACACAGGAGGAAATGCTGGAGAGAAGGGCCATAAGGATGCTCAGAGGGCTGGAGCAGCTGTCCTATGAGGACAGACTGAAAGAGTTGGGGCTGTTCAGGCTGGAGGAGACTCCCAGGTGACCTCATTGTGGCCTTCCAGTATCTGAAGGGGGCCTACAGAAAAGCTGGGGAGGGACTTTTTAGGCTATCAGGGAGTGACAGGACTAGGGGGAATGGAGCAAAGCTGGAGGTGGGGAGATTCAGACTGGATGTGAGGAGGAAGTTCTTCAGCATGAGAGTAGTGAGATCCTGGAATGGGTTGCCCAGGGAGCTGGTTGGAGCCACATCCCTGGAGGTGTTTGCAGCCAGGCTGGATGAGGCTCTGGCCAGGATGATCTAGGGTAGGATGTCCCTGCCCATGGCAGGGAGGTTGGAACTAGCTGATCCTTGTGGTCCCTTCCAACCCTGACTGATTGGTTAATTATGAAGGAAAAAGGGGGAAAAAAATTGCTCTCAGACACTTCTTTTAATTTCAAAATACTTACATTTATCCATCTACACAAAAAAGAATCACACAAAAACAACATCCTACAAGAAATACTGAAGATCTTCTTCAGAAATATCTTCTAAGATGTACTCAATGCTACTAATAGCTCCTCTTCAACTTTGTTAACAGTTAGTGTCACCAATAGCTTTTTCTCCAAGAGGCAGAAGTCGTTACCTGAAGCTGCTCTTCCAGTGCAGCAGTAGCTCTGTCTCCACTGTTTTCATCCACCACCACTACCATGTGAGTCAGAGAATTCACCTTGACTTGTTCCTGTTCCAGATCATCTTGAAATGCCTAAAATAAAAGCATATGGGAATAGATATCAGTATAGCATGCGTGCATATCAATAGTCTGCAATTTTTCAATAGCCAAGAAATCAGATGTTGTACTTCATATTAATATAGTTTAGCTTTTCAAAAATTATAAAAAACTATGCAAAATTTTCATATTTTCATTTTAAAACTGCACATCACCTTGAGTTTGGCACAGCTGGTCATAATCATTTGCTTCAGATAATTAAACACTAGAGCATTTCCCAAGGATAGTGACATACACCAACATGTTAGAGCAATCCCTGAAATTCAGAATTCTCGATATTTTGTGACCAAATACTTGATCAAGGAAGAGAAGGCAGAGCACTTATGGATCAGCCCATATAACATAGCTTGTTTCCCCCAGGTTCCATCCCCCTTTTCAGCCACACAAAAATAAATACAGTGCTCTGTAACCCTACAGCCAATGAGAAGGTGACTTTTATTTCTTGAATCATGTGTGTCTGAGAGATAGCATGCTGGAACAAAACCAGATTTAATTATGCTCTGCAAATGCAGGAGTGGAGGGCATTTTGGAAGTGGGAGTCTTGCAAGGGGTACGAAATACTTGAGAATTCAGGGAACTGACGAAACCAGAAAGCTGAGTCATTTTATAATCATCAGACAGATTCAATTTGCCTTGACCTAAAGGGTCGTTCTTTGTACCGGAAGTGTCTATTTCTACCATGAAATTCACTATTGTCACAACTATTTGTGTACAGAAGCTTGCTGATACAGGGATTTACCAGAGCAGTCTCAAGACTGGAGCATGCTTTGTTCAGGTGATTTAAATTGAAGTTTCTAACAGGTTCTCCTGAGCTCACAGAGAAAGCAAGTTTTGAGGGACTTATAATGTAACATGCACATAGATGTTAATGCATGTGGATAGCAGTAATAGAAACTAATGAAATTTTATAGTTCATTTAATTCCTCTTCATTGGTAACAACTTACGTGACTCTGACATAATCTACTTCAAAATACCTACCATCTAAGACCCAAAGACATCCAAGGACCAAAGACACTCCCGGTATTTGAGGAATTAAGAAGTGTCTCATTTGACCTTTGCTATCAATTTGATGTACTGAAAAGTGCCAACATTAAAAAATTTTCATAGTTGCCAGTAAAAAAAGTTATAAATACCTGAGCAGCTTAGATCTTTTTAGAAAGTTAATGAAACTATAAAATTTGCTAACTACAAATTGTATAATAATAATAATAATGTGGAACAATAAAGTCAGTTCAATTAAGAGTACCTTTATGCTTAATTATAAAACCTCTAACATACCATTCTGCTTAGTCAGCTCATTAGTCCTTAGATGTTTTATTGAAAAACAGCTTTCTCCCTTGATAAAATTATAAACAATGAATACTTGCAAGAGCAGACAAAATACATAAACTACTGGTGCAAAGACCCATAGTTCTTCACTGAAATATTCACTGTCACTCTAAAATAGGTTGACTATGCCAGATTTCTTATCAGAACCAGCTGCCTTATTAATGTCAAGAAAACATGAAAAAAAAAATTCTGTATTTTAGTCTACTCAGAAGAGGTTTTTATACTACCAAGGTATTGACCTCAGTTAATACTGAACTAAGCAGCAATCTGGGAAGAATGCATTGTGCTTTCTTTGGTCTCAGCAATGGGTGCCATTGCCAATATACATTGTTGATTGATTTAATTTTTTTCTGGTTATATGACCTAGCAGAAAAAAATTAAAGTATTATTTTGAGACATTATCAGAGGAAAAAAAAAAAAAGTAGAATTAAAGAAATCAGATAGATGGAAATTATAAGTGAAGGGGGGATAAATAAGATGAAATATGGTGAAAAGTAGTAATAAAAAGCGAAAGCAAAAATGATTGAGAGGGAGGGAAATGGGATAACAACAACCCAAATCTATCATCTTTGCTGAAGTCTATTTAATTTGAAATTATCATTGCACTCTACTCCATCTACCTTCTGTTTTGTTCCATTAAATTACACAACATTGTTTCTGAGGTGTTCAGAGTCATGTGTGACTAAGAAAAAATGTGAAGACCACACTTGGTTTTGTTGGGTTTTGTTAGCTCTCCTCCCTTTCTTTCATTTTTCTTTGCTTATTTAATGGCACAACAACTATGCTATTAGAATTACATTGGTTTCACCCTTGTTATAGAAGGTAGCTTTGCTGCATGTAATATCTAAGAAAACCATCCGAAACTTTCACATAGTGCTCAAAAGAAAAAAAACAAACACCTAGTTCTTTGACTTATTCATAAGACAAACTACACATGAATGGAATTTTAACTGAAGTTAAAATCAAAACCTTTTCTGTCCTCTTTATTAGCTAAATAATTTATTATATAGAAAACAGACCTGAAAAGTATCACACGTAAGTAAATAATGTGGAGTAACTCATCACACAAAGAGTGAAAAATTAGTATGTGGAAGAGAAAGATTTCTGCAGGTCTTCACCCAGACTATAAAATACAAGCATTTTTCTCAATATTAGAAAGAAAGAGCATGAAGAGACTACATAAATAAAAGGAATATATTTTACATTAGTATTCAAATAAAGAATACACAGAAATAAGAACAAAGCAGTTCAAGGCTTAGTCCTCATGTAATCAATATCCTTCAGGTGTTTTTCTCTAATTACCATTTCATAATTATCTGCTCTTGAAAAAAAAAAATATATACATATATTTAATATCATAATATATTCTCAGCTAGCAAACCCACGAGCTAAAATGCATTGTCTCCTCACAGGGCAAGAACAGACAGTACAAACAGTGGCAGTAGGCACAGAATTTGCATTCTTCTTCAACAGAACTTCTTAATCAGAATGCAGAAAAAAAATCTTTAACACAGAAGTTCTGCTCTCTAGAGCCTGAACTGGCACTGCCACAGGATACCGTGCATCACATCCTGAACTGCTTTGAACCACCAATGTAGAAGCAGTAAGGAGTTATCACAGACTAAATCTCCATGACCTCACAAATCACCTGTTTCAAATACTTTTACATTTGCCCTTTATCATCATCACCATGTGTCATGGATACATCTAAATTTTTGAAGTTCAGTTCATAAGAAGCTAGGTAATTTAAACCAGTAAACTGAACAAAGCTTTTACAGATTTTACAGTCCCTCTACTTTAAATTCTTAATTTCTCCAATTAAAGAGTTACCCTCATGGAACGTGGAAAAAATGTAGCCAAATTCTCTCTTACATTCCATTTATTAGCTTCTTATTTTTCATTAGTTAAATTAAAAAAAAAAAAAACAAACAAAAAACTATATTACTATATCTTTACAGTTAGAAATGGGAGTCTATTTTATATTGTTGTGCAGTTACATATTCAGAGTCCTGGTAGTCCTGACAAGATTTCAGTCTAATCAGGACTGATCTACCACTGCTACTAGGGAATGAAAGAGGGAAAAGAAAAGGCAACATGAAAAAGAAAACAACACAGGTATTAAAAATCAGATATATTCTTATTGTACTGTGTAATACAAGGATGTTACAGTTGTCTTGCATATTCCAGGATGTTGTTTATATCATAAAATATAAATTACACACTTTTAAATTGGCATAGAAATCAGAATTGCTATAATGTAACTCTACAAAACCTCACTAACTATACAAAAAAATATTAACCCAGTAGCAATAATAGATACTAATAAAACTCCACAGTTCATTTAATTCCTCTTTATTGGTAACAGCTTATGTGACTCTGACATAATCTACTTCAAAATACCTACCTAGGACATCCAAGACCCAAAGGCAAATTCACTCCTGATATTTGAGAAATTAAAAAGTGTCTCATTTGACCTTTGCTACTAATTGAAAGTACTGAAAAGTGCTAACACTAAAAATTTTCCATAGTTTCCAGTAAA
>VWZI01018385.1:351847-365852 GCA_013396835.1 Psilopogon haemacephalus | reverse complement strand
AAATTACAAATACCTGAGTAGCTTAGATTTTTCTTTTTAAAGTTAATGAAACTATAAAATTTGCTAACTACAAATTGTATAATAATAACGTGGAACAATAAAACCAGTTCAACTAGAAGTACTATTTCATATTACTGTGGTATGTTCTAATGTCAGAGCTTATAATATAATTAGAGCTTATAATATAATTAGAGCTTATAAAATGACAAACCCTAGGTTTGGGTTTTTATGCCTTTGGAAGCATACCTTATGCTCTTCTACTTGACGCTTTAGGTCCTCTAGATCTGGGCCTAAGGGTTCCAAATCGATTTTTTTTGTCCTTTCTTCTGTTTTTGTCAGCCAGTCAGCTAACTGGGCAAGCTGCTGATTCTGCAGATCCATTAGGACTTTATGTAAACTGTAAAACAAAGAAATAAAAATTTCAATATATACATTAAAGAAAACAACTGGCAGAAATATCTGTCCTGTATGCTTATGATTTTGATGAGACTACATCTCAACTCAAAACAACAAGAATTCAACACAGGTAAATAAAAATTTGATGGAACATTTTTGATTTGAGCATACTGTTTTAAACTCTTAGAACCTCAGTACTTGATACCACTTGCACATGTTGCCTGAGGATTTCTGACAGTAGTAATAATATCTGTAGGAAGATGAGCCAAACGAGACTCTCTCAAAGGAGAGGTGGTAATGGAAGAAAACATGAAAGGCAGTCTGTGAAAGAAAACAAGATTGCAAGCAGTAATCAAAGGTATCCTAAAGAAGAACATGGACAAGAAGATATCCTCAAATGCAGAGCAGTGGATACAGAAAAAAGGAGAATCTGCAGGCAAACCTGAGGCAAGATGACTTTATAGAAACCAAGACTTACAAATAAACTAAAAAATAAATTAAAAAAAAAAAGAGTTGGTGTTGAAATAAGTTCTTAGTTCCACCTGTTTCTCAAATGGCACCTCAGTGGCCCCAGATGGTAACTGAGAGACTATTGGATGTTAAACCTGGAGCTCTGTGAAGCTATGGTACTTTCTAGAAACAGTAATAATTTTTAGAGACCCCATCTAGCAGCTCTTGGAAGGAAAGCACCAAAGAAAACAAATCACAGGAACAACTATAAACAGGGGAACTAAACACACTGAAGAAAGAAAATGTTTCTCAGAAATGGGAAGGGCTCCATTAGTTCCAATCTTTAAGTAGTAGAACAAACAGTAATGTTTTCCTGTATTATCTGCCCTGATTTTTTCTAAGAAGAGAATGTTAGACATCGTCATCCTGATGAAGCTCTGTCCAGCCTGATCTAGGGTAGAGTGTCCCTGCCCATGGCAGGGGGGTTGGAACTAGATGATCCTTGTGGTCCCTTCCAACCCAGACTGATTCAATTGTTATGTTCTCATGTTTTTTTCTGTTGTTTTTTGTTGCCTTTTAAAAAAAATTAGATATCATGTGGTAATTATGGATCAAGATGGCCAGAAGATCCATATGGTGCCTACTCTAATCTCTCACTTTCTTTATGAAGAGAGGAAGGTGATACCCTGATTTATTGTAACCCATGCTTCACAAGGGACTAGCAATCTTGGTTCTAATTCATTCCTTCTTCAATTTCAACTGTATATGTCAGTGTCTTGATATTCTGAATGAAGTTATTACAAATAGAGTCACCGTCACTGGAGGTGTTCAAGAAAGGACTGGATGGAGCACTTAGTGCCAATGTCTAGTGGATTGAATAGGGTTGGGTGACAGGTTGGACTGGATGATCTTGGAGGTCTCTTCCAACCTGGCTGATTTCTATTCTATTCTACTCCATTCCATTCTATAATTCTAGCAAAAAATGAAATAAGTGGCATAGACAACCTACCAAGAATTTAAGAAAGCCAAGATACAAATAATCATTGTGTCAAATATAATATACAAGATACAAATAATTACTATATTGAATATTGATATTATTCTGTAGCAACTTTTAAAATAAAGAATAAAAAAAAAAAACCAAGAAAAAAATCATTTAACCACAGCTGATTCTTAAACAAAAAAAGGTTTCTTATTTCTTCCCATTCTCCAGGTGCTTCCTGTTTTTCAAATTACTTCTACAAACATTTGACAGAGGTTTTAACACTTACTTATATAACCCTCAGGAGATTATCATGAGCATTGTTTATAGAATGGCCCTCATAAGTTTCAAATGCAAAATGCTTTTTCATTGAATTGAATGTGTTTTATTAGTTGTGGAATTCTCCATAAAGCACTAAATTGCATTAAGGTTTCCCCTGCAGTGGTATATTTATCACTCTGAGATGCTTTACTATAGAGAATCCCATTTGAGAAAGGACAGGAGGAAGAAATGAAAAAAAAACACACCCCAGATCTTTTTGCTTCAGCATGCTAATGAATGGCTTGCTAGAAGACTCAAATGCTTCCAATACATAGTGAATACAAGAGAAATCCAATTTGGGCTGCCTAATACAAAGTCAGTGCTGTGTTCCAAACTCACTCTAATGTTCTGACCTCCTAAATCATCCTTTCACTTACACAGTATATCTTTCTACTCTCTTTGTTGATTGCTTGGTGTAGTTTCCCAGTGCTGTAAACAGTACAACCTTATGTTACATTTCCTATTACCATTACAACCGAGGGCAGGGAGCCTTGCTGTTCTCATCTCCACAAAAAAAAAAATATTTGGATAAATATGTCACTGTTGCCTTAAGGAGCAGATTACAGCAATGTACTCAAATATTTCGCTTTGAGCTGAATCATAAAATCAGTCAGGGTTGGAAGGGACCACAAGGATCGTCCAGTTCTAACCCCACTGCCATGGGTAGGGACACCCTACCCTAGATGAGACTGGGCAGAGCCTTACCAGTCTTGCCTTAAACACCTCCAGGGAAGTGGCCCCAACCACCCCCCTGGGCAACCCATTCCCGGGCCTCACCACTCTCATGGTGAAGAACTTCCTTCTCAAGAAGCAGATCATGAGAGTTTAAGCTGTGTAGAATAACACAAACATATATTACACTATGGTATGAAAGCTACTCATAATCTAAACGTAACTGAATTTAACAGAGAAATGTGTTTATAAGAAATTAAATAGTAGCACAACATTCTCTGTGAAGAGAATGTGTCTTCTGCTGATTTCATGCTACCCAAATATGACACGCTACAGAAAACAGTAGACCATTCAGTTCCAGAAGCAATGACCTATAGCTGCATCTGTGAGATAAGGTTAACAATTGGAGTCAAAGGACATTGTAGAAGATAAAGTAGCACTCACAGGGGTGATTGCATGGGTTGATTTAAATGAAAATAAACATGGCAAACAAACCCTGCCTACAGTAAAGCACCAGCGAGTTCTCAGCAAAAAAATATTAAAGCCATAGGAAGTTAAGTTGAACCATCTGAAACCCGTTGAAGATTTTATAGACTGTCAAAGAGAGATAAAGAAAAAAATGTCAACATTTGGTGGCAAACTGAAAATAAAAGAAATGCTTGCAACTGCTAAGAATATATTTTAAAAACTCAACCAGACATAAATACAAACCAAAGCAAACAACAAAAACCCAACAAAACCCCACAGCAATGTTATATGATTGTGGAAAGTCACAGTTGAATCTTTAATATTGTATGCAGTTTTGGTCCTATTAAAATCCACAGAGATAAGGTAGACCTAAAAAAGTATAGAAGAGCAAACCAAATCACCGAACACAAGTATTTATGGAGGAGGATATACACTGTGGGACACCACTTCTAACACAGTAAGTAGAAAGAATCATTTAAGGTGCCCACGACAAAGAAAAAGATGACAATCCTCCAAAATGTAGCACTCATATTAAGTAGAAGTCCTATGCAATTCTCTCTCAAAGGATGTCATAGATGCTAACCGGTCCAAGAGGATATTGAATAAATAAATATAAGGAAAAAAATGTAAAAAACCAACAGAAAGTTACTAAATATGCAAAACTGCTTCCATCTCAGTTACTACAGGAGAGTTCTATGGAGAACTTCCAGCACAAGACATGCAGTATTAGGTCAGAGCAATTTCTATAGCCCAGTATTTGACTTTCAAAGCATTGTACATGGATAACCTTCCTGGTTTAACCACTCTTTGTCATGCAAGACAAACTACTCCACTATGGGACAACAGGAAGCTCCTACATTTATAAAGTTTATTTTACCAGACAGTAGCATGTAAATCAAAATAAGACATAGAAATCTGGGAAAAAAAAGCTTCAAAGACTAATAAACAGATAATTTTTTTTAACTTTACATTGTATTCCTACTTTAAGTTGTAGGACTTGCCCTTGGAATAGTGTAATCTGTACTCAGATAAAGCTATGACAATGTTTCCTGGAAAGTTAAGCTCCCACTTACTGTTTTTTATGGGATTATCTTCTACACTTCTTAAAAAAATAATCCCTTTTCCTTCTGTATCTTGGTAAAGATTCTTTCCTTTGTAGAGAAATATTGTGTGATAGTTTAAATTTTGCCTAAGGTGTTACTAGTTTCCAAGTTGTTTACATTTGCTGCTTTGTTCAGCTTCCAATCTCAAAAAAATTGTGCAAGTTTCACAGTTACTACATAGCAAATTTCAGGTTATAAAAAAAGATCTGATGAAGTTTTGTTCTTTCAGTGGAGTAGGAAAAAAATTAATCCCAACAGTTATTTCAGTTCAGAATTGTTTCAGTAAAGCTTTACATAGTTTTTTATCTGAAATATTACTTACTTGCTTTGCTTTTCCATACTTGCTACCCTGAGACTTTCCCATCGAGAATTAAGTAGATTCATTTGTTCTTGGATTTCATTTTCTTCATCATCTGAAAGTTTTCCAGATGCTAAAAGTTGACTTCCAACTTGCAAAACATTGCCAACACGTCCTTGGTGAGCTGTTAACTCCATCATGAAACCCTGACAACAAAAGTAAAATCCAGTTTTAAGTTTCACTCTTTGGGAGGTTGTGGCTGCTTCCTCCCTGGAGGTGTTCAAGACTAGACTGAATGAGGCCTTGATTGACTTGTTCTAGGGGGGTTGGAACTAGATGATCCCTGAGGTCCCTTCCAACCTAAACCATTCTATTCTGTTCTAATATCTTTGAATCCACTGCTTTCAAAAAGTGAATTTCAATTTAGCTCTTTATTTTCTCAATTCCTTTCACAAACTTTTTAACACAAACTAGCAACAAACACTTTCACTTTTTGCATAGGGCAAATAGTTCTATAATATGGAGAACTGAAGGCTGAGGAGAGAGATTCTCATTTTCTGCAACTACTTTAAAGGAGGCTGTAGCAAGGAAGGAATGATATGGATGGGAAATAATGTCCTCCAGTTGCACTGGGATTGTTTAGATTAGATACTGAAAAAAAATTTCTTCACCAAATGGGTGATCAAGCATTGGAAAAACCTACACAGGGATGCTGTAGAGTCACCATCCTTACACGTACTTAAAACACATGTAGGTGCAGTGCTAAGGGACGAGGTTTAATGGTTAATGGAGTAATGGTAGGTTGACATCCTCAAAATCAAATTGAAAAAAAAAACAACCAAAAAAACCCCACAAAAAAACCAAACCACCCCAAAAACAAGGAAAAAATCTAAGCCAGAAATATCTTTGGTTTGTAATTTTTACCTTATGTGATACAAGAAAATTAATGCTTACTGAAGGATTATTGTAAACATATACCTCATGAGTGTGAAACTGTTCTTTGACAACTTCTACATCATTGGATATGTCTCCTTGTGCTTGTAATGCCTCTTCAGCAGAGAGAAGCCATGTGAGTACTTCTTCCAAAGCAGTTTGGTAGTTTTCAAGATCCAGTTCAGACCTGATCCGGATGGTGCTAAATGTCTTCTCTTCAACAGTTTCTAAAAACTGATCAAACCCAAAATCTTAAGAGTAATGCAAACAGCATCTGCTCAGACAATTCTACAAAGGAATAAGTGGAATGGCATTGCCTAGTCTAGAATCAAGCTTTAAAGCAAACGAAAAATCATGTAGCTAATGTGTGAAAACACTTCTTAATATAAAATCAGTTAACTGACAAAGATCAGTTAAAATTGAGGGAAAGAAACAAATCTCTTAGTAAATCAGAGATTTTAAATGAAAATTCAAAATTCCTAACAGTTATTCTGAATGTTGAACATGCTTAAATTATATGTGTAGAGCATTTAGATGCATGCTTTTTTTTTTTTTTTTTTGTTCAATAAATACTCTTTTTTTTATTTCTACTTTACTGTTTCTTATTTAATTATTATCCCTTTCAAATGACAGACATTAATTTCTTACAGCAGCTAGTAAAATTAGATCATCAAAAAGGCAGCGAGTTACATGCCGGCATTGCAGGGAATCTATGGAAAACACAATATAAAAAGGAAAAATATCCCTTTACACTGCATGCAAGGCTAGGCTTGTGCAACCCAAAACCACTCATGTCATGAAAATCATTCTAGAGAGTTCAAAAAGCTCAGAAACCTCATGCAATTTTTTTTTCTTTAAACAAACAATAATGCATTACTGTTGATTTCCCCTTCCCACAAATGGCATCCTTATATTAATTCTTTAGCAGCAGGTTGACTTTTACAAACATGGAATTCACACTTCTGCTGTCTTAAGGCAAGAGAAATCAACCAGAAATGTTTACTGATTAGTATGGTAGTACAAAATAAGGACTAAAGATAAGCAAGAAATGCAGGTTTGATACAGACTATACCATCCCATAACTTTTTAAACAAGTTCTAAATAAGCTTAGTGTAGCAATTTAAGGATTATTGGAATATTCTAATAAGAGAAGTTGGTACTTTCGTGAAAGTTCAGTGCAGAATAAGAGAAATAAGATCATTACTTGTATAATAATAATAATAATGATAAAGTCTGTAACATTCATTGGTCTGCTAAAAGGGATAAAAAGCTGATGTGTAAATATTTCTTCCTTCTTTGTTTTTGGGCACTGGATCTGTTCACTTCTCCTTCACTCTAAACTCTTCCACTAACCTTGTCTGACCAGGTAACAGGTGAGTATTGCTGGTTGTTTTCTATCTGGTAGAGAGAGAGGATGGCATTGGCCCCTTCTGGACTTTCTTTGTCCGGAGGGAAGGTCTGATTATTTCTAAATGTTATGTAATTATAAATACATATATTGTGTATATATGCTTGTAAATTTAGCTTTGCTATGAATATAGCTTTATCTTACTTCCAAAGCTGTCTGAGCTGGTTTGGTAAATTTTAGTGGGGGGTGAGGGAGGAAGTTCCCAAGCTACCACACACTTTGCTAGCAAATTAATAAGAAAACAAACTCCTACCTAAAATCATGCTTATGCTTTTATAAAAAAAATATACCAAGGCACTTAATATTTTTACAGCTCACAGGAATTGTCTCATCTCATATGCATATGCCAAGAGAACATTCAAAGCAGTTTCTTTGTAGTTTAGGACAGAAAGTCAAAATTTATATCTAGAACCAAACACAGGAAGTATGATGCATGTAATGGGAACATATAAAATGAAAATTTCAATTTTCATCTTCAAAACAAGTTAATTCTGAGTTTTATAGATCTAATAATTATCACTTATACAAATGCCTCTGCTGCATGTGTGTTAGGCAAACTAAAGCATCAGTTGCAACTGTCACCACTTATGTGGATAAAGCAATGTTCAGAAACCAAATTCACACCAGGAACACTGGAAATCTGAAAAACTCAATAGCTTGGGGGGTTGGTTTAAAGAAAGTGCCATATTACAGAAATACAAACAATGAAGCATATAAAATATCCAACATATATTCCTGCTGCACTAATTATAATTTAATTGTGTGTAACTGTAGATTTCAAATTGTATGCAATGTAGTAAGAAATTGCAGGCAATGACATCACATTTCTGCAGCAAGAGAGTAATGATAAATTAGGCTCTTATCTCCCATCAGTATGCAGTCTACTGTGGAAAGGGATAACCTCCTTATTGCTTCTACATATAGAACGATTTTTATATATATATATANAAGAGAGTAATGATAAATTAGGCTCTTATCTCCCATCAGTATGCAGTCTACTGTGGAAAGGGATAACCTCCTTATTGCTTCTACATATAGAACGATTTATATATATATATATATATATATATATATATATAATTTAATTTATGTTACTATACTAAAAAGAATATATCCACATCTGATAACAGTGCAGAAAGAAAGAAAAAAAATAATTACAACAGCTGATTGAAAGTAGGGATGTCATGTTTGCAGGTATTCGAAAATTCTCCACCTGAAAATCCTTGTCTAGATGCAATACAGAATATTGTCACGTGGATGGCAAGTGCTCAACTAGGCCCTCCTTAACAGCTCTTTTTTTTCCTGAGGTGTGACTACTCAGAATAATATTTACCTAGTCATGTTGACTAAAATTTTCACTGATTTCTCTGAAGCTGTCATAAATACACTGCATTAAACAAAACTAGGCTCACAATCTTCAACGGTAAAATTGTGTAGAGTAACTTCTGATCCATTATAATTCTTGAAGTGTAAAGAAAAGGAAAAAAAAAGAGTTTCTTGCCAGGCATTCCAAAATATGTCCTCAGTCAAATGCTGGTCATTTTCTGACATAATGAAATGTGTAAATAAAAATCAAAAGATTTTCTTGTCAGGTATCCCAAAGTATGTTCTCATTCAAAAATTGGCCATTTTCTGACATGAGGAAATCAGAAAAGGTCTACAGGATATAAAACCAAAGAACTTCTCAGAATGGTGTTTGTAACCCTTATAATTGCAAAGAGAAAAAATTACAACTTTTCCACCTTCTCTTAAATCTTACAGCATCACTGCCTGCAGAGAGCTGACTTCAACCATGAGGCGACAAAGCAGATGAATAGATATTAACAGTGCTTGAAGTACAAATAGTTAATAAAATCCCCAAAATACTCATTTACAGATAGCAAAATTGAATAATTCACAAATGCTGAGGCCTAACAAAGTCACTAGATAATGATGCCTTCTCATTCCCCACTCATTTTGGGGAAAACAAAAAAATAAACCAGAGAGTAATCATCATAAGCTGAAACAGTAGTAGCATATTCTTACTCCAGAATGTGTTGAGCATGTGGAGTATTTGTCTTAAGATTTGACAATGACATATTCATTCAACCCCTGGGATCATCAAACAAATGAAGTCATTGTTATGGGATGGATTGGATCCCCTCCACTCCCCCCAATAATCTTTTTCGGAAATTTGCCCCCTAAAGAGCAATTTCACCACACTCAGAACTTGGAAGCAAAAATGGAAATTGTATTTATGAGAGAAACTAAATATTAAAAAGGCAATAAAAATGTACAAAGTATATTTACATATACATGTGCACCTTAACAATAGCACAGCTCCCCTCCCCCTTGTACCCTGATTCAGGTCTTTTTATCCCCTTCGGGGGGAAAAAAGGTTACTGGGAGGGATCCAATCTAACCTATAACATATATTTTTATCCAAGTGATAACAGGGGGACAAAGGGCCCCAAAGGCTACACAACCACACTACACTCCCTCTACATCCCTTTTATATCTTATGGAATCCAAATATAAAAAGCTACAAGGTCAAGAGGAGGAAAAGCAAAGCCCAAAGCCCAGCTGGAGCAGCAAGAAAGAGAGAGAGAGATAGTAGCTTTTTCTGCAGAATACAAGTTATTGAGTGAGATGATCTTATCTTTATTATAACATGAACTCTGAGGAGTCCACCCGTCTTGAACTGTTCAAAACCTCTGGAAAATTCTGTTTTCAGCTAAAATTTTAGTCTTGGACTGTAACAATCACCTTCACTGATTTCACTGATAAAATTAAGCCATCATTACACATTTTCAAAACCATAAATTGCCTTCTGCATCTTTAAGCACATTCTCTGTGAACAAGCCCAAGCAGAGCAAGTCAGCTGGAACTAATCTGTGTAAGCACAGAACATTCACATTGTAAAATGTCTACAAGCATAAAACCCAAGTTGGAGTGTCAACAGTTGGTTTTGGCTTGACAAAACAGATTGTATNCTGGTTGCCACTTCAAGGTTCTGGGTTCTTGGGTGTTGGCTCTTCTTTGGGACATGGCAGCCAAACAAGTGGGAGTCAGCAGCTTCTGGTTTTAGTTTTCTGTTTTACGCTCTTCTTTTTCCCTTGTGTATTTCACTGCACTTCTTTTGCAAATAGGCTAAGCTAAGGTAATTATGCACAGTATTATTAATTAGATTATTAGCTAAGGTAATTACACATTTTGTTTATGATAGCTCATGTTACGTTAAACTTTTATCTCTTTATCTCAGTCCTGAGTTTTCTGTGTTATTTTCCCCCTTTACTTTTGTGTTGGGGGAGCAGGTGGTTTAGCTCTTGCACTAAACTATTCCATATACAGATATACATATATATATTTTAAATCATATTATATCCACTATTATACTCTATGTTGAATACTGTCAGTGCTGTTAGCTCTCTGAAAGGTAACTGCACATCCTTGCTCATCTTGCATACAGATAGAAAAAAGCTCAAATCAGAGGAAATTCAGCCTGTTGGCTAAGCTGTAAATGCAATATGAAACACTAAGTTAAATACTCACACTTGGCAGTGGACAACTACTAGCATAATGCTTGTGCTACAAACTTTATATTAAAAAGTATAAACAAACAACCCCCCCCCAAAAAACAAACTACATCTGTGTTGGTTTGAGGCTAATTGGAATATTTTAATGAATGAAATTAGATTATTGGCTGTGAAAAGAAAATACAGTGATGTCTAAGTCACCCATTTGTTCTGCTGAGACATACAAAAGATAGGACACAAACATAGGTAAGACAGTCTCTGCTTGGCTTTTGCCATATTAACTCTTCTGTCTGACCCTGTACATTTTCCAATTAATCATAGAAACAGTCAGGGTTGGAAGTGAACACAAAGATCGTCTAGTTCCAACCCCCCTGCCATGCCCAGGGACACCCTACCCTAGATCAGGCTGCACAGAGCTTCATCCAGCCTGGCCTTAAATACCCCCAGGGATGTGGCCCCAACCACCTCCCTGGGCAACCCGTTCCACAGCCTCACCACTCTCATGGTGAAGAACTTCCACCTCACACCCAATCTGAATTTGCCCACCTCCAGCTTTGCTCCATTCCCCCTCATCCTGTCACTACCTGAGAGCCTAAAAAGTCCCTCCCCATCTTTTTTGTAGGTCTCCTTCAGATCCTGGAAGGCCACAATAAGGTCACCTCAGAGCCTCCTCTTCTCCAGATTGCATAGCCCAAACTGAACAGCCTCAACTCTTTCACTCTGTCCTCATAGCAGAGGTGCTGCAGCCCTCTGCTCATCCTCGTGGCCCTTCTCTGGACACACTCCAGCATGTCCAGCAAGCTGCTCTTGTAGTAGGGGCTCCAGAATTGGGCTCAGTACTCCAGGTGGGGTCTCACCAGAGCAGAGTAGAGTAGCTGCTTCTAACAGCCCTTGCTGACCTTTGCAGCTCACCTTGCATGTAAGAGAAATTCTGAGATAAGGGAGAGGGTGGAAAAATATTGGTGTGGTTGGGAGCCCCTCCTAGGCACTGTAAATGCTGGGAGTCTTGTATTTCTGTATTACTTTTATGTAATTGTATATAGTTGCAAATATTTATAACATATTGTATATATCTGCTTGTAAATTGTGCTAAGCTGTGAACATAAAGTTTCTTTCTTTAACTTCCAGCCTGCTGAAGCATATTCTGGGTGACTCCTTGTGTGAGGGGAGCAGGTGACACCCAGAACCACTACAATGTCTCAAAGGAATACTCACCTATACAAAAATTATTCATTCCCATACAAAAATTATTCATTCCATAATACAACCAAAATTTACATATGTAGATCCTGTAGCACCAATAAAACAATCCACATAGCACAAACAGCAATTAAACCCCTGAAATTTATAAATCATAATGGTAGTCAGATCCTTAAAAATAAACAAGCCAACAAAACAGGATGAGCAAACAACAGAAATCTAAAGCCTACTGTGAGTGCCCTAATTTATGAATTTATATTTATCCACATAGCACAAGCAGCAATTAAACCCCTGAAATTTATAAATCATAATGGTAGTCAGATCCTTAAAAATAAACAAGCCAACAAAACAGGATGAGCAAACAACAGAAATCTAAAGCCTACTGTGAGTGCCCTAATTTATGAATTTATATTTTAAAAAAGAGAAAAAGTATAAATTATTGTATACACTGCATTAAGGACAGAGACACAGTTATTAGCAGTGACATCTCTGATAGTTATTTCTAGTCAGAATGATCAAGACAGTGAAAAACAATTAGGATGCACTGAAGCAGAAACTGTTACATTTACATGTTTCTAGCAAGGCTATTCTTAAACTGCTTAATATGGATTCAGTTTCATTCTTGAACTAAAGCCTATTCTTGATAAGGTATTTAATGATTATACAAAGCAAAGTGGCTTGTGTGCAGTCAAAGCAAAATATTTACAAAGAACTATCTACAAAATAACAATGCATGCACAGTTACATAAATGTTAAGGGGGAAAATGGTGTGGAAAATGCAGATGTTTGATGAAGCTAGCTAGGAATCAGTCAGTTATTCCACAGGCTGTTTTGAAAGAATGGCCTGATATTTTCCCCTGGAAAATAGTCCTGGCTGTTACTATAGACTCTTGTCAGACCCCACCTGGAGTACTGTGTGCAGTTTGGGAAATCCCTACACAAGAAAGACATGGAACTCGGAGTGAGTTCAGAGCAAAGACACAAAGATGATCAGAGGGCTGGAGCACCTCTGCTATGAGGACAGGCTACAAGCATTGGGGCTCTTCAGCCTGGACAAGAGAAGGCTTTGAGGAGACCTTGTAGTAGCCTTCCAGTATGTGAAGAGGGCCTACAGGAAGGCTGAGAAGGGACTATTGGCAAGGTCTTGTAATGACAGGATGAGGAGTAATGGGTTTAAACTGGCAGAGGAGATGTTTAGACTAGATGTTAGGAGGAAGTTCTTTACAGTAAGGGTGGTGAGACACTGACACAGGCTTCCAGGGAGGTTGTGGCTTCTCCCTCCCTGGAGGTGTTCAAGGCCAGGTTGGATGTGGGCTTGAGCGACCTCTTCCAGTGGGAGATGTCCCTGCCTATGGCAGGGGGTTGGAACTGGATGATCTGTGAGGTCCCTTCCAACCCTAACCATTCTATAATTCCATGATTCTATGTTGTCCTCTCAGATACCTTTTTCCCCTTAGCTGCTGCACATAGGGGAGTCTAGGTGAAAGGGTAGGGGGTTGATTTTTCACACATTTCACCATCTTCTGCTATGGTGTGGGGCCTGGAAGACCCTGAGGACACTTAAGTTTTAAATTAAAGCATAAGAGGAGGAAATAAAAAGCCTTTGACCTTCAGAAGCCTGGAGAAATGAAGTATGTCTGGCAGCTGTATGAATTAATTCAGAATTTAAACCTCAAGCTCGCAGCTGCTTCAGAGAGCTAAAGCAAGAGGAAGTTTTCCTCACTTACTATTGTATTATGTTCCTAAAGGGAGGAAGATAATTGGACAGGTGTTAGCAAATTCTCTGAGAATGTTTCTATGAGTTCATAAAGACAGCTTCTGAGTTCTAGAAACTTGTTGGGCAGGCTGAGAAAACAGTTCTGCATTAGTGATAGTAAGGCAAAATTAAGTCCAAATGAGTTTTCTCATTTTGAAAACCTCCTTTGGAGGACTACAGTAGCAAACATTATTTATCCTCTAACTATGACTCTAACCAGGTAAGTTTGATGCCACCTGCTTATTCTTTCAGTTCCTCCAAGTTTCTCATCATAAAACAACATCTTATGTGTCTTTGCATTTGCCAAATTATAACTATGAATTTGTTAAATGCTAAAATACTCTTTTCCACAATCAACAGTGTTTTTATTATCAAACAGTACCAGTCAGAAAGGTTCACACAATTACATATATTGTTCAGATTTCTTGTTATTATATTGTCAACTATTTTTTTGTTCCAAATCTGGATGGAAATCTGGATGGCATTTTTATTGAGAACTTCCA
>VWZI01018385.1:300736-351788 GCA_013396835.1 Psilopogon haemacephalus | reverse complement strand
TTTTTTTTTCCTTTTTTTTTTTTTTTTTTTTTTTTTGGCTATTCATATGAAAACCCACCCAAGTTGTCTCTTATCATAAATGTGAAACGTCACAGGTTTGGCTTGATCACTCAAGACAACTTAAATTTTTAGTGCCATATTTTCCTAGTGGTGTTTTTTATACCGTAAATGTTTCCACCAGGATGAATTGGCCTGTAATAGGAACTTCTGAGATGCAGCAGGTTATTAGTTCATTAAAAATCAATAACTCTTAGGCAACGTGCACATTGAGAGGAAAAAAGCCCAGAGCCAGGCAGTATGGATAGAGCACATTACAAAGGAAAGAAAACACTGCATGCACCAACAGAAAAAGGGCAAAAGCAAATTAATCTCTTCAACGATTCCATTAAGGGAAGTTGGTACATATAATGATTGAAGAAGATAAATAATTTATTGACATTGAAGAAAAAAAATGCACCTTGGGATATGAAGTGTAGAAGCTGGCTAGAGTCCATTGAAATCAAGTAAAAAATCTGGAAACATCTGCGTTGGGAAAAAGCCTAAGACTGGGAACTGTAAGAATGGGCTAAGAGACAGGAAGCAAATCTGCCTGCAACCTCAAATGACCTAATGTCCTAATGTTTCCTTTGACATATATAGCCAAGTAAGTCAGTGGTTCACAAACATTTTTTCTGCTTGCCTTGCTTTCTTCAACATATTTGCTTGGAAAAAAATTCAATTCAAAGTTTGGTTTTGTTTTGTTGTTTGTTTTTTGTTTTGTTAGTAGCTACTTGACCCATTTTCCCACAAAGTGTATCAAACATATTGGGTTTAGTAACTCTCTGGGGAATTTTTTAAGCCTGTGCTTACTTAAAACTTTTAGTTATATTGAGATTTTTGTTCCAACTATAAAATATTTTGCTGGTCGAAGTATTACTGATGATATGACACAAAACACCTGTCTTTCTAACAAAGGCACTTATTCAAGCAATGAAGAACCATGATTCAAAACTTGGTGTGGATGTGTAAATCAGCTGCCTGTAACTGAACAGAACCAGTTTTACTCAATGATCACAAGAAAATTAGGATTTAGAATCACAGAATAAGTCAGGGTTGGAAAGGACCACAAGGATCATCCAGTTCCAACAATCCTGCCATGTCCAGGGACACCCTATCCTACATCAGGCTAGACAGAGCCTCATCTGGCCTACCATTAAACATCTCCAGGGGTGTGACCCCAACCACAACCCTGTGCAATCCATTCAAGGGCCTCACCACTCTCATGCTGAACAACTTCCTCCTCACATCCAGTCTGAATCTCCCCACCTCCAGCTTTGCTCCATTTCCCCTAGTCCTGTCACTACCTAATAGCCTAAAAAGTCCCTCCCCAGCTTTTGTATAGGCCCCCTTCAGATACTGGAAGGCCACAATAAGGTCACCTGGGAGCCTTCTCTTCTCCAGACTGCATAGCCCCAACTCTTTCACTCTGTCCTCATAGCAGAGGTGCTCCAGCCCTTTGATCATCCTTGTGGCCCTTCTCTGGACACACTCCAGCATGTCCACATCCCTCTTGTAATAGGGGCTCTAGAACCGGATGCAGTACTCCTGGTGGGGTCTCACCAGGGTGGAGTAGAGGGGGAGAATCAGCTCCCTCGACCTGCTGGCCACACTTCCCCTGATGCAGCCCAGGCTCTGGTTGGCCTTCTAGGCTGCAAGGGCACACTGCTGGCTCATGTTGAGCTTCTTGTCCACCATCATCCCCCAAGTACCTCTCTGTAGGGCTACTCTCCAGCCAGTCACTGCCCAGACTGTATTTGTGCTTGGGATTGCCTCAACCCTGCTGCAGGACCTTGTACTTGGTCTTGTTGAACCTCCTGAGGTTGGCTTGTGCCCACCTCTCCAGCCTGTCCAGGTCCCTCTGAATGGCGTCTCTGCCCTCTAGCATGTCTGCTGCACCACACAGCTTGGGGTAATCAGCAAACTTGCTGAGGCTGCACTCAATTTCTTCCTCTTGAATTGCCTAGTCTACTCATCATTCTTCAATCCTTCCCTTTTCTGAAGAAGGATCAAGGTACATTCTAAGAGGTCATAAATTTCAGGTGCTGTCATGTTAAATGGTAGACTCTGAGACCATTTAGTCTCTGCATAATACATTAATAGGGGGATTCTTCACATAAAGAAAAGGATAAATTTGCAATTTCAGGTAATAACTTCACAGAACCCTCCATCAGTAAGTGATAACATGATGCTGAAAGTATACCATAGGTAAAGAAGCCTGGGATCTGCTCCCAGTGTTGCTACCAACAACATAAATACCTCCAGATTAGCAAATTCATCTTCATCTCCCTTGACAAATGTCTGTAGTGCTGTCACATATATGTATATATATATATGTATATATATAAACGAAAAAGCTGTTTTATTATTTGATGATGATCAGTCCTTCTTAAAATGTGATCATACTATCATGCAGTAGCATGAAAAATATTCCAGACGGAATAGGTAATAGCCACATGTGTATTTAAACGTGATAAGAACTTAAGTAGCAGCAACTGTGAAGAAGACTGTTCTGACAAAGACCTTTTAAATATGCTATGTTCTTAATTAAATTGCATTCTAAAAATCACCGTGAAAGGAAAAACCACTAAATGTATAATGGGAAACAGTAGGAAGAGATAGGTGATTTACATCTTAGCCAAACTAAATACAAACTGATTGCCCAAGAAAGTACAGAATTATTTTTTTAGCATGTGATATAGGAGACTGATTAAAAAAAAACAGAGGGTATTGTTTTCCTTTTCTTTCTGGTAACTGAGAGAAACAGACAGACAAATACAGAAACATTTGGCTGGGGGGGAAACTATTTTGATGAAATACAACTGGAAATGTCAAGATTAAGGATTAAGAAAACAGAACTGTGGGCTAAGAATCAGAAAGTTAAGTAAAAAGGCAAAACCAAACAAAAAAAAACCCCACAAACTAAACCTTGATTTTTTTTTTCAATTAATATATTCTTAATTATGGATTCTCCAGCTTTATGGTTCAAAAACCTATTAAAATGTATGGCTTCATTATTCTGGAAGGAAAAACTACCTACTCTGCAGCATCCTATTTAGCTGTTGCTATTTCTTTCTTTCTTTCTTTCTTTTCTTTCATATTCTCTTTGATTTCTGCTATTGCTATCAGGAAAATCAGTGTTGTGCAACAGCATCTTTGATTATGTCAGTCACCTGACCATCATATTCTCTCTTTTCGCTGACTTATAAATTGTTTCTTCCACTTGTAGCTAAAAAAAAACCCAAACCAGCAACAAACCTAACAAAAAAATACCCAACAGTTCCCAGCAATTGTGCATGCATGTATTTGTTCCCTTCTTCCTTACTGCCCTCACTAAGCTTCAAATTTTCTTTACCATTTCAGGTATTCAGATCTTTTAGTCACTTTTGTTACTTATGCTACTAAGGTAGCACTGCACTTAAGCTTTTACTACTGGAACTTCACCTGAGGGCTCTTCTCTGCCAGAGCAATAAGACATTTTTTCTTCTTTTCTCAGCAGAAGTTTTCTTTTCTTGAGTGTTTGCAAATTATTTTTCAGGCACATTCCCACGTTATTTTGAAAGTCATTTGCAGTGACTTCTTTAAGAATCTTTATCCTCTCACCCCAAATCATGCTCAAAACAGTTCAGTAGCTACTGCACTCATCCCTATATTCCACAGGGTAAAGGAAAAGCTATTGCAAGCTCTTTGCATAGGAAACTCCTGCTTGTAGAGAAGAATATGTTGCTACAAAAAGAATTAAGAGTGCACCTATGCAGTCAGGACCAGGCAGCTATAAGTTTGGTGTGTTCATATAAGAAAGGCACACCACCAGCAGTCTAACTCTACATGACAGATATTAGCTACATTCATTTTTTATTATTCTATTATATTGCATTATGGAGACAGGCTGGACTGTGTGAAACTCCCTCAGCTGAAGGGATATCACTTCTGCCTAATGAGCCACTGAGTCTGCTCACAGGCGTAAAGTTCTCTAGATAGCTCAGTCAGTGCAGCATGTTCTAGAGTAAGAGCACAGACCTTGGAGCCAGCCAACCCAAGCCTCAGAGAAGAGCGAAAGAGAAACCCCCCAGAAACAAAAAGGATTTTGTTCTGCTTAGTGAAATGCAGAAATCCACAGAACTGACTGAAATAAAGGGCAGAAGCCAGAACTAATCTGCACAGCAACACAGCCAGACAGTGATGTATTTGAAGAAGTGGATGGAAGAGGCAGAAATAAAGGATGAGTTGTTTTTTTGGTGGTTTTTTTTTTTTTAAATTATTTTTGTATTTTTAATTTGGATTCATCACTGTGAGGGACTCCTTATTTACAGGTAAGAAGGAGCAAACATCTGGGTTCCCCAGAGGTCCTACAAGTGGGCACTGTACTGATTTTAACTAGTTCTGCTAGGGAATATAATATAAATTATGGAAACAGTTTCACAGTATATATCAAGTGACTGCTTGACCATATTTTGTTTTACGGTTATGTAACACATTGGTCAGTGAAAATGGAAGCTGCATTCAACTGCTTGGTCTTAAAAATTAAAGTAAGAAAATATAGTACAGGAAGAACATTTGAATAGTATTAAGATTCACAGGTTGCATTTTTTTTTTTCAGTTCTTTCTTTTTAGGCACACTAAATGTATTTTTAAAAATGTAATTTCAACTGCAAAAACTCATCTGGAGCCTGTGAGCCACATATGTAATAGACACAGCAATTGTTGACTACGGGCCATCAAAGCTGGCTATGGAAGTAAGCCTGCCTTGCCTTAGAGCCTGGTTTTCAAAATAGTAAGAGCTTCTATGACATGTATAGGCAACAACAATTCATAAATTATACAATTAGCTCTTAAAAAGGTGAGAGAATAAATCTGATCGACAGGGATTTCATTACTGAAGCTGTTAAAAAACTAGAATTTCAGAGCAGAAGTCACATTGAAATAAACTAGTTTAGGATACATGTCATTGATCTGCAGTAAAGGTCTGTGAGCCTGGAGATCAGTACAGTTGCAAGATATCCTGCTGCTTGGTTACAAACACATTAGCTGTGTCTGTGCAAGAGGCTTACAGATGAGTCTGTGATCAGGGATGGTGATCTGGACAGGTAGAAGTAATGCATAGAGGGGCTGTATCACCATCTCAGGAAATGGTCTCTTGAGGGATGGCTCATTTTGTCACACTAACTGTTCACTAGATGGAACACAACTGTTTGCCACTATTCTTGGTGGACAGCAAGCTCACTTTCACAGAATCACAGAATGTCAGAGGCTGGAAAGGATCTTGAAACATCATCTAGTCCAACTCCCCTGCCAGAGCAGGATCACCTATATCAGATCAAACAGGAATGCGTCCAAATAACTTTGTGTGATTTGTTTGTGCCTTATGGGAAAAACTTAAAGGAGAGATTTTGAACAGTCCCTCATTAAAATCGAGGCTAAAACCCAAATGATGATGAAAATACAGACCTCTGTAAATGTACAGATTTCCATGCCAAAATGCTACATTCCTCTAATGTCTGCTCCCTTAGACCAAAATCCAAATTGCCAAACACACTGTCACAGAACTATGTCAGAAGCAAAAAGTTCTACAGTATAAAGACCAAAAGATAATATGTCAACTACAAAATTTTACCATGCTTTCTTTTCAGAATTACAACCATACAAATCTTAACTGATTTGACCTGCATTCAGCATTGCATTTAGTTTTATTTTCTGTGAGTTTTAACCAGCAAATAAGAGTGATTAAGAAATGTATTTTCATAGAATCCTAGAATGGTTTAGGTTGGAAGAGACCTGAAAGATCATTTTAGCCCTATACTGTTTTCCAAGGTAAGAAAAGGAAGTTAATTTTTTCAGCTTATTTTAATCACTACAGCCAGCCACCAATCCTGCTATCATTTCTGACTACTAAGCCTTGATAATTCTTTTCTGGATCTTCATTACAGACCATCTAATCTTCGCAATAAGAATATTTAACTCCAAACCTCCTTTTATATATTCACACAGTACAATACCAAAATGCCTTCAAAAGCATCAATAGCAAGTCCAATTAACTATAAAGAGATACATCTATAATATGACTCTCTTTCTTTTGAGAAATAAAGTCTCTGGGATATGAGCCAATTAGTGGACATATTAATTAGTTTCTGCGAAGCTGAGGTTGAGGGCCTGGAGATGTTAGAGTATTCCACATTACTTGCTATTATAGCTGGAAGGCACAATTAAAAAAGGTGGGTTTGCAAAGTCATCTCCAAATCTTGAATAGCCAAATTTGCTTGAATAGACTGAAGATGCCATTCATGGCTCTTATGTGGTTTATCCTTATTACATTTAAACTCTCCCTAAATGCATTTCAGATTCTATTAAAAAGGCTCTCCTCCAAGAGCAGCCACTTCAAAGAATATATTTTAAATTTAAAATTAAAAGCTAACCAAAAAAGCTGCTGCAGAAGAGGTTCAAAGTGATTTAATGTAGTGGGGTTTTTTTTCCCCCAAATTCTGTAGTGTGACCACCTCGCTTGTAGCTACATGTTCTGAATAATAAATCAATAGCTGGAAATGAGATAAAATGATAACCAATCATCTAAAAATCAGGTTTTTCTCCTTTTCTGTTTATAAACTGGGCAATGATACAAAAAATATTACAAGGATCTTCAGTAGATAATAACAGAAACTACCAAGAACAATTTCAAGAAAATTATATTTTAAAACTTTTCTAAATATTTACAAAGAAAAGCAACAGGGTAGGAAAAAACAGGATGAAAATCCATGGAGAGTTTTCAAGTACAGAGACACCAAATCTAGCTCAGACAGCACATGAGCCATAAATCAGTGGAGCATTTACTGGACATTAAGGAAATAAAGTTCACAGAAAGAGTGTTGAGGCATTAGAATGGGCTACCCAGGGAGGTGGTTGAGTCACAACCCTGGATGTGTTTAAAGGTTGTTTGGATGTGGTGCTTGAGGATATGGGTTTAGAGATGAATCCTGTAGAGTAGGGTTATTGGTTGGACTTCCTGATATCGAGAGTCTTTTCCAACCCGAATGTTTACGTCATTCTGTAAGTGAGATGTTTCAATATTTTAAATCAGCCAGGTGTAGGCAATTTTAAAGGTTTTTTTTTGATGTTTTTTGTTGTTGTTGTTTTTTTTTTCTTTTAGCTATACATATTAGCACATACTATTTTGAAATTTTTGGTATGAAAAATTCTTCTGACCTAGAAGGAAAGTACTGACCTGTGATTACTATTTCAGGAATAATGTGTTTCCAGTTTTTAGAACCCAGAGCACCGTGTGCAGTTCTGGAGCCCCGATCACAAGAAGGACGTGGAACTGTTTGGGAGAGTCCAGAGGAGGACCATGAGGATTATCAGAGGGCTGCAGCACCTCTGCTATGAGGACAGGCTGAGAGAGTTGGGGCTTTTCAGCTTGCAGAAGAGAAGGCTTCCAGGAGACCTTATAGTAACCTTCCAATATCTGAAGGAGGTCTACAGCAGGGCTGGGGACAGACTATTCACAAGGTCTTGTAATGACAGGACAAGGGGTAATGGGTTTAACTGGCAGAGGGGAGATTTAGATGGGATGTTAGGAGGAGGTTCTTTACAGTGAGGGTGGTGAGACACTGTAAGGGGTTGCCCAGGGAGGTTGTGGCTGCTCCCTTCCTGGATGTGTTCAAGGCCAGGCTGGATGAGGCCTTGAGTGACCTGTTCTAGTGGGAGGTGTCCCTGCCTATGGCAGGGGGTGCAACTGGATGATCTTTGAGGTCCCTTCCAACCTAAACCATTCTGTGATTCTATATATGCAGAGTATATAATGAATGAACATTATTTATTCTCTTTCAGACAAACTATATTCCTCTGTAATTTTGACATGGCAAAAACAAAGGAAACTGAAAATAGCTGCATACAAAAACATTCTAAATACAATTATTCTCTCATGCATTTATATTTGCAGTGCTTATTAAATTATACCTGTTAACTGTGGTGTAATTGCTACAATGTAAAACATGTTTATTAAACAAAAAATTAACTGCAGTGAGGTCATTTGAGGTGATATGACCCAAATTTACTTTCAGGTTCTGCCAAGAGAGAATTTGCTTAATTAAAATCACTAGTAGGATATAACCACTAATGAGGTGAGTATAGAAGCATACTTCAAGAAGAGTGAGTTAAAGGGTATTATTACTAATCTGTTATTCACTGCAGAGACCACATACATCTGATGCATGGTTGAGTAGCTGCTAAATTCTTTAAGAGACACTAATAATATGAAAATCTTAAGCTCAGGAAAGCTATTCTAAATATACTGCTTTGAAGTTATGTCCATCTTTACATTTAGTATTTCTTCTTTTACACTTCCTTTTAACCTTTCATTTTTCCCTTTCTAGTTAAGATCAAGCAAATTGCAATTTCTTGTGGAACTGCAGACTTGTTGAGATTATATAATTATATATTATAAACATAGTTATACATATTGTATATTATTATAATATTGGACACAACTATATAATTTTACATATTTTTTTTGTTCTCTCCTAGAACTAAATTAACAATTCTAATACTTAAAAAGAGTTATCAGAATGTTGAAACAGAATCTATACACAATTTACAAATACTTTTGCCCTCATGTGTAAGGAATTATTTTAAGGCTAAATATAAAGTGACAGGAAAAGACTAAAGTAACAAAACATGGCTTGGCATAACAGAGAAAGCATTTACTTGGTGACACAGAGAAGATAGAAGAGCACTGTGATTAAGAACGTGACGAGGAGTAAATAAGGTCAGAGAAATAATGAAGTTAATTTTTAAGACCACAGATATCAGAAGCAAACTGTGGTCTGAAAAGGAACAGACAATTATAAGACGATTAGAGAGTGGTTTTGAAAAGGTAGTCATACTGAAAATTGCATAATGACAGAAAGCAGCTGAAGTAAGATGCAATATATGTTGTGCAGTGGAATAAATTTATTATTCCTCACAAAATTTGCAAACATAATGCAGATAAGAAAGCCTCTGCTATCACATAGACGTTAGGTGTTTTCACACTGCAATACCACTTAGTATGAATACAACGTGGTAGAATCTCTATTTCTTGATCCTACTGTCAAATCCAAGCTCAACAAGTTACTCCTAGTAAAGTAATACTGAATAGAGGAGCACTGCATTTCACTTAATGGTTTCTACATATAGCAAATGTTTCTGCTAGCTTATTTTCTGTGCATGTAATTAATAGTGGCCTCTTCTTTATTAAATTATGTTAGTGAAAAACACATAAGCTTGAAGAATTGATATCTTCTATTTAAAACCAAAATTAACTGTTCATGCATACTCTTAGGTTGCATTGGATGTTATTCTCTTAAAGCCTAAGACTAATAATCAGTTCAAAATTCACGACTTGCACTATCAAATGAAAAAACTCTGGTTTATGAAATTATCATCTATATCTCTGCTTACTGATGTGTAGTCTCATGTCTCTTAAATCACTTTTGCTTTAATAGACAAGATATTTTATTTTGTTTCATTTTTTTTAATTATAAAGTTCTGCTTTATTACTGCTTTTAAAATATTTTCTCATTTCACTGCTATAAAAGTTTAAGTTGAATTAAAAAACAAAAAGTGCCTCTTCAGATAGTCACAACTAAATAGTTCACCTTAATATGATGTACTACTGCCAAAAGACCTTTCTACAATTTCCCAGGAAACCAAGCTGCATACAACAACACCCCAAAAAATTCTTCAAACATTTCAGTCAGCAGCACTATTTTGTCCAGCTAATCAAGGCAGATGGGCCACTAGTCCTACACAAATAAGCTCAAACCTCACATATTACATTAGCTCCCACTTACAAGCTAATTACATTAGGTCACCAACACTATATCAATGAAAAGCAAAGGACAGAAATTGAGAGGATACATTAAAGGTAACTAAAAAACACAAAGCCTGCAAAAACCTCAAAATGCAGCCCTTATACGTAAGAGGCTCTAACACTAGAACATCTCTTCTCTAAAATTGCTAAAGGTATTTGGAGCCCCTATTACAAGAGGGATGTGGACATGCTGGAGAGTGTCCAGAGAAGGGCCATGAGGATGATCAGAGGGCTGGAGTGCTTCTCCTATGAGGACAAACTGAAAGAATTCGGGCTATTCAGTTTGGAGAAGAGGAGGCTCCCAGGTGACCTTATTGTGGCCTTCCAGTATCTGAAGGGGTCCTACAGAAAAGCTGGGGAGGGACTTTTTAGACTATCAGGTATTGACAGGACTGGGGGGAATGGAGCAAAGCTGGAGGTGGGAAGATTCAGATTGGATGTGAGGAGGAAGTTGTTCAGCATGAGAGTGGTGAGACTCTGGAATGGGTTGCCCAGACTTGTGGTTGGGGTCACAACCCTGGAGGTGTTTATAGCCAGTCTGGATGAGGCTGTGGGCAGCCTGATGTAGGGTAGTGTGTCCCTGGGCATGGCAGGATTGCTGGAACTAGCTGATCCTTGTGGTCACTTCCAACCCTGACTGATTCTATGATTCTATTTCATCATTCGGTTCACTGGGACTACTTGAGATATAAATTCTAGTACATATTAAACAATCAAAGTTTGGTTTATACTTGGCTTTTTTCCCTTAAAATAGACAGACAACTAAAATTCTTACCCAATAAACAAACAAAACCCACACCACCTAAAATCAAAGGGAAAAAACATATAACCAGAAACTTTTTGCATCCAAAATACCCAAGTACCCACTTTAAGAGTGATATCCTTCTTGGTATGAATCTTCATGAATCAACAGAGCAGTTGAATAATGAAAGAAGTAGAAAGAAAACTTAAACTGTTCAGGAAACAGACAAGTCTGTGTAGTTTCAACATATGTAGCTTTTTTTTTTTTTTTCCCCAAAAGAAAAGCTAAGATCATTACATGATTAAGTAATGACTACTGGCCAGCCATCAAAATATATGCATTACTCCTTTGCTAAACTAAGTTCTAGTAAAACAAATGTTCTTGATAAATTCCAAACACCATGTTGTTCCATACGATTTTTATATTTTTGAAGTTCTCATTTTTGTTATGTTTTATTATGCTTTCAGAAGAGCTTCGATCATCTGAAAATTGCTTGTCTCATATGCATCCAACACCCACTCCTCTCTCCTCCTGAAAATTTGTTCTTCTAGAAGGCATTACCTTTTAAAGGTATGATTTTTAAAGTTATTATTTCCTACTTTCTCCCTTATCTTACTAGCAACCTCTGGCTAACACAACGATTACTGAAGACAGCCTGGAATACTTTTAAATCTATGATGGTTTGAACTATTTGAAGGATTTGAATGAGAAATTAGGTTATAGGCTGAGAGAGGAAAGCACTGATGATGCTACTTCACTCACAGCTTTACTGAGAAAGAAAAAAAAGTTGTTTTAAGAGTTGTAACCCTAATATAGATAAGTCAGACTGCTTTAGACCTCTTTGGGCTGTGGTTGCTCTTGCATGGCTCTTTCTCCCTGCCTTTGATAGCTGAATCTGAATAATTCCACTAACTTCTTTCCTGCTGCTAATCCCCCTGGCCCATTTACCTTCACCCATCTGCTGCATAAAACAGATGGTGAGATAAGATTGGGGAAGGGGGGGAAGGCGGTAGGGGTTTTGATCTCTGGAGGGCTGTGGTGTTTCTGTATTACCTTTTCACTGTATATATCTGTAAATATCTGTTCTACATTGTAAATATCTGCTTGAATATAGTGCATTGCTGTAAATACAAAGTTTCATTCCTTAACTTTGAGAGGACTGAGTCATAGCCTGGGTTATTTCAAAGTGTGAGGGGGCAGCTAACTGCTAAACCACTACAAAATCTCAGAGAATTATGAAGCTAAATTCTTTAATACTATGGGATACACAGACATGCCTTTCCTGTTTGGAATTGAAATGGAAAATCTTCAGCAATCTTACTTTGTACACTTGTACTTGAAGTCTGTACACACATACCAAAGCCACAAAGTACATAATACAGTATCTTACAGAGAAAGTCTTCTACCCAAGCATTACAATACATAGTTTCTGCTGCTTCAAAATCACTAGGTGGAAGAAAGAAGCCAGCACTTCAATGGTCAGTAGAGATAAGCAATCTGGCCTTTTCAAAGGTCACTGCTTCAGGTAAACATGCAGACCTGCCTGTGGTACAAATGCGAGCTAACAAATAACCCACAGCATTTCCTACAGACCCTGAAAAGATACAATTGTTATAAATAGAAGGGGAAAAAAATTAAATTTGTTAACCCCTTTTCCACAGTATAATGACTTAAGAAAAAGACAACAGAACCCTCCATTGATTGTTTAAGGGAGTGGGCTCTTAACTCTGTTCTTAAAATCCAACTCTGCATTTAAAAGACAGAACTGTTTGCTGTGCACCAAGAATAGTCACAATTTTGCCATGAAGAGTATTACATGCGCCTGAAGGCACAAAGGTTTTACTCACATAAATCTTAAAGTACCTCAAAGTAAGAGCTTATATTTCAAAAGCACAATGCATATCCTGTACCCATTTCTTTAAGTTACCTTATCTCAAAACATTCTTCAGCTTTACATCAGCTAAATAAAAATCACTCATGGGCTGGTGTAACATTAGAAGAGAAGTTTGGTTAAATCATAGAAAGTAGTGCAATTAAGACTCACCAGAAGTAGTACTACTTAGAAAATGCAATCCTTAATGTTTGCATCACGTGCATATATATATATATATATTTAACCAAGAGTTCAAGTAAATCTCTCAAAGTTATTATATGGTAAGTGTCCCACCTGAGTCTCTGCAGAAGATCATGCAAAGGAAGCAGAGTTAAAGCTATTGGGATCAAGAGATTTTCATAGAATCATAGAATGGTGTAGGTTGGAAGAAACCTCAAAGATCATCCAGTTCCAACCCCCCGCCACAGGCAGGGACACCTCCCACTAGATCAGGTCGCTCAAGACCTCATTGAGCCTGGCCTTGAACATATCCAGGGAGGGAGCAGACACAACCTCCCTGGGCAACCTGTTCCAGTGTCTCACCACCCTCACTGTGAAGAATTTCTTCCTAACATCCCGTTCAAATCTCCCCTTCGCCAATTTGAACCCATTCCCCTTCATGCTGTCATTACAAGACCTTGTGAACAGCCCCTCCCCAGCCCTCCTGTAGGCCCCCCCCTCAGATACTGGTAGGCTGCTATAAGGTCTCCCTGAAGCCTTCTCTTCTCCAGGCTGAAAAGCCCCAACTCTCTCAGCCTGTCCTCATAGCAGAGGTCCTCATGGTGCTGAGGATCAGAAATAAAATCACTAAGAGGAGACTTGAGTCCAAATTTTCTCTCCTGTTCCTGAGCAAGTGAACAAAACTTTCTGCACCTGATACATCATCATTGCAGTACTTCTTTGGGTTAGTTTTTTTTCTGCATTTTTGTTGTGTTGTGTTGGCTTTTTTTTTTTTGTTTGTTTGGTTTGTTTTGTTATTTTGTTAGTTTTTTTGGTATGTTGGTTTTTTGTTAGGTTTGGTTTGATTTTTTCTTTTCTGGAGTTAACGATAATTTTCAGATGTGGCAGAAAAATACGATTAACATATGAATATCATTTGTGCTCTCTTACTAATGTTAACAGGAGTCATATCAATCAGTAAGAAAAAAAAGTTAAAAACCAAAGTTTTAAAATAAAGTACTGCTATCTGAGAAATTATGAAAAAGCTTTATCATAGTATTGAGAAGCTCACATGATATACAGAGACTGTTAACAAATTAATAACAGTACTCTTTCAAATGTTATAATTTTATTCCTAGACAAATACTTTAAAACATTTTGCTTCTGTGTGTCAAATTCTTCTGTTTATTCGAGAGGTTTTCCAAGACATATGAGCTTCTGTCTTTATTTTTTTTTATGCATTTCAAAGGTTTACCTATGTGTAAGGAAAGAATGCAAAGCAAGAATCCATCTTTTAAATCAGACAAAATATCAAAGTTGAATACTCAAGTAAATGAGTAAAATAAGCTTCATACATGGAGATGAAATCCATGGTCAGAACAACTTTCAAAATCACTGAATGCATAACCTAAGTATTAAATTGTTTGACAGTCTCCATGTTATTTGACTATTTGCATTTAAATAGAAACCATCACTCCCACAAAAGATTGACACAGTATCAAGCTATGAGGAAAGAGTAGTCTTATCTGTGACAAAAAATTTCTTTAGAAAATACAGAGAAAGGAAATACTGTTGAAGAAATATAAGAATATCAGCCAAAATTTGTACAACTAAAATATTAGGACTTTCAGGTATACTTCTAAGTGATAGATGGAGTAAGAATTCAGATAGGAAGGGTGAATTTAAAGCTACACAGATTGTGAAGAGCAACAAATGTGTTGAAGTTTCTAGAGAACATGTCCTATGAGGAGCGGCTGAGGAATCAGGGCTGTTCAGTGCAGGGAAGAGGAGGCTGAGGGAACACCTCACAGCTCTCTACAACTATATCAAAGGAGGTTGTCATTAGGTGGATGTTGGTCTCTTCCCTTTGTATCAAGTGATAGAATGAGAATAAATACCAGGAGATATTTAGATTGGATATCAGGAAAATTTTCTTTACTTAGAGATGCTGGTCATTGGAATAGGCTGCTCAGGGACTTGGAGGAGTCATCACCCCTGGGAATGTGCAAAACATGTGCAGATATGACAGTTTGGGACATGGTTTAATGGAAACGGTGGTGTTAGGTCAACGGTTGGACTTGATGACTTTAGATGATTTTTACAATCAAAATGATTCTATGATCAGAAAGTGTGAAGATGGAGAAACTGAAGTGTGACATAGAAGAAAATTAAAGGGTACAAGATAGATGAGAAAGGACTTTGACAGATGAAGCTGTAAAGGGAAATGTTATTCCTTCTTGCCAATATGGAACTCTGAGAAATTTAGCTCATTTCATTTCCACAATATTCAACAACATACAAGTGACATTTTGGTCATATTCCCAGGATAACAATCAAAGTCTTTGGAAAGACACTTGGTTCATTTTTTTTATTCTGAGTTCCAGTTGATTCATACTTGGACTATGAATTCCATTGGTTTATTCTTCCAAACTTCAAAAATGTCACCCAATTATACACTATGACATTTAAGATCTAGTCTTAGCAGCTAGAAAATCTAGGGAGAAGAAAGTGAAAGGTTTTCTGTTGATAGTTGCTATGCATCTCCTTTGACAATCTTGGAAAAACTAAAACATTCAAGTCCTCTAAGATTAAAGTTTGAAGAAACATGAAAAGAAAAAGCTGACTCACATTTAACCAGAAAACTAACACACTTAGTGACAATGTTGCTCCTTGCTGATGGCATCTAAGAGAATTCTGAAACTGGCAGACTGTTTCAGGCACTGTTCTGCAAACAGCTGCTAGACATATGCAGAGTGCATGATTCCTTAGCTGACCAATTGCACACTGCAAAGACCAAAGCAATAATATTCCATGTGTGCCAAGAACAACATCCTACATGCTGATATGTTGGCACCCTTTGATTGGTACATGCCGCAGAGCCAGCTGTCGTGGAAGATACATGTCCTGGCAAGGCCAGGCATGATCTCATGGTCGCCTTCCCTCTGCTGAGGTGCAGGGAGAGAGGGAAGCAGCATGCAGGGAGAAGACAAAAGGCTTGGAGACACACACTTTGAGGGTCCAAACCTTTCCCAGACTTGTTCTTCCCAGATAAGGAAAAGCAAGCTCCTGACTTCACCTAGTATAGCCAGAATGACAAAGTGTCATTCTGATCGGTGAATCTCCGTGATCAAAGGGGCCATTACATTTGGGCAAACAGTAAATACCCTTTTGCCATGTGCCTGTTTTTGCTTCTGCTTTCACTTTGCCTGCTCTGCCGTGTCACATTATGGTCTGCTCTGCCCGCAACTACTTACAAGACACTTACAGAACTCCCTTCAAGTGTTTGTGTACTGTCTATTTTGTGAGTAAATATTCAAAGCCTCTTTGTAAGAAATTCTGTAACTAGATTCTATTGTGCTTTCTGCCTTAGGAGCAGAAAGGAGCCTCTCGAATCCCCTAGTGGGCAAGAGGTATAATTGAAACTAAGAACCTCTTTCCAGTTTTAAATTTAATGTTTGTATTTACTAATTGTTTCTTAAGTGTTCTAGGTTGCCTGTTCCCTATGTGTATAAATATCCAAAGCATGCATTTCAAATAGTATCAATAAGTTTTCTGGAGAGATTTAATCTTAATTTTAAAATGTCATAATTATTAAAAACATTTGCCTGAATATAAAAATTAATATAAATTATTAATTTTACATAATTCATAACACCAGCCCTCCTGTCATGCTGGCATCTTTCATTGGCAGCATGCTTTAGTTTATATATGCAATTGGATTTTACTAGTTGGGTGTAAGATAAGAAAGTACATAAGAATCAAGAACTTTGGGCAATAGATATTTGATTAGAGCTGTGGTGTACGGATGCTGCTCAGGACTTCTATTAGCTGCTACTTCTGTTAAGGACATCTGCAAGGGACTCTAACACTCTTAGTCACTGCTTCTATAAGTGGGAGTCTGGGATTATGTAATGCTGGGGATTCATCAATGAAATAATAAAGGACTACTGAGAAGACATCTGAGATTTTCTACCCTCTGCATATCTGGAATTCTGTTGCTAGAGTAGCAAAAGGATTCATGTCTCAGTCATCACCAAATGGCCCTTGCATCAAGGAAAAGAATTCCAACAGCAGACCATGGTAAATGAAATCTACTGATTTTTTTCTTAGACAACTAGATGGAAATGACAGACAGTTTCCTGAATGCTACAAATAAATAAAATAAAATAGAAATTTCAATTTCTTTAATGGAGTCCCCTAGAGGAATAAGATTTACTGAAAGTGCAACAGGTGCCTGCAAGACCAGTAATAGTATCCAAAAATTATAATATAGCTGACAGACAAGTGAGAGGCTACTAAGAATTGCAAAGGAAATAACACTTGATTTAGTTAAAATAGAAGTGGTTATTAAGGTACCTCATCTTCAAATACATATGGAGAAAAAATTAACAGCCTCTAATTTACCAGGATATTCAATCTGTTTTAATAGTTAAACGGCAGCTGCTCTTCAAGAATTACATGGAAAAATAAAATAAAAAAAAATTAATACTGAAGAATTGCATATATTGAATTGACATATTAATGAGTACTACTTGCAATTCAATCTTGATTATAATGAGAGTTGGGTTATTATAACTTACAATTTTTAAAGTGAATATTTTTATTGTAATAATAATTGTACTATTATAAAAGTTATTATTTTAATAACAATAATATGTTAATATTTTATTGTTGCTCTAGCATAATAGAGCTCAGTTCCAGGTAGGTCTTTAACTTCTGCCAAATTGGCCAAACTATGGTATTATAACAAGAGTCACTGCATAAGTGTGATACACAAAGCTTCCGAATGAGGAAGACAAAAATCTGAAAACTAGAATGTAAGATGAGGACTATATCATAAAATTATATTTTTTTTAGTACATTTTAATAACTCAATTTCATATAAATTACTTAAATTATATCATCTTGCACATTATGTTTCATGGTGGGGATACTGGCGAAGCCCACAACTGATCACAATAAATGGAGCTCAAGAGGAAAAAAAGAAAACTATAGCATGACTCTTCATTTTTCTCAGTCATCAGTACAGTATCTAAGTAGCACAAATCAATTATACCAGTTTTAAACACCTTGTTTAAAAGCTCCATTAATCATCACTGCAACACATTTAATGTTAGTATAATTTAGCAGGGCTCATGCTTATGTGCACAGGATTTCTTTCCTGGAGCATTTAAGGGAAGCCATTATTCAGTAAAATACCTGTCACTTGAAGAGCAGATTTGGAAACACGGTATTAAATTGAAGTGTAATTTTGCAATAAATTTTTTAGAGGTTAGATGGAATTAAGTCTCCGTGAGCAAACGCATACTGTACTGCCAAATACATGCAGATCTCTTTTCCCCAGAGCAAGGAATGGAAAGCACATTGCCTTATGCAATGTGACCTTTGGCTCTCACACTTGTCAGAAGCAATAAAACTTCTGACTACTGAAATGTTCATTATAAGCTTTGCTTGAAACAACTTCTATTAAACTACCACAGGTATTTAAAAGTCAAAGAAACAAATGCAAAATTCTAATCTGACTGTTGGCATGGTGCCTTTTGTGAAAAAAATGACCAGCTGTTACAATTTAATAATAGAGGTCATACAAAGAATACTAAATTTAATGTTTCCTTTTTCTTTTTTTTCCAACTGTAGTNGAATGCTTTTTTTTTTTTTTTTTTTTTTTTTTAAGAGAGATAGAAAGGTTAGGAAAAGAAAACCAGTGGTTCTTGCTTTTCTATAATTGAACCTGAGACAACAATATAACAGATGCCAAGCACATCTCATGATTAGTTTTGTTTTTCTAACACGCTTTTAAGGTAATATAGCTATTAAAATACGTAAGAAATTAATCTGTTGACTGATTACTTAAGCAATTAACCATTTCATAATCCAAAATCAGGATTTTTTGAATACTGCTCATCCCCAACATTCAAGCATAAAAGAAATAAACACTAAAAAGTAACCAGACAACAGATGCTAAAAAAATACCTGGAAAAAGTAGGTCAGCAAGATGAAGCATAAGCAAAATGCACACACTTTTTCACTCCAAGCACAAGCTTCATGAAGCAGTTTTTAAACCAAACAATGATATTGACAGACCTGTGGAGGAACCTGCCTCCTTTTTTGGTCAGGGGATGTGACATACACAGCTTGTGTATATGCATAGCTTTTGAATCGCTGTTTAGGAGAAGGTGAAGGTCCCTGGGGTACACTGAGTCTGATCTACAAAGAAGAAATTAGAGGTGGAAAAGAGAGGCATGGATAGGAGCACGGATTCTAGAACTAATGTTTTTACAAATAAGTGGAAAAAAAAAAAAGAAGTTGGAAGGCCATCATCAGTAATATTTTTCAAGAACTTTGTGATGGTATTAAGGAAAGCTCTCATTTAATCTGACACCCTTTTCAAAAGCAACAAACTGTCAGGATTCAATATTAGTAGAATACCAATGTAAACTGAAGGTTCTTTGTAATTTGCCAGCAAAGGTTCAGAACCCAAGTGATTATCCTGAATAAACAGAACCAATACTCACCTGCTTAGTATACTCCAAAAGAGACTGAGCATCCCAAAAGCAAGTTACAGATTAAATTCAGCAATTACACTAGGCCTAAAATCCACTCAATGCTTCAGCAGAGAGTGTCTGACAATTTCAGTCAAAAACATAAATGACATAGCAAGCATAGATGAATTATAAATATTATGTGAGTGTTTTGAGAGACAACTGTGAGCTGCAAACAAATGATCTTAAAGTTAGTGCAAACAAAATGCTAAAAAATTTGTCACAAATATAGAGTGTGAACTGCTGCTCTCTAAGAAAGCTGAAAAAGTTTCTATATGTCCATTTCAATATCAAACCTCCCCCAATTTCTGTGTTGTTCCTTGTGGCACCCTTCCATGATTAAAGTACCCACTGCTGTAAAAAAGTGCAAAACACTTATTTGCTGTATTTGTACTTCTACAATAGCCCAGTGCAAGGTGAAAAGCAGTATGAAAGCATAGTCTATGCAGACAAGTATATATGGCTTGCCTATGATGAAGAAACTTTCTCCATTCTGATTTATTTCTTGCCTTCCACTGGCCACCAAAATTACAGGGTAGGTAAAGGAAACAAACACTTTAGAACAAGAAGATGGAAGCAGAAAAGTGAAATAACTCACTTCCTGTGAAAAATGCTCTTGATGATGTACTTGTGTATGCTCTTCTTTAGTGACCCTTGAATGTCGTGGCAACATCTCCACCTCCCTGATGGCTTCCATAGTGACTTGCTGGGGCAGAACTTGGAAGAGAGAGGTCACGTACATTAAGATGGACTTCTTATCTGGACAGGCAGTGGCAACATCTGGAAGGCAAATTAACATGCATCATTTTGGTTTCCACATTAGGCACAAGCCAGACAGCTTCAAGGAAAGTTGATAGACTAATGAGCAATCTTTCGTCCACTTGAGCTCTCTAGAGACTAATTAAAACCTTAAAATCAGTTCCAGAATTAAAGACTAAACTTGCATACCAATGAAGGAACCAAAGTTTGCAAAGGCAACTGTTACATCATGTTCTGTTTATATTTCTTTAGTCAAAATGCACATAGTGTACTGTGTGACACTGATTCTCAGTAAGCAGGACTAGACATAGGAAAAGGCGTATTTTCCTGTGCTGCATGAATACTGAAATGAAAAAATAAATAAGGACAAGCTCATTCTCACAGTCATGCCTTGTGGTGCTTGTCCTGGTTTAAGCCCACTCAGCTCCAACAAAGGAGTCATGCAGACACTGGCTACTCCTACCTCCTTTTGGTGGGTTGCGGAGAAGAAAATACAAGAAGAACCTCAAAGGAGTTGAGACAAGGGACAAAAAGGGCTCACCCACCAGTTATGGTCACAAGAAAAAGACAGACTCAACTCAGAGGAAGCAATCGATTTCATTTACACAACACAATGAACACCATTTACCAACTGAATCCAAGTAGGACAACGATAAACAGAACTCGATCTTCAACAAACACACCTGTCCCCCACCACTCCCTTTTCAGGCTCAGCTCTGCTCTGGATTTTTCTACCTCCTTCCCCATCAGTGGGGCAGGAGAGCAGGGATCAGGAATTGCAATCTGTCCATCACATCTTGGTTTTGCCACTCCTTCCTTCTCTTGTGGAAAACTCCTCACAGTTCTCCTCTGGCACAATGTGATGTTTCTCCCATGGGAGACAGTCCTACAAATAAGCATGGGGTCCTTCCAAAGCTTGGAATCCTCTCCATGACAGATCACTCCAGCATGTTCTTGCACCAGTCACATCTTCAGAAGCAGCCACATGCTCCAACTTGCAGCCCTCCATGGGCCACAGACAGAACTCTGCCCCACAGCTGATCTTTAAGAGCTGCACTGGCTCAGCAAGCCATCTCACCAGAGGCCAAAGGGGAACCTCTGCTTCAGCATGCCACCTTCCCTCCTTCTTTGCTGACCTTGCTTGCATGGCTGCTTGTTGTACTGGATTAGAGCTAATTGCCCCTGCCCCTCCAACCCCACCAGTAGAATAAACTCACTATAACACAGATTCTTTTGGAAAGTCAGGAAAAATGAAATTGTATTTTCTTATAGTTTAAACTAAATATAACGGCATAAAAAGAATATACTACTACAAGAAAGGAAGGAGAAAAAAATATACATATATATAACCTTAAGGAGGATGGGGAAGGGGTCAAGCAGCGGCAAAAGCAGCAGAAGCAGCAGCAGGCAAAACAGCAGTGGAGAAGATAGCAGCGGGTGCAGCAGTAAGCAGCAAAAAAAGGGGAGAAAAAGCTGTACTTCCAGACATAAGGCTTTTGATGCTCCAATGAAATTATATTAACTTATCCATTGTTGCTGTTATATAGCCTATCCCTAGAATGTTCACCTCCTCACTACTTCCTCCTATGTCTGAGCTAGAAATCTAGCTCAAATAGCCACACCTCTATTGCTCCACTCCTCTTCAAAGCACACAGGACCCCAAAAACAAAGCAACGCATTTTCCTAATTTAAATATCGCAGAAGTGCTGATTGCCTTGGCTTTGGCCAGAGGAAGGTCCAGTCTGGAACCTGAGTAGCTTCTCACAGCTTCTTACAGATGCTAGAAGAACAGCTTTCTCCTCTGCTACCAAAATTACAGCAGACGCAAACTCATAAAATCATAGAATGATTTAGGTTGGAAGGGACCTCAAAGATATCTAGTTCCAACCCCCTGCCATAGGCAGGGACAGCTCCTAATAGAACAGGTCACTCAAGGTCTCATCTAACCTAGCCTTGAACAGCTCCAGGAAGGGAACAGCCACAACCTCCCTGGGCAACTCATTCCACTGTTTCACCACCTTCACCATAAAGAACTTCTTTCTAAAATTTAGTTCAAATCTCTGCCACTTTAAATCCATTACTCATCATCCTGTCATTATAAGACCTTATATATAGTCTCTCCTCAGTCCTCCTGTAGGCCCCCTTCAGATACTGGAAGGCTACTACAAGGTCTCCTCAAAGCCTTCTCTTCACCAGGCTGAAGAGGCCCAACTCTCTCAGCCTGTCCTCATAGCAGAGGTGCTCCAGCCCTCTGATCACCTTCACACAACACAACCATCTATTTAATTCCTGCAAGCAACATAAACATAATTTAAAAAAAAATTACAGGTATTTCTAGCAGAGGTGTTAATACAAAACAACAACTAAAGCTGAGGTCTACCATAGCTACACAGCTCTAGTATTCTGTTATTCCTATATTCCTCATGAAGTCTGTGGAAGGACTAGAACATGGTATTCACAGATGTTAAAAGACATGAGAGAGAAGGTAAAAAACAAGCCCAGCTTATAAGATCTGTGCAGACATTAGTAGTAACTACAAGAAACTCTGTGTGAACACAGAAATAATTTCAGGTTTTGCACACAGCCATCAGCAGAAATAATGGCTTACTTGACTCAACATTTCAAGTCAGTAACAATTTGTAAAAATGTAAGGCATGTGACAGCTCTTTGAAGTATTTACTTTGTTATTTGCCACTGACATTTACCTCCTACACTCAATCCAGTGAATCGAGATGTAGAGACTGTTGTACAAGAAATTCATCATTAATTCCATAAGTGTTTTAACATGAGAGCTGGCATAAAGCCAAGAGCTCTGAGGTTTTACTGTCCTAAATCAATTCTGTCTTACTTAGATTTCAGATGAAGGAAAAAAAAAACAACAAACCACTATATATTTTTTTTTAATTAAGAAAATACTACGTATTCTGGCAGACTCAGTAATGAGGGTGACACTTGGTTCTCTCTTCGTAGAATGCAAAATACATGACGCAAGGCACCTTATTTTAAATGCTCCATATGTATTTGGAAATTAAGAGAAGATACCCTCAACCTATCAATATTTTTGGTTGGCTTTCTGATTATTTTATCTTTCCATGATAAATAAATTTAAAAAATGCATGAAGGCCTGGTTCTACACACACAGAACATGTACATTAAAAAAAAAGTTACACAAAACATAAACTTTCCAAATCAAGTAATGCTACAGCTCTCAATCACCACAGGCTTCAATTCTGACATAGAATTCAGCACAGAAAGTATTTTGCTATCCTATCTTCTTGTCTTCTCATTGCTATTTTAACAGCATTTTGTTATACTCTGTGTTTCCTTGCTTTACACAAGGAAAAGTACACACTGAAAGAACAGATATAAGCTGTGATTTTACAATTTGTTGTTCATTAGTTTCCTTTTCAAAAGGTTTTGGCAATCAAAAAGGTAAAACTTTGCTTATCTACACAAATATCTCACATGATAAATAAAATAAGCACCTTGCAAACAGTATGCATGCCAAAAATTGCTCGCCCATTCTATCTGACAAATGAAAAGTACATATTCAGCTGTCAGAATTCACTAACAAAATAAGAAAGATCTAATTATTTAATCACAAAAACTACACAGCACTAATTACACAACGACAGTTAAACAACTGTTGTTGCAAAGCCTGGAATCTCAATCTGTCTCCAAAATTATTATTTTTGCAGGCTCAAATTATCAGAATAGGAATGAATTCTGCTATACTGTCCTACACCCTTAGCTTCTTACATTCTTTTACATATTGAATGTATACTGTGTGCAGTTCTGGAACCCCCAACACAAGGACGTGGAACGGTTGGAGACAGTGCAGAGGAGGGCCATGAAAATGATCAGAGGACTGCAGCACCTCTGCTATGGGAACAGGCTACAAGAGTTGGGGCTCTTCAGTTTGGAGAAGAGAAGGCTTCAAGGAGACCTTATAGTAGCCTTGCAATATCTGAAGGGGGCCTACAGGAGGGCTGGGGTGGGACTATTCACAAGGTCTTGTAATGACAGGATGAGGGGGAATGGGTTTACACTGGCAGAGGGGAGATTTAAATGGAATATTAGGGGGAAGTTCTTCACAGTGAGGGTGGTGAGGCACTGGAACAGGTTGCCCAGGGAGGTGGTGTCTGCTCCCTCCCTGGAGGTGTTAAAGGCCTTGAGTGACCTGGTCTAGTGGGAGGTGTCCGTGCATATGGTAGGGGGCTAGAACTGGATGATTTTTGAGGTCTCTTCCAACCTAAACCATTCTATGATTCTATGATTTCTAACACGTCTGTATCACCTGTAAAGACTGGTGCATCTTTTTAAGTCCTACTAGTTAGGCAGTGAATAAATCTAAATTTAACAATTTGCATGCATGCGAGTTCACTAATTCCTTGGAAATATGCCTGCTTTCATTTCTATGGGCAAAATAACTGTCAAGCCAACCTTCTAAGTACTGAGCTCTAAATTTGGAGAATACATCAGATATTTAAGAATATAAAGTGAACATACATAGACTACATATGTAGATAGCATAGGTGCACCCTCAGCACGTTTGCAGATGACACCAAGCTATGTGGCACATTCAATTTGCTAGAGAGCAGGGATCCACCCAGAGGGACCTGGACAGGCTGGAGAGGTGGGCCCAGGCCAACCTCATGATATTCAGTAAGGCCAAGTGTAAGGTCCTGCACCTGAGTCAGCGCAGTCACAGGCACAAGTCAAGGCTGAGTGGCGAACAGCTGAGAGCAGCCCTGAGGAGAAGGACTTGGGGGCTGAACATGAGCCAGCAGTGTGACATACGGCCCAGACAGCAACTGTGTGCTGGGCTGCATCAAGAGCAGTGCGGCCAGCAGGGCAAGGGAGGGGATTCTCCCTCCTTACTCTGCTCTCGTCAGACCCCACCTGCAGTACTGTGTGCAGTTCTGGAGCCCCCAGCACAGGAAGGACATGGAACTACTGGAGAGAGTCCAGAGGAAGGCAATGCAGAGGATGAGAGGGTTGGATCAGCTCTGCTATGAGGACAGGCTGAGAGAGTTGGGGCTTTTCAGCCTGGAGAAGGCTTTGAGGAGACCATGGAGTGGCCTTCCAATATCTGAAAGAGGCCTACAGCAGGGCCAAGGAGGGACTATTTACAAGTTTTTGTAATGACAGTACAAAGAGTAACAGGTTTAAACTGGCAGAAGGGAGATTTAAACTAGATATTAGGAAGAAGTTCTTTCCAGTGAGGGTGGTGAAACACTGGAACAGGTTGCCTAGGGAGGTTGTGGATACTCCCTCCCTGGAGATGTTCAAGGCCAGTTTAAATGAGGCCTTAAGTGACCTGTTCTAGTGGGAGGTGTCCCTGCCTATGGCAGGGGATTTGAACTATATGATCTTGGATGTCCTTTCTAACCTCAACCATTCTATGATACTATACCAGTTTTGTGAGCAAAAGTAAAAACAAAAATAAGAAATTATACAGAAATATTTTTCAAAACCAGAGAGTTGTCTTCAAATTCAGTTCAGAAACAGTACTTTCCGAATATTCTCATCCCATTTCTTGACAATAACCATCCAGGATAAGTTTGAAATAAATTACTAAAAACAAACTAGAGTAAAAGCCAAAAGAGAGTTTTAAATGTGAAATCTCTCATTTTCCCCATTTAGTGCAAGATAATGGTATAATTTGTGCATCAGTTGGGAATATGAAGACTTTTTGATAGCTCTGGAAACCATTTCAGCTCTTTAAACAAGAGAGAGTTATACAAAAGTACCTCCTGCTGTATAAAATTTCATGCTGGCAGATGAATATTTTTGGAAAAGAAAACACTGACTTTCTTGAACTCGAACTGAACTCTAACACATTTTTCACTGAACTAGTATTTTTATACATTATTGTCATATGTTGGATTTGGTTCTCAACAACTCAGAATTTACCCTTTAGAGCAAATACACCGAGCAAATTCGGAAGCAAAATGAGAGCTATATTTACAAAAGTAATCTAAAATCTAGAAGTGTAAAATACAATATACATTTACAGAATATATTCACATGTATTTATATTTCAGAAACAATACAAGGATCCTCGTGTACTGGTTCCCCTCCTCCCCCTCCCGTCCATTCCCATGTGAAGGGAAAAGAAAAAAACAGAAAGAAAGCCCTGCTGCTATTTAGCCATAACAAGAATATCAGCCAAGATCAGCAAAACCGTGCAAAAGCACCAACCAGACAAAAAAGAAGACAAGAATGAGCAGAAAAATATATCTTAATCAACAGTCCAATGGAATGATACAGAGCTATGTATTACTGTTCTTCTGCATCCAATCCTTTACATTATTTACCTTTTACTCAAATATCTACATCTTGAGTCAGCATTGTGCGCTTGCAGCCCAAAGAGTCAACCAGATCCTGGGCTGCATCAGAAGTGTGGCCAGCAGGTCAAGGGAGGTGATTTTCCCCCTCTACTCTGCTCTAGTGAGACCCCACTTGGAGTACTGAGTCTAGTTCTGGAGCCCCTATTACAAGAGGAATGTGGACATGCTGGAGCATGTCCAGAGAAGGACCACAAGGATGCTCAGAGGGCTGCAGCACCTCTGCTATGAGGAGAGACTGAAAGAGTTGGGGTTGTTCAGTTTGGAGAAGAGGAGGCTTCCAGGTGACCTTATTGTGGCCTTCCAGGATCTGAAGGGGGCCTACAGAAAAGCTGGGGAGGGACTTTTTAGGCAATCAGATAGTGACAGGCCTAGGGGGAATGGAGCAAAGCTGGAGGTGGGGAGATTCAGATTGGATGTGAGGAGGAAGTTGTTCAGCATGAGAGTGGTGAGAGCCTGGAACAGGTTGCCCAGGGGGGTGGTTGGGGCCACTTCCCTTAGAGATGTTTTATGCCAGTCTGGATGAGGCTGTGCGCAGCCTGATGTAGGGTAGGGTGTCCCTGGGCATGGCAGGGGGATTTGAACTAGCTGATCCTTGTGGTCCCTTCCAACCCTGACTGATTCTATGATTCTATCTCCAGAATTTTCTTATTCTTGTTTGTAATTAAATGCTAGGATGAAATATTAGTTTTAAACCACCACAATTATGTGATCCATAGATTGGTTTACTGAGATGTGAAAGAAAAAAAAAAAGTCCTTGTTTGGAAACAGAACAGGATCCTGACTTTACACTCTGACCATTTAGAGGATTAGCCTCTTCAAGAGAGGTCTGATGTTAATTTGAGAAAGGGAAGTAAACCAAAACACTTCCAACACACAGGCTGAAAAATCTGTCTGATACTAAGTAGACACAGTAAGAGCTAGAATTTAACCATGAATTTTAATGTACAATAACAAGATATGGCTACTCAGTAACAAATCCCAAAAGAGCAGGAACAATCTGGTTTCCCCAAGAACTTAAAAATCATGAAACAAACAGCAATTCATCTCTATTTACATGCTGCTGCCTTTCAAGAGCTATTAGAGACTTAATTTGTGAAGCAATTTGCCTGATAAAAAATCGTTGCAGCTTGATTTTTACTACCAAATACTTGTCATTTTCTGATGAATATAGCTACAAGTTTGATTGTTTGTTGAGGATGAGTGACTATAATAAACCTGAAATATTCTGAAATATATTCTTTTCCATAGGATGCAATGACAAAGGAGTAAATAAACAAAGAAATGAAGTAAAAAATCTTCAAAAAGTCATCCAACAGCACATTTTTATGAACTTTATAGTTCATATCTAGTTTATCCCTGTGTTTGCATTTTCTATCAATGAGCATTTCCTGCCAACATTCTCAGTTCTAGTGGAATGAAGCATTTTGAAGAGATGAATGAGAGTGAGAATGATATAAAACACGTAAAGAAGCTCTATATTAAAAAGTACTGTAGAGATCACAGAATGTCATGGACTGGAAGAGACCTCAAAAGGTCACCCAGTCCAACCTCCCTGCCAGAGCAGGATCACCTAGACCAAGTCACACAGGAATGCATCCGCAGGGGTTTGAATATCTCCAGAGAGGGAGACTCAACAACTCCCCTTGTCAGCCTGTTCCAGTACTCGCCCATCCTTACAGGGAAAAATATACTCATGTTTAAGTTAAACTTCCTGTGCCTCAGCTTCCACCCAATGCCCATTGTCCTGTCATCAGGCACCACCAAGAAGAGCCTGGCTCCATCCTCCTGGTACTCATCCTGAACATATTGATAAACATTGATGAGGTCACCCCTCGAGCTCCTCTTCCCCAAGCAGCAGAGCCCCAGCTCCCTCAGTCTCTCCTCATAAGAGAGATGTTCCATTCCCTTCATCATCTTTGTGGCTCTGCACTGGACTCTTTCAAGCAGTTCTATGTCTCTCTTGAACTGGGGTGCATAGAATTGGACACAGTACTCCAAATGCAGCCTCACCAGGGCAGAGTAGAGGGGTGGGAGAACCTCTCTCAACCTACTAGCCACAGCCCTTCTAATACACCCCAGAACGGTATTGGCCCTTTTGGCCACAGGTACATTGCTGGCTCATGGTCAACCTCCCATGCACTAGGACCCCCAGATGTTTTCCCCTTTGCTGCCTTCCAGCAGATCAATCCCTAACCTATACTGATACTTGGGGTTGTTCTTTCCCAGGTGCAAGACTCTACATTTGCCCTTGGTGAATTTCATTACATTTCTTCCCATCCAACCCTCCAGCCTGTCCAAGTCTTACTTATAGTGTGGCAGCCGCTCCCCCTGGTGCCATCAGCTACAAGAACCAAAATCCACGTTTTGTTAGGCAGTGTTGCAACATGTATCTAGGGCCAAACACAAATTACAAGCATTTGTGTAAATGTTGCTTCCAATATTCACATACAAGTCTACTTATAGCTCTTCCTCTTCATTAAATTTTCTCAAAGCTTTGACTAAATAATAGTTCTGAAAGTATTTGTGCTGATTCCACTCACTCTTTAAATCAAACTAGTACCAAATTAACTTTGAAAGAAGCAAACTCAAATGCTTGGGGAATTCGCAGAGAAGTTCTATTACGGTACACAAATTGCTGATTATTTTTTTTTTTCACATTAAGATGCAAATTCTGAAACACACTACCTTATGCAGTGATTAGAAGGTAAGATAAGACTTGAACACAGGAACTAAAACAAATAATTTGTCCTCAAAAGAAATAGGTGGCATTTTCAGATAATCACAGAATAGAAAACACAGAAAACTTCAACTTTTAAATCCTATACATCATCTAATATTCTTGGTTTCCATGGCACCAGTAATAATAAATACCAATAACTTCATTTTTTTGCTTCTGTCCTGCATCAGGTTTTAAAGACTACTAGAAAAAAAACTTTATCCTCCCTTCCAGAATACTAAAGGAAGTTCACAAGGATAAGTTTAATTTTTAGAGATTATGCAGCAATTTTCTCCTGATAAATGGAGGCCGTTGTTCTTTCTTCTGTCTTTTTTTTTTTTTTTTTTTAAATTTTAAGGCTTATTACTGATCATAATAATTAGCATTTGTTACAATATTATCTCCAAATGCATCTGAGAATCAAGTAACTTATAAAAAATAGTTTCGATGATGTAAACCCTTCATGGGGTGGGGTTATGGGGAGTACTTCAATGTTTCTATGGCAATACAAACCATTGCTGGTTTGTATCACTTGTACACCAACCTCAACTTTAGTATTCCCTCCCTGGATGTATTCAAGCCCAGGTTGGATGAGTTCTTGAGTGACCTGTTCTAGTGAGAGGTGTCCCTGCCTATGGCACAGGGGGGTTGGAACTGGATGATCTTTGAGGTCTCTTCCAACCTAGACCATTCTATGATTCTATCTAAGATGAAAGAAGTATTTTTAAAAATACAAAGCCTCTTAGAGTTACAGAATGGCTTATGTTGGAAAGGACCTAGAATATCATGGGCCAGGACACCTTCCACTAGACCAAGTCACTCAAAGCCTCATACAACCTGGCCTTGAACATCTCCAGAGAGGGGGCATTAATGACCTCCCTGGGTAACCTGTTCCAATCTCATCACCCCCACTGTAAAGAATTTCTTCTTCTTTGCAATGGATATTAATATCCAGTCTAAATATACATTCAGGCTCAAGAACAAGGCAAAAGTTTTCAAAACACATGCAAATGGCTCTGATAATCTGCCTGAAAAGTCCCACAAAAGCACTTTGAATGAGGTTCAATAAATGAGGAACTGTTGAAGAGAGTCCAGAGGAGGGCCACAAAGATGATCAGTGGGCTGGAGCAGCTCTGCTCTGAGGACAGGCTGAGAGAATTGAGGCTCTTCAGCCTGGTGAAGAGAAAGCTTTGAGGAGTCCTTATAGTAGCCTTCCAGTATCTGAAAGGGGCCTACAGGAGGGCTGGGGAGGGACTATTCACAAGGTCTTGTAATGACAGGACGAGGGAGAATGGGTTTAAACTGGCAGAGGGGAGATTTAAAGGGGATGTTAGGAGGAAGTTCTTCACTGTGAGGGTGGAGAGACATTGGAATGGGTTGCTCAGGGAGGTTGTGGCTGCTCCCTCCCTGGATGTGTTCAAGGTCAGGCTGGATAAGGCCTTGAGTGACCTGTTCTAGTGGGAGGTGTCCCTGCCTATGGTGGGGGGTTGTTGTAGGTTCCAACCTAAATTATTCTATGATTCTGTGAAACATATATCACGTATTTAGATCATGTTTTGATGAACCTAGATCTGCAGCTGAAACTGTATGGGAGAGTATGAGACTGTATTAGTAAAACGATAACTGTTTAATTTTAAATAGCAAGAAAAAAGATTTCATTCTCTCATGGATGCATTAGAGTCATAGTAACACAGCATAGCTAAAGAGACATTCAAAACATTACCTACTAAATTAGGAAGGGGAAAAAGAAAGAGGGAAGGGAAAATTGCAAAATCTGTAATTTGCATATTTATGCCCACTTGCTGACATGTCTACTTGCAGACATTAAGCTATGACAGAATCATGAGACCTATCATAGTTTTGTTGCCACTGTTAATTTCTTAATTTCTATATGTGAAAGCATCAGCCTAAATACAGTCTGCTGTTATTTGAATACCACCAACAACCAAGACTTCCAGGTGAAGAATATAGGCTGTGTTCCTAAAATGCAAGAAAGCCTTTCCTCATCTACCACATGGTCTAAAAATGCTACTTTTCTGCGATCTATGTTTAGATTAAATCTACACTAATGATGATGATAATAGCAGGAACACAAGAAGTGATTATGGTTTCCTCTACTGACACTCTTTTCTGCCAGTAAGACCTTGAAACAATAAAAACTGTGCAGTCTCTTAAAGGTCAGTCAGGAGCTGCAATGTCTGCTTTGCAATTATTGTCCTTTTTTCTCTTGCCTTTTTAAAAAACCTTGTAATTTTTTTTTTGCCTTATTTTTGTATTCTATTAGTAGATTTCTTGTTAAATTCAAAACCTTTATGAGGAACTAGTGGCAGACTTGGAACCAGAAAAAAAAAAAATATTGGAGGACAATGCATTAACAATAAATATTGAAATTTTGAAATTTAAACAGATTATTCTTTATAGAAAGATGGAAGAGCAGAGAACTGCTGCCCTTTTTCTAAAATGAATTATTTATTGCACTTTCCAACAGAAGGAAAGGTATTTAATTAAACAGAAATCTATATGCCTGCATTCTCTTGGGGAGAAGACAGTTAAAATCTAAATAGGAAGGCTTTTTCATGCAATTCAGCATATTCCATTCCTCACTGGTATTGAGGGTGAATTAAAGCCATCTTAGAAAAGAGGCAAGCAACTCATTTGTCTGCAATCTTACATGAGTTTAGGGAAACAAATAAAAGAAAAAAATAGAACACCCAAAACCAGGAAAACTGAGTGGCTCCCCTTCTTGCCACTGATATCAGAAGCAATCAAAATATTACTTGGAACAGGACTAAGTGAAAGCCAGAACTTTGGGGAGGTGTTGTTCAGTGGCTTACATGAATAGGCACAGTGATTACAGTCTTCTGTTTTGCAGAACATAATTCACATTTTACAAAAATTAACTGCTACCTAAAGTTACAAAATACATAGAGACAACTTAAAAGAGAGTGGAAATCTGGAAGACCAGTGGTGATTTATACACAGACAGTGGCACTGTTCTTTTTATGCTTTTCTGTAGATAGAATAAGCCATGTTGAAAGATACCTCCAGGATCATCCAGTCCAACCTATCACCCAGCCTTATACAACAGCACTAAGTGCTCCATCCAGTCCTTCCTTGAACACCTCCAGCGACTGACTCCACCACCTGCCTGGGCAGCCCATTCCAATGCCAATCACTCTCCCTGTGAAGAACTTCCTCCTAATATCCAGCCTATACCTCCCCCGGCACAACTTGAGACTGTGTCCCCTCGTTCTGTTGCTGGTTGCCTGAGAGAAGAGACCAACACTCACCTGGCTACAACATCCCTTTATGTAGTTGTAGACAGTAAGGAGGTCACCCCTGAACATCCTCTTTTCCAGGTTAAACAATCCCAGCTCCCTCAGCCTGTCCTTACAGGGTTGTGCTCCAGGCCCCTTAACAGCTTTGTTGCCCTTCTCTGGACACATTCCAGTACCTCAACATCTCTCTTGAATTGAGTGGCCCAGAACTAGACACAGTACTCAAGAGGTCTAGTGTCAAGTACAGGGGAAGAATAACCTCCCTTGTCCTGCTGGCCACACTATTCCTGATAAAGGCCAGGATGCCGTTGGCTCTCCTGGCCACCTGGGCACACTGCTGGATCATGTTCAGCTGCTATCTACCAGCACTCCCAGGTCCCTCTCTGCCTGGCTGCTCTTCAGCCACCCTGTCCTCAATACAAATACCTGTTTGCCTAAACCTATCATGAAACTCCCAGAAGAAAATGCCATTATTTTTTTAACAGACTTTTCTTTAAGAAAATAAATAATTTAGACTTTATGGTTAAGATGTACAGAATTGAAAATGCTGATCACAAACATCGTTTTGTAGTCTACGTTGAATGAGTAGTGTCAGGAAAATCTCTTCAGAAGATTAACACACTTGTATTTGTCTTTTAGAATTATGAAGACAGCTCAGGATTTGTGAGATTAAAGTGCTGTGGGATTCAAGTATTAAAAAATTCAGTGGCAGTGAATACCTTAAATCTGTCTGAATGTCTGTTCTGATTTGCTGCATGAGTGTGAAGGAGCCTCGGACTAATGTGCAAGCACTGTCCTGGTTCAGTGAACTTGACACTACCTTTGGTTTTAAAATCTGCAAAATCAGACTTAACACCTATACTGAAGAGTAAAGGTAAACCTTAATTTTCTTCAGTTTCTTTAGCATGGTAATTTTTTTTTTTTTTTTGCAGTAACACCACAACCCTTGCACCCCAAGTTATATCTAGGATAAGCATATTTTTAACAGCAAAAACACAGAAAGAAATTAAGTTAAAATGTCAATGGAATAAAACACTGGTTTGAAGTAGTGTGAATTTTTTTTATCACATATGTTGTACACACTGTGTGCAGTTCTGCAGCCCCCAACACAAAAAGGAAATTGAACAGTTGGACCAAGTCCAGAGGAGGACCATGAAGATCATTAGAGGGATGGAGCACCTCTGCTATGAGGACAGGCTGAGAGAATTGGGGCTCAAGCCTGGAGAAGAGAAGGCTTTGGAGTGGCCTTCCAGTGTCTAAAGGGGGCCTACAGGAAGGCTAGGGAGGGACTATTTACAAGGTCTTGTAATGACAGGACTAATAGTAATGGGTTTAAACTGGCAGAGGGGAGATTTAAACAGGATGTTAGGAGGAAGTTCTTTACAGTGAGGGTGGTGAGACACTGGAACAGGTTGTGGCTGCTCCCTCCCTGGTGGTGTTCAAGGCCAGGTTGGACGTGGCCTTAAGTGACCTGTTCTAGTGGGAGGTGTCCCTGCCTATGGCAGGGGGTTGGAACTGGATCATCTTTGAGGTCCCTTCCAACCTACACCATTCTATGATTCTATGATTTTGTGAATGCATAAGAATGAACATATTCCTCATGAATTTGCCAGAAAAATAAAGAACAATATTTAATTTTACCATAACACTTATATTCATGGCTGAAAGCTCACTTCAATTATTTGGAACCTTCAAATGCAAATTAAGTGAGGGGCAAGGGAGTGGAACAGAGAAAAGAGAATGTTAAATACATTCGACTGCACAGATCCTACTGGAGAGTCGTAAAGGTAAAGGAAGATCAATAAAATTATGCTAACTGCTATCTAGAGTCAGGAATGTTTGACAGAAATTATAGCATTAGTAGGCATGCAAATAGTAATTTTGATAGGAATATTTTGGTTATCAACAAATGGGAAAATAATTGAGAAAGTAAATGGACCAATATTTCAAAACATTGCATCCTTTCCATTTTAATTTTATAAATATTTAGCCTAAAAATGCATTTCTCTGCTATCAGACTTCATTAAAGGCATATTTTCATTCAGCATAGAAACTATGGCAACAAAAGTCAAGGACTGCAGAAGTATTTTTACCACAAAACAAAAGTCAAAGACTGGAAAAATATTTCCACCACTTAGGCTGTACTAATTCCAATCAGGTCTCTATTACCAAGACAATTTTTGCCGTCTGGCTGTACGCATGCAAAAAGTTTAGCTCCAATCATGACCTTTTTTTTTACCTGCCGCAAAGTTCACAAAGTTACATATATTAAACATGCTTTGAAGATTCAGTGTTGTGAGAATTGTGGAAAAAAACCCAAAAAAACCAAAAAAACCCAAACCCAAACCCCAACCCACCACCAAAGAAAGAAATGGAAGAATAACTGGTAGCTAAGTCATTATTACCCTCATTCAAAAGCCAGCATAATCAGTGAGCAAAAACACAACATCAACGCCAATGAGTAAAAATAAATTGGACTACTCAAATGTATGAATTAACATTCAGCTTTGCTAATTACATCTATTATAAGCTCAGATCAAACTGATTAAGGAAATTAATTTACTATGTACAATATTTCATAGCCAATATTTCCATCAGGCAACTACGAAAAAAAGTAATTAGAAGCTGAACTCCAGTAGCTAAGGATTTAGTAAGTTCTTAGGAAATACATTAATTACTTGTATTCCATTGTTAAATCTATCATTAAAAAATGGTAGAAGATAAAAAGGGCAATAGAAATCTAAACAGACAATTGTGAATAGGCAATAGAGAAAGCATTATGCTTGCTAGATGGCTGATACAAGACAGAATAATAGAAATTAATAGTTCTTCAAATGCAGTCAAAAGCCACTTGAAAACATCCTGTGATATTAGGTGTAAGATGAGAGAGAATTACAAGCATTTAATCTTCTACTAGGAAGTTTTCCTAAAACGAAATAATGCATCACAGCTAGGATTAGAAGATGAAATTGAGATCATAGTATCAAAGTTATAAAGGCATTCAATAGTCTGTACTCAGTTTCAATATATTTTTGTAAAGTATTTTGAGAAGAAAAACGATGACATATTACAGTACTTGTTTTAGTAGTATATGAATAAAATAAAGCTTTTGATATCTCTGTCTAAGACCTAAGGAGAAAATTGTCTTCCATTTCTAATATATTTATTTAGTAAGAGACAGGATTTCCTTCAATAAACTCTATATTGCTCATACAGAAAACAAAACACAGTGATTGCAAAGGAAAATATGAATGCTGCCAGGACAGAAGAAATTCACCTGTATCTAACTGTAGAATCATAGAATGGTTTAGGTTGGAAGAGACCTCAAAGATCATCCAGTTCTAGCCCCCTGCATAGGCAGGGACACCTCCTACTAGAACAGGTCGCTCAAGGTCTCATCCAGCATGGCCTTGAACACCTCCAGGGAGGGAGCAGCCACAATCTCCCTGGGCAACTCATTCCAGTGTCTCACCACCCTCACTGTGAATTACTTCTTCTTAATCTATGCTCCGCCATTTTAAACCTATTACCCCTAATCCTGTCATTACAAGACCTTGTGAATAGTCCTGCCCCAGCTCTCCTGCAGGCCCCCTTCACATACTGGAAGGGTACTATAAGGTCTCCTCGAAGCCTTCTCTTCTCTTCTTCTGCAGAGTTCAGGTATTCTACTTCTGTGTTATACCTTCCTTTTATTGTCATATGAAATGTCATATTTCTGACTTCAGGACAATGTAATGATCACCTGAGGTTAACCTGTCCCAAAATTAATGTAGCAAAACTGCATGTAGCTTGTACTGTTTGTGAGAGCCCTACTTTATATTGTCTCAATGTGTCTTGATACTTGACCTACTACAGCCAGGGCAATGGCTTTTGATGGCCCTTGAAAGCTCTCAAAGACTTTCTTTCTCAAGCTGATGGCCAGAGCTGTTCCTGGAAGATGGTTTAACGTGGAAAGAGATTAGTTATGTAGATTACCCTCTTTCCTCGTGTTAAGCATAATTCAACTGCTCCACAGAAAGGCCTATAATAGAGTTTAGACTGGAAGGTGCCTTGTGCAAATCGGCTTCCCTGGGGAAGCCACCCCCCACACCTGAGGGATATGAAAGGATCACAATCTCTTGTGCCCGTGTTGTTGCATCCATCACAGAATTTTCCTTAGGTTCAAGTGCAACCTCCTGTGCTCCAACCTGTGCCATTTTCCCTTGTCCTAGAGCAGGTTGCCCAGAGTCCTATCAAGCCTCGCCTTGAAGGGTGGGGCCCCTGGGCAACATGTTCCAGTGTTCCACTACCCTCACAGTGAAGAACTTCTTCCTAATGTCCAATCTAAATCTACTCTTCTCAAGCTTGAAGCCATTGCCCCTCATCCTATCACTGCAGACCTTTGTAAAACAATTCTCTCCATCCTTCCTATAGGCCCCCCTCTGGAATGTCATTATTATGTCTCCCAAGAGCATCCTCTTCTCCAGGCTGAACAACAACTCCAGCTCCCTTAGCCTGTCTTCATAGCAAAGGTGCTCCAACCTCCTGACCATTTTCATGGCCCTCCTCTGAACCCACTCCATTAGGTCCATGTCTTTCCTGTATTAAGGGCTCCAGATCTTGACAAAGCACTCTAGGTGAGGTCTCACCAGAGCAAAGTGGCAGAATTACCTCTCTCCATCTGCTGGCCACACATCTTTTGATTTGCCTTATAAATCCCATATTTTAAGTAATTTACCTTTTTTTTTTTTTTTTTTTTTTCATCTGGAAAGCCTAAAAGTAATCTTCTGTTTGCATTTCCAGTGTGTAGTCATCAAAACAGTCCAGAAAAATACATTTTGCAACCATAAATTTTATCACCAGCAGGTTTTGAATTAAAGCCACGCTGAGCCTATTAGACCACACACTGGGATGCCACTCTGCTTGGGGCACAGCAAACTACTCTCCTATCCTCCCTTCCCTTCATGATCAAGTTGTTAAATACATTCAGGAGAGATATTAGGAATATAACTCCTAGCAACATTTTCTGTTACTGTGGCATGGCAATCCATTTTTGAGATAGTAATCTGTTTTAAGGTGAACCGTCACACACATTTTTTTATAATCTATTGTCTTGCTGTTAATTTCATTATTTTCTTAGAGAAAAAAAAAAAACAAAAAAACAAAAACAACCCAACAAAACAATTAATAAATATATTATTTCTGCAAAATATTTCTACTTCTGTGTCCTGTACCATGTGTTTTCTGTCTTTAAGGTATTCTAAAAATATAAAATAGTATCTGTTTCAAATAGTCTCTGGCAAACTAGTTTAGCAAACAGAACATCTGTCATCTGGAGAAGGTGCTATAGGAAGGAGAAAATTGAGATATAATTGCTTCAGCAGAATCTGTAAAGGTTCAGAATGAAGAGTCCTCTTTGACTGTATGCCAATGAACCATATGTGAAGTGTCAAGAGCATTTCAGGATGTGAATGAATATTGGAGTGACAATCTGAATAAATATGAGAACTTGTTTTGAGAAACACAAAATAAATGCCATTTTATATGTGGCTAGTGTTGGAGAAATAGTGAAATAAATCAAGGATAAAGTAAGATATCTTGTAAGCAATACATATTTTAGAGTCCAAGAAATCAGCAGTTTAGTGGCCCCTATTTAAACAGGTGGAAGGTGTTTTGCCTATTCTAGGCAATGCAAGCTTCAGCCTAACTGATTAAATACATGTTTATGTGACACTGACAAGCACAGAGTAGCATGTGAGATCCCAAACAGAGGTGAAAATCATACAGCTCAGTGCAATCAAGCTGAGTTTGAGGACATCATATCTACAACATCTACTTAAAGAGTTCCTTGCAAGCTGGAGTAGTTTTAAAAATACAACATCAGCAGTCAGATCATAGAACCACAGAATCATTTAGGGTGGAAAAGACCTTTGAGATCAAGCCAAGTCACTAACCTAACACTACCAAGAGCATTGCTAAACCATGTCCCTAAACACCATGTCTGCATGTCTTTTAAATACCTCCCGAGATGATGATTCAACTACCTTCCCAGGGAATCTACTCCAGTGTTTGACAACCCCTTCAGTGAAGAAGTGTTGTCATTCTGTGGACATGTTAGAGATCTTTAATGTCTTTTTTTGTAGGAAGGAAACAAAACTGAACACAGTGTTAGAAGTGCAGCCCCACCGATACAAAATACAACGGGGCAATTACCTCTGTAGTCCTCCTGACCACACTATTCCTGACACAAGCTAGGCTGCTGTTGGCCTTCTTGACCACCTGAGTGCATTGTTACCCTATCCTCAGCCAGGTGTTGACCAGCATTTCCCGGTCTGTTTCTGCTGGGCAGCTTTTCAGATACTCTTCCGCAAGGCTGTTGTGCTGCATGGAGTTGTTGTGACACAAGTGCAGGACTCGGCATTGGGCTTTGTTGAACCTCATATAGCCAGCCTCAGTCCTATAATCCAGCCTGTCCAAATCCCTCTATAGAGTGTAACTGGAATCTCAACTGGCATATTACATATGGGTCAAACAAACGTTGAAATAAGTATAGCAAATTTCAAATATGCAATGCAATATATTAAATTTATTTCATGTATGAAAATAAAATCATAGCTATTGAAACATAAAGACAGTTAGGGTCTAGTTACTCTTGAGTGGTCAGCACAATAGCAGCATTGAAATGCTTCACTCTGTGCCTTGAATAACAGAAATTCTTAGCATGGTTTTAGTTTCTTGAATAGAAAGTTTATGTATTCAGGTAGTGACAAGACTAGGGGGAATGGAGCAAAACTGGAGGTTCAGAGGGGAGATTCAGATTGGATGTGAGGAGAAAGTTCTTGAGCATGAGAGTGGTGAGGTACTGGAATGGGTTGCCCAGGGAGGTGGTTGGAGCCACTTCCCTGGAGATGTTTAAGGCTAGGCTGGATGAAGCTCTCTGCAGCCTGGTTTAGGGTAGGGTGTCCCTGCCCATGGCAGAGGGGGTAGAACTAGATGATCCTTGTGGTCCCTTCCAACCCTGACTGATTCTATGATTCTATTCCTTGATGAGGGGAAAGAAAATTCTGAAGGAAAAGTCTACATGGGATTTCTGAAATCAGTTCTGCAGTACTGGCTGGTTTACTATCTTATCTGTGACATTACTGTTAGAAGGTTTTCTCCACATCTATCTCAATGCAGAAGTATTCATTTTCTCCACAGTCCTCTCTACCAGACACAAACAGATAATACGATTTCAGTATTGAGACAGCTAATTTCAGGAATGCTTTATGACAATAGTGGCATAGGAGCAATTGAGAAAGAATTGCAATATTTTTGTGGATGGTTTTATCAAATAATACTGAGAGACTACCTACAGATGTTGCAGAAACCATAGATGAGACCATCTGGCCGTCTTTGCTCTGCTATCCTTCAGCTGTTTTCATCCTTAAACTGCAAAGAAAAATGAGCTAAAAGAAGCTCCCTGAAAGTACTGGGTTTTCCTCCCTTTTCCAATGGAAAAAAAAAAAAAAGTTTAAACCAAAACTAAGTGGAATAGCTAACCAGTTTGCCATGTGACAGGAACACAGACTAATTTAGTGCTCCTTGGGAGAAAGGTTAAGATTCTAGCAACAAAAAGGTGTTTGTGCTGTCTCTGGGGTTTCAAATCCTCTGAACTGACATGCTGAATGGTTGAAGCAGGAGACTTGTGAATATAAAAGTCTTGTTTTGGCTAAAACTACAGAAGCAATCATATTGGACACAGATCTTGAAGGCTATAGCATCCTAGTGAAGACCTTGGCAGACAGGTATTTGCTACATTAATATTAAAGTGTATATCCTGAAATATAATGAACCAGACTAAGCTAAACATACATGACTATGCTAGCCAACTCTCCAACCATATCATTCTAGATGTCAAATAGAAGGCAGGGGAAGGTCTGATTAGAGTATTAAAAAAAAAAAAAAAAGCCACCAAACAAGGTAAGTATTTGTCTGCGGGGACGCAACTGAAGATCTAGCAGAGATGGTCAAGGGAGTATACTTCCCAAGACATGCACAGCTTCTTGGTAAGAATGATGCCTTCAATATACAGTATAAGGCTGTCATGGTGTGCTGGTTTGAACTAATTGGAGGATTTGGATTAGAAATTAGGCTATAGGATGAGAGAGGAAAACAGATAATGCTACTCCACTCAGAGCTCTACTGAAAAAGAAAAAAAAAAAATGTTTTAACAGGTGTAAGCCAAATATAGATTAGTCAGATGGTTTCAGACCTCTCTGGGCTGTGGCTGCCTCTTTCATGGCTCCTTTTTCCTGCCTTTTGTAGCTGATTCTTAATAATTCCACTAACTTCTTTCCTGCTGCTAACCCCCCTGGCTAATCTACCTTCACCTATCTGCTGCATAGTGAGATAATATTGGGGAAGGGGGGAAAGGTGGTAGCAGGGGGTTAGAAACCCCTCTTAGGGATTTTGATCTCTGGGAGGGCTGTGGTGTTTCTGTATTACCTTTTGACTGTATGTATCTGTAAATATCTGCTATATATTGTAAATACCTGCTTGTATAGTGTGCATAGCTGTAAATATAAAGCTTCATTTATCAACTTCCAGCTGTCTGAGTCCTAGCCTGGGTTATATCAAAGGGTGGGAGGGGCAGGTAACTGCTAAATCACCACACATGGGTTCAGCTGAATCTGCTGAGAAGTATATAATACCATGCTGACATCACACCAGTTTTATAACAAAAGTGCTGGCCAGAGCAAAGTATCATAGGGCTTGTAGTACAGATTGTAACACGAGTGGCTCCCTCTTTTCCAGGCGCTTCTTCCAGTTTGTCATGTTTGGTGTTGGTCTTTACTGCTGGGCTGGCTGTGAGCTTGAGGGTGGGAAGGTCATTTTATGGCTGGCTTGCTTCTCCTGCTTCTAAGCTGTATATGGTACATAGATATATTGCATTACATTCATTAAACCCACAGTATATTTGGTAACTAACTAATATAATTAGTATATTTGACTCGCTCCTGGTGTGGGAGTGAGGCTTGTTAGATCAGACTGTCTTAAACCAGTACAACAGCTTAATATATAATACAAATGCTAGCGAAAGTTAACAATATTACAAAGACTCGCATCTCCAACTTTGTCAGATGTTACCTGTGAGCTGCTAACCCCAGTTCAATTTTTGCAGATAGTGCATTTATCAAGGGCGGTTCTGAATCTATTGCACCTGTCACTTTAATACATTAAACCAATCTGTTTTTAATTCTCTGAAAATGTGCCAGTGAAAGTCCTGATTTGGGCTCAAAAAGTGACAAAACATTGGCTTGGCTAAAGTTTCAGTAAAAGTCTTGAGGCTCTGAGACAGGCAAATGGCAAGATCTTACCTGTAACACCACTTGCCATAATCATTTCTAGAAATAATAGCTGTACTCAAGTAAGTGGGGGAAAGCGATTAACAATGTCTCAAGACTGAGTAACAGCACAGAATCCACACTTCTCAACTCAGCTGTCTACAAACTCTTCCTGACTGCTTAAGTTACATCCTATAAAATTAATCCTATCCCTACTTGTCTCCTAACTCCACAGTGACTTAATGACACTTTTTCTTTTTGGAACATCTAGCTGTTCATAAGACTGGGTAAAACTGAGTTGTAAGAGATAAAAACACATATTCTTCAGGATATGATGGGGAGAAGATATATATTTTAACCTCAATAGTACAGGTAACATCAAAGTAAATAAAGCAAGTACTTCTGTGATATTTTATTGATTTTAACAGTGAGCCTCCCCCAAGAGACCACCAAATGTTTTTAATGATTTAAATACACCACACTGCTTTCCATCCCAATATATTTACGAAATAAATCAGCATTGCAGTGCCTTAGGAAAGGCAGTTGTGAGTCCATCTGTACTCAACAATGAAAGACTAAGAAATAATAGAATCACAGAATTAACCAGTTTGGAAAAGACCGCTGAGATCATCCAGTCCAACATATCACCTAACACCTTCTACTAATTAACTAAACCATGGCACTGAGTGCCTCATCCAGTCTCCTTTTAAACACTTCCAGGGAATGTGACTCCACCACCTCCCTGGGCAGCCCATTCAATGCCAATTTTTCTGTGAATAACTTCTTCCTAACATCCAGCCTAAACCTGCCCTGGTGCAGTTTAAGACTGTGTCCTCTTGTTCTGTCACTGGGTGCCTGGGAGAAGAGACCAACTCCCACCTGGCTCCAACTCCTTTCAGGTAGTTCTAGAGAGAAATAAGGTCATCCCTAAGCCTCCTCTTCTCCAGTAATTTACTCTTTGAAGAGTAAATTTAGATACCTCAAAGATCAAAGTTGATAAAGCCAGTCTATAGATACTCTTAATATGGAGAAGAGAAGAAAGCTGTATTATTTTATAGGATAATAGCCTTAAGACACAAAGATGATGTAGTCATAAAATAATGCACATTCTGATACAAAGAATTCTAATTTATGGAACTAAAGCAAACACTGTGATACCCTGAAGCTAACCACCCTTCAAGATTACATGGGAATACCAGTCAAAATAAAGCACAGCTTCTTTTAAAGTCCAAGTGCTACATGTCTGGCTACATCCGGCAAATGCAGAGATCGGATGCAGGCAAAACTGAAGCCTGTATTCTATGCATGTTGCAATACTTGCAAAATTATTATTATCAAGCTTCCTAAAATAACCCCATGTACAATAAATATACACAGTATTCTGTACAATAGTATCTCCTGAAAATATCTCATACTTCTGGGCACTCAAGTAGTCAAGGAGATCAGTGTTAAGATGCAGGACTTTTTTTGGTTTTTTTCCTCTTCAAATCTTGATTTCAAAGGATGAACTGAATTCTTTTTCAAGGCAAACATTATTGATTTTAATGCACAAAGCATCAGGATGGGATTATCTAGAATTCTATGTCCTGATCCCGCTTGTTTAAGAACGATAAACCAGAAGTGGAACAGAAAGAGTTGTAAATGTTAAGTGGGAGACAAGGTAAGGGAAAATGCAAACTTGTCAAGATTCTAGTCAAAGAAAGACTGAGAACAGGTGTGAATGTTCTTTATAAATATATCATGGGGTTAAAAAAAAAAGAAATCCAAGCAAAAAGCACCAACCTCAAGGACAAAGGCAGCACAAGAAAAAAAACAAACAAAATGAACCTTAAGTAATACATTATAAAATGCAGTCAGCTGCACTAAAATGTTTCTCACCTTCAGAAAGTGAAGTTCTGAGACAGGCAAAAAAATAGAAAGCAAAGCATGCAACTGACTGAGAGAACTTGAGAAATTTTATTAAAACAATGAGACATTTGCTTGAAATTCCAGATAATAGGACTCAATGCATCAGATGCCTCATGTTCTCTACTTTTCACAGAATCACAGAGGTTGGAAAAGACCTCTAAGGTCATTGAGTCCAACCTATCACCTACCCCTTCTAATTAACTAAACCATGGCACTAAGTGCCTCATCCAGCCTTCATTTACATGATACTAAATGCTAATTATTTTTTCAGCTACGCATTTTTCATATAGGTTACTCCTACATTTCCGTATTTTTCTTCCTATGAGCTCTATTCCCATGATTTAATTTATATATATATGCGTTATACATTGTGTAAGTGGAAATATGTGAATACAATATCCCAACAAAAATAACAACAAATATAATGTCTGACTACTCTTAGGACCTCTGACAAAGCATTACACTAAAGATGCAACAGAGCTGTTGCATATATAGAGTGCACATCCATATTTAGCAACTAATAGTACATCAACAGAGCACGTGAAAGAAAGATGGAGATTAATTAGTGCAAATGTAAATAGAAATGTATTAGAACAATAAGCAATTTTATCACATATTTATCACGCATTATGTTAATTAAGAAAATGCAAGCAAACCTGAAAATGGAGTTAACAATACAGTAAAAAATACCCAGGTTAAATGTAAGCCTCAGTTAAATAATGTTTTAAGGAGAATTTGGAAATAAGGGATAAGGACTCAGAATAACAAAAATACAACGTGTAAATGTTAAGAAAATATACACTGCTGGAAAGTGATGGTAGAATTCCTAGTTTCTCAACTAGGATACTATGCCTTGCTCTTTAACTTAACATTGTTAATTATCTTTTCCTGAACTCTTTTTAAAATGAATGAAATTACAAAACCTGAATAAGTATGTAGTCGTCCACCTAACATCTACTTAACACACTTCGCCATGGACAGCTGTTATTTTTTCACTGTGAACTTGCAACTCACTAAGAGGAATTTATCAGAGCACATATGTGCTCTGATATGTGCACATATCAAAGTGATATTTCTCATTCCTCCCGTCTCCTTCCCACTACCCACCACACTGCCAGTCTCACTTCTACTTAGCTCTTCCAATTCACACTGTGAGTGGCAAACCTTTGTTTCCCTTCTATTCCTACATTCTTTTAAGACTGTCTCTATCAGCTGATAGGACTCATTGCAGACCTTTTCCCCTGAAGTTAATCTATCCTGTAGTTTTGCTGTTGTTTTGTCCCTTTTGAATGCCCCTTACTTATTTTCACAACAGGTAATGGTAATAATTACAGAGATTATGCCATATCAGGCCTTAATTTTTGCTCTTTAACACAAAATACATTTAAAAGTGAAAACAACTTAAACATCAAACTCCATTAGTATTTCTTTTTGGGGAAAAAGAAAAGTTAGAGGATGTCCTACAAAACTTTCTATATGCTTGGCTTTAGAACTGGCTTCTTTAGACTGAACAATTAAACAAACAACCAATGCTATTGGTACAGGGCTAACACAGCGCCAGATGAGAATAAGCAACACTTATGATTATAGTAAATGGGAATAAAATCTGGGATTACAAATGAGAGCAGTGGAGACAGACACTTATTTTACAAAGTGAGCCTCATTTTTGTCCAAACACAAAGAAAGGATTCAGTGGTTATTGACATCTAATAAATACCTAAATATATCACATACATGTCCTACTGGGAGATTTTTGTTCCTTAAGCAGAAGACAACCTTTAATCAATTACAAACAAAGGCTTTCTCTTTCTTCTCTTACTGAATGCTTTACACTGATTAATAAACCCCTAAAACACACAACTGAGAACTCCTCCAGATCCCACTAACTGCTCTAGGATGCATTGAAGTAACTGGTGAGCAAGAGCACAATAAAAAGAGGCAGCCAAAAGCATCACAGCAGTTTCCAGATTTCTTCAGAAGAACATGAAAGTAATAACAAAAATAATTAGGGAATGCTAAATTCCTTCTTACATGAATACTCAGAGTGTACATTCATGAATACTATTAAGCATTTCCTGAACAGATAATGTATGCTCAAGAGATTTAGAAAAAGCAGATAACACTCCCTCCAAACATCAAAATTCATTCATAACTTGGATGGCATTTGGCTTAATCCTGAATAACGTTCTGAACAAAATGAAGTATTACATAACATCACAGAAGCCTCTGTGAAACAGAGTAATCCGTAGCTATTTATCAAAGCTCCCCATCCAGAGAAGCTTTCTAGCAAATCTCCAGAGGAATCTATGCTTAGGCAAGAGGTAGGTGTATGTCTCCTATAACCCAAGCCAGAAGTCCAGTCAAAGTCAGGCTTAACAGAGTAAATAAATCATAGAATGGTTTAGGTCAGAAGAGACCTAAGGATCAAAGATCACCCAGTTCCAACCCTCCGCCATAGGCAGGGACACCTCCCACTAGAACAGGTCACTCAAGGCCTCATCCAACCTGGCCTTCAACACCTCCAGGGAGGGAGCAGCCACAACCTCTCTGGGCAACCTGTGTCAATGTCTCACCACCCCCACTGTAAAGAACTCCCTCCTAACATCCCATTTAAATCTCCTTCTGCCAGTTTAAACCCATTACCCCTTACCATTCTTTTATCTGTCCTATGTATGATGCCAGGCCATGTGAAGATAGTATTTTAGCACGGCCACATTTTCTGCAAATCTACAAAAGAACTGCAGTAATGTAAAATAACAAAAATTCAGCATTTTAGCAACATTCAAAAATTGTAAAAATAAGGAAAAATACCAAATAATTTCTATTATTCTTCTGTGCATTATATATTGATGTAATGGTCAACAGTATTGACTCTATTTAAACACATTTCTGATACATTATACTTAAGAGGAAAAACGGAAGTCAATAAAGCATTCTTTTGATGTGGACAGTTTGCCCTTATGATGCAAGGAGTGAACAGGAAACAAATCATGCATTGAAATGCAAGTGGATACTAGTGGGTACTTACACCTGCAGAAGGAAAGCTATGTAAAAAAGTTTCTCTCTCTTAACCTTGAGATATAGTTCTGAATAACAAAGCTTAAATACAATTATTTGTCAGAAGTAATATGACAAGCTGGTAATTTTTAAACTCAGCATGCAGTGTCACGACAGTTTTAACCTTAAACCTTAGCTAAAGGAATGAAGTTTTCATAATTCCTATCTTTGAAATGCTGCATTACCCTTACTCTTTCCTTTGACAAGGCACTGGCATTTATCTCAGTTCATAAAGAGCAGATTCAGAAGATAAATCATAACAAAACCAATTCAAACAAAAAAAACCCCCAGCTAAGATAAATATTTATCAACCAGATTATCTCTCTGAACCATTTCACCTTGGTATAATGGGAAGGAACAGTGCAGGAGAAAGGAAAGTGAACACTACAGAGCTGTCTGGCTTAAATGCTGTGGAATATTTCCCTATGGTTGCACCACCATTTTACAGTTTCTGACTAAAATAACGTTAGTAGGATTAAAAGCTTAAGGTTATACTTATGATTCCACAATATGCAGTACCACATTACAAGAAATGCAGGTTTTAAAAACATCTACTATTAAGTACTGGTGAAATGAAGCAGACCTGCTAAAAAGTGAATTTCATAATAAGAATTTGATAAAATTTACTAATAATTAATTAAAAAAAAAATCAACAACGACAAAAAAAAAAAAATCAACAAAACCAAAACCCAAACAAACTAAACCCACAAGACATCACAAAGATGCTGAAATAGGCTGCAGTTACCACACAGGGGCATACTGTCACTTTTTAGGTATCAGGCAGATTTCATTCCTTCCTTCAGCTCCACCATTACATCTTACTTCTTTTTCCAGTTTCTTTTTGCACTATTTTTTTATTTCAGTTCTGTGGGAATAGCTGTGAATGTAATCCTTTCTGTCCCGAGTTCAACTATTTAAACACAATGTAGTGTTAAAATTACTGTAAATACTTGTGGTGGCAGATGCTGATATTTTGAAATGGCCCCTGGTGGACCTGTTTCTTGATTACTCATAACGAGCAGAAACGTAACAGAATTGTTCTGAAGGGACTTCAGTGCAGTAGTTTTCCCCATGCTCTGTGAAAAGTGGTTGTAATCAATGAATTACCATGCAAAGTTCTTCTTTTTTCCACCCCTGGCTTGTGATAAGGAGTATACACGCTCCGAGGATTTATGTGCTAAGGCTAATTTGCTGAGTTAAACAGCAGCTGAAATTGGCACTGTTCTAAGCCTAATAACCTGCTACAGACACATAAAGCATTCAAGAAAAATACTACTGACTGCCGAAGTAATGTTGTCTTTTAATTTTGCAATACAGCAAATTAAAACAAGGTATCTGAACGTGAAAGTCAAACAGCCTCCTGGAAATGGGAAGAAGTAAGCCATTACACTCTGCAGTATATTAACTGCTCTATTAGAGCAAGTAGTTTAATTTTGCTTCATTTCCTTGTAATGAACAGGTCTGTTCCTGGGTAAATAAATAAAGGAACTGGTGCTGAATATGCTTGGCACTGCATATATTGGCTTTCATTATGGTCCATCACAAACCTCTAGAATTCTCTGCTTTCTTGAGTCCCCGCTGTGCATTAGAAATATTTTCATCTGTCCACAACTACTGTATCAAGAAAGCCTTAGGAAAACTTTCATATTCGCCTACTTTGTAACTAATGTAAAAATAAATTTACCCAAAACCACTATTTACTATAAAAAACTATCATAATGCTAGGATAACAAAGAATTTAGTGCCTCACCTACTATAGAATCATAGAATTGTTGATGTTGGAAGACACCTTTGAGCTCGTCACCTCCAATCACTTGCATAGAGCTTGCAATCCCACAACTATTCCTAAACCACAGACCTAAGCACCTGTGCTGGTTTGAACTAATTGGAGAATTTGAGTGAGAAATTAGACTATTGGCTGAGAAATGAAAATACATTTTGTCACTTCACTCACAGCCTTACTGAGAAAGAAAAAAAAAATGTTTTAAGAGCTGTAACCCAAATATAGATAAGTCAGACTGCTCCAGACCTCTCTGGCTATAGCTGTTCCTTGCATGGTTTCTTAATCTCTGCCTTTTGTAGCTGATTCTTAATAATTCTAATAACTTCTTTCCTACTGCTAATCATAGAATGGTCTAGGTAGGAAGAGACCTCAAAGATCATCCAAATTCCAACCCCTTGCCATAGGCAGGGACACCTCCCACTAGAACAGGTCACTCAAGACCTCAGCCAGCCTGGCCTTGAATACATCCAGGGAGGGAGCAGACACAACCTTCCTGGGCAACCTGTTCCAGTGTCTTGCCACCCTCACTGTGAAGAACTTCCTCCTAACATCCCGTCTAAATCTCCTCTCTGTCAGTTTGAACACATTCCCCCTCGTCCTGTCATTACGAGACCTTGTGAATAGTCCCTCCCTGGCCAATCTACCTCTGCCTATCTGCAGCATCTACAGGTGGTGAGATAAGATTGGGGAAGGGGGGAAAGGTGATAGGGGTGGTTGGAAAACCCCTCTTAGGGAGTTGGACTCTAGGAGGGGTGTGGTGTTTCTGTATTACCTTTTCACTGTATATATCTGTAAATATCTGTTATACATTGTAACTATCTGCTTGTATATTGTGCAATGCTATAAATATAAAGCTTCATTTATTAACTTCCAGCTGGTCTGAATCTAGCCTGGGTTATTTCACAAGGTGGGTGGGGGGGTCAGGTAACTGCTAAACCACCACGGCACCATATCCACTCATCTTTTAACTATCTCCAGGGATAGTGATTCCACCACCCTGGGCAGCCCCTTCCACTGTTGATAACCCTTTCTGTGGAGAATTTTTCCCTAATATCCAACCTGAACCTCCCCTGGCAAGGCTTCAGTAGTAACATAATACATGGACAGGACCTGAATTTTCAGGAAGTATTTGTCAAGGCACAATGGTTTTCCTGATATTAAATGCCCACATTCTTTGCATCAAGTTTAGCAGAAACTGTGTGTATTACTCATTTAGAAATATGGTTTGGGTACATATAATGTTGCTATGTATTGCTATGCATAATACATAGAATGCATACATATGTGTTGCACAATACTGTATGTGCCTATCAGAAGAGCGTGCAAAAGCTCTTCAAAGGGTACTGCCTGTTCATAATATTCTGGCAGAATCAGCCTGGCTGACGAGGAATGTGCTAGAGAGAGAGATTTTCTCTTCTTTAAAAGTAACTGTGAATGTCAGTACCTGTTTCTGGAGTCTGTGGTAGATTCAGAAAAGACATCAGTGAGCTTGTAATAAAAATTAAGAGATATTCTAGAAAAATAAATATACAAATAAAATAATCTCAAGATTCAGAAATGCTGAAAAGAAAGACTGTCTCCAAGATCAAGGAAACACAAAGAGCTCACTGCAGTCCACAGTGGCACTTAAAAAATGATGATCAGAGAGCAAGCATGATATAAAAACATCTGTTGGTCAAGGACACACTGTTTCCATTCCTTACTGTTTTCTTTTCAACAAGTTAATTAGCTCTGTCTTCTGGTTTTGTGTGGTACTATAAAGAAAAGGTGCATGCAGATGTACATCAAAAACCAGGTGCTTAAGGTAGTATTATGTAGCCTCTCCTTACCAATTATTTCCAGAATTGGTTTGTAGATTTCAGTGAACACATGCACACAACAGAAGTTAGAGACATTTGTCGTGATTGCTGAAATACATTGAGCACAAACAAATCCCATAGACACAACAGTAGGGTGTGGTTGCAATCAAAAATGCTTCTAAGATATAAGAAATCAACACATTTTTCTTTAAAAAAAAACCAAACTAAAACTCTTATACTATCACATTTCTTATCCTTGCATTAATTATTTTTTAAACAAACACACCCCTAAAAAAGTTTATAGCAGGTCTTTCCAAGACACACTAGATTACAAAATCACACAATATCAGGGGCTGGATGAGACCTCAAAAGATCATCCAGTTCAACCCCCCTGCCATAGCAGAATCACCTAGATCAGATCACACAAGGATGTGTCCAGGTGGGTTTTAAATATTTCTAGAGAGGGAGACTCCACAACCCACCCTGGGCAGCCTGGTTCAGTGTTCTGTCACCCTCATACAGAAAAAAAACCAACCTCCTCCTGTTTACATGAAACTTCCTGTGCCTCAGCTTCCACCCATTGCCCCTTGTCCTGTCATTGGGCATCACCGGTAAGAGCCTGGCTTCATCCTCCTGGCACTCACCCTTTACATCTTTACAAGCATGAATGAGGGCAGCCTCCTCTGAGCTAAAGAGTCTTAGCTCTCTTGGTCTCTCATAAGACAGATATTCCATTCCCTTAATCTTGCTGTTTTTGAAGAACCCAAAGATGTGGAAACCCGCTGATTTACTAAGCCACTATGCTACAAAAGGTACAGGTTCCATACAGACTAGAAGCCTTTCATTACACTCGCCACTCCCACCAAAAAAAAACACCAACCAAAAAAAAAAAAAAAAA
>VWZI01018385.1:224078-292199 GCA_013396835.1 Psilopogon haemacephalus | reverse complement strand
TTTTTTTCATAGAATCAGTCAGAGTTGGAAGGGACCACAAGGATCATCTAGTTCCAACTCCCCTGCCATGGGCAGCAACACCCTACCCTGGATCAGGCTGAACACAGCCTCATCCAGCCTAGCCTCAAACACCTCCAGGGATGTGGCCCCAATCACCACCCTGGGCAACCTGTTCCAGGGCCTCACCACTCTCATGCTGAAGAACTTCCTCCTCACCTCCAGGCTCAATTTCCCCACCTCCAGCTTTGCTCCATTCCCCGTAGTCCTCTCACTACCTGATAGACTAAAAAATCCCTCCCCAGCTTTTCTGTAGGCCCACTCCAGATACTGGAAGGCCACAATAAGGTCACCTGAGAGCCTCCTCTTCTCCAAAACAGCCCCAACACTTTCAGTCTGTCCTCACAGGAGAGGTGCTCTAGCCCTCTGATCATCCTCATGGCCCTAACTGTGTTCCTAACACAATTCCTAGAAACTGTTTTAAGACAAGTGCTATGCCAGGTTATATTTTAAAAAATAATCAAAACACTACATATTAAGCACAGGAGAAGTATAACTCATGCATTTATGCACACAATGAAAAATATTTATAAAAGAAGCTATAGACAAAAAATAGTGCTCTAAGTAGCATATGTTACTGGGAACAGCATAAAGGAGTTCTGCTGTGAGATCCCAGGTGTTTTCTATGGTGATAACCATTTATTACTGAGTAGAATTCAATGCATATTAATAATCTAAGGCTATATGTTTCTTCTGTGCATAGTATCACCTTAGAAATGTCCCTTAAATTGCAGTTTTAGGTTCACAACTGAATCCTCTCTCATAAACGTGCATAAATCCCTTGATTAATAAAATGTTGTCATTAGCAACACTAGGGGCAATCAATACGCAATTACTGCAGAGTCCATAAAGCAGCAATGCATCTAAGCCTTGCACAGCCTTTCAGCTATCCTCACACTACAATTTGTGGAATTCCTCTAGCTTCTGTAATATCCTGTCAACATTCTGTCCTCCTGTCAACATTCACCTTTCACTCTTTACAACCAGAAATACCTAACTTTAATGCTTCAGTTTATCAGTACGAACCCTGAGATTCACATTCCGAAGGATAATTATCAACTTAGAGGCAATCTAGTGGAGGTTGTGGACACAGAGGGGAGCCACAGGAATGCAGAAATTACAGAAACTCAATCAGAAGTGTAAATAAAAGTTACATGTGCACCATTACCTCATCATAATCAGTTTAATTCTCTTAAACATATCTTCTTCCATCATGGACTTGTAGGTTTTGCATGCATTCAGAATGTAAGCTCTAAGCAAATACAGTCACAGAATTAACCAGGTTGGATAAGACCGCTGAGATCATCCAGTCCAATCTATCACCTAGCACCTTCTAATTAAGTAAACTATAGCACTAAGTGCCTCATCCAGTCTCCTTTTAAACACCTCCAGGGAATGTGACTCCACCACCTCCCTGGGCAGCCCATTCCAATGCCAATTTTTCTGTGAAGAACTTCTTCCTAACATCCAGCCTAAACCTGCGCTGGTGCAGCTTAAGACTATGTCCTCTTGTTGTGTCACTGGGTGCCTGAGAGAAGAGACCAACACCCACCTGGCTACAACTTCCTTTCAGGTAGTTATAGACAGCAATAAGGTCTCCTCTGAGTCTCATCCTCTCAAGGCTAAGCAACCCCAGCTCCCTCAGCCTCCCTCATAGGGCTGTGCTCCAGGCCCCTCACCAGCCTTGGCACCCTTCTCTAGACACGTTCAAGCACCTCAACATCTTTCTTAAACTGCGGGTTGTGGAACTGGACACAGTACTCAAGGTGTGTCCTAACCAGCACTGAGTACAGGGACAGAATGGCTTCCCTGGTCCTGCTGGCCACAATATTCCTGACACAGACCATGATGCCATTGGCCTTCTTTGCCACCTAGGCACACTGCTNATATATAGTTTATTGCCTTCAGAGGCCATTATCAACCACAAACAAGCCAGACACTGGCAGTCACCACATCTCTAAGACAATCTCCTTCAGAGACAGGGGGAAGACAAAATTGTTGTCCTTTTTAGAGGCCAAGGAAACCTTGGATTATTATCTGCACAGTAAAACATTTTAGAAAAGAAGAGCCAAGTGCAGAGCACAAACTGACATTTACTTTGGTTACATTTTTGTTTACTACAATTTAATGCTTTTTGTTGCTGTGGGTTGACCCTGGCTAGCAACCAAGACCCATCCAGAAGCTCAATAATTCCCCATGGGACAGAGGCAAACACAGGATTAACAAGCATAAGAAAACATGGGTGAAAATAGAGACAAGGAAATCACTTATCAATTATTGTTGCACGCAAACCAGACTCAGTTTAGGGGATTTAAGGTAATTCATCAACAATTAACAAAAACTACATTTAAATACTGATTCAAGTAGGGAGAAACAACAGATGACATTTACTTAGTGGGAAAAAAACCCACTCAATCAGCTAACAAAAGAAAACAAAAAAAACCCCAAAACCAAATCACCAAACCAACCAACCAAAAAACCAAACCAAAACAAAAAAAAACCCAACCCAAAATCCCACATCTTCCCTTCTGCTTTGACACACTCAAATTCATTTTCAGGCTCTCTTAATTTCAAACACCTCACCTTCCCTGCTTCCTAGTCTCCATCATTCCAGACACCTCTCTTCTCCTGCAATGAGTTACACTCAATCCCTTTAGCAAAGCAAGGGACAGGATAAGCACTTAATGATTTCTCTCTGTCACTCAATTCTTACTCTTCCTTTTGGTGTTCCGTTCTCCTTTGACTGAAGTCCTGCCAGAGATGTACCTGCTCTGGCATGGAGCAGCTCCTTCGCCTCTAACCTTGTTGTTCCTTCCTTTTTCCTGTTCCTTTCCTCTCGGTATTTTCTGTCCCTTAATTGTTTTCACATAGGTGTCACCAATTTGGCTGATATGTGTGTCCTGTGATGGGTCTGTTATAGAACAGACTGTGTCCAGCACTTGGCAGCCCCATATTTCTTCTCACTAAAACCAGTCTTGTCTTCCCTCCCTACCTTGGCTACCAAAATGTTGAAAATTGGGCTGAGTACATTTAGTAAGGCCTATTTCAACCCACAAAGAATGATTCTGTGGTTGGCTCAAATTAATTGAGATCACAGATTTCAGTTGAGCTAAATTAAAAGCAGAAACCATAAGCTACTTCTTTCAGCTTATTTTTGTTTGTTTTTTTTTTTTTTGCTTTGTTCTGTTTTTTAAACTTTGGATTGGTCAGTTCTGAAACTGACAAAAAGTAAAACTAAAAGTATTGGTGTAAGAATTAAACTAGCAGCAAATATGATTTAATTTTCACCATACGGAACCTCTAGTACAAAGAATGTATTAGTCCTGAAAAATACTCCTTCTACATTTATGTAGTTAAAACTGTCAAATTAACTTTTCTGAAGCACTTAAGTAATTCTAAGGTTTAATATACTTTGTTCCTTTAACAAAATACAATTTGCATGCAAACCAGAAACTGCTTCATTCTTTCTGTGCTTTATAGATACCTTTCTTCTAATTAGAAGGACTCCTTTCTGTACAGTGACAGCTTTAAACATAATTGTTTTAGGACACAAAGATGCATTTTGTCTGTGTTCACTGCACACACACACAGGTTGCTGGCAAGTGGTCACTTTGCCTGTTTTCTTTCTCTTTTCCTTGAGCATTTAGTATAATACTCAATCCCACCTTTTCCAAAATTGCTGTTTTCAAAATTTTAAATCCCCTGGTTGCTTTTCAGCCTCTGAGTCCAGGAACATATTCTGGCCATGTGGAATGACTACATGTCATGCTAAATTATAGACTCTAATACCTTTAATTGTCTTATATTGAGCATGACCAATGCTGTACAACCATGTAGGAAGGTGGATCACTGACTGCTGGTTTTGCAATTGTAGCTCTCAAGACAGGGTCATGGTTTGTATGGTTGTGCAGTATTCAGGGACTCTGTCACAGTAAAACAACACTATAACAATGAGGGATCTGAATTCCTCTCATTTAAATTGTATGCATGTTTTAACAGTGATTAATGTAGAAACTTAGATTTTCTTTCTAGGCATCATTAGACAGTGATTCCTGGAGAAGCCATGCAGCAAATTCTTCAGGAAGAGAAGTGATTTTTCAAGCTCAGAGCAGCATGGAGGCCTTGAAAAACAACACCACAAACCTATAACTCACCAACAACAATAGAAAAAAACCAAAAATCCCCCAAGACAAACAACCAAAACACAGAAACTACTTTATATGGCCCTAATATATTCAAATTAAGCACAACTGATACAATTGATGATATTCTACTTTCTCCATCAATACAAATATTTTTCTTTAACCCACTTTTATAACTAAGTTACTTTATTACAAGAGACATCACTGGTTCCAATGCTGAAATTTTAATCATGTCAAAGTATTGGAGTAGAAACATTTAGTATCTCTAACTTTTTAGGAAAAGTCCTTGAAAGTTTCATGTTTATGGAGAACTATCTACTCATAATGCACCTTTCCAGTGTAGATTCCATGAAGGAGACGAAACAGAAAACATTTCAGTATCCTGGCCTATTACCAATGCATACAACCTTTGCTACTTGGTGACTAAGTAGTTTCAACAGTACCAGACCATTTGCTCCAAAGACCATTTATTTCAAGCACTACAGCTGATTCCTCTGCTTGTCACTTTATCATTTTAAAATGTGGGCTACCACACCATCTGACAAACAAGCCCAAAAAAAAAAAAAAACAACCAAACCACCCCTCAACATTTTCTTTCACTCTCTGAGCCTGTCTTTGAATCATCCCCTCCAATTTCACATTCAGAGAATTGCTTCAGTTACGGTTCAAGTAGTTTCTCCCCATTTGAGGATGATTTTTTTATGTAGCTACTTCAGCTGTTTCCTTACAGTCACATCTCAAACATTTTGTCTACACAGGGTTTAATACACATCAGCAATGTAAATGACAGGAGCATTGAAGCAGGCTGCCCAGAGAGGTTGTGGAGTCTCCTTCTCTGGAGACTCAAAACCCACCTGGATGTGTTCTTGTGCAGCCTGCCCTATGTGATCCTGTTTTGGCAGAGGAGTTGGACTCTGATCTCTGGAGGTCCCTTCCAAACGCTAACATTCTGTCATTCATAGCAACCTTTATATCTCTGTGTACTCCTTCTCTAGATAATATAACAATAAATTTTATGATAATCAGTGCAATTGAAAACTAGCAGAAGATAATCTATACCTTACTTCCTGAAAGATGCTATAAATAAAACAAAAAAACCAACCAAACAAAAAAACCCACAAAAAACCCGACCAACTCCAAACAAAATAAAACAAAACAAATTTGTCACAGTAAAGTGCAACAAGCCATAAGGAAATCAGAAAAAAACTTAAGTTTCAGGAAATTTTTGGAAGTAATTCCATGACCACTCTAATAACAATTACTACTCTCTTCGTTGGATTCCAGCTGAACACTATGACAGAAAGTATCAAATGTTCCTGTTATTCATAAAATGGTTACTTCCACTATCTACCAAAAAACAAAGACATTTTTTCCTTTCAAGATTCTCTTAGGTAATAGATTTGGGGCCATTTCTTTCCACCTAGTTTCCAGAAAATAATTATAATGAAAGCCACTTCTCATTAAGCAATCAGATTAAAAAAATAATAAATGGAAATGAAAATAAAAGTCAGAGGAAAATATCATCTCCTAACACATCACTATTTTAGGTTTTCATGTCTTTTTTTTTTTTTCCAAATTCCTCATTAGTGATTGCCATTTGCCACTCAAGTGCCTCAGAACTTGGTGCATCCTAGCTGAATTTGGATTACTATGACTGAATAGAGGTTTTAAAAACTAAACTGTTAAAATAAAGCTGCTAGAAAATGGTGTTTAAGGCAAGGCTGGATGAAGTTCTGTCCAGCCTAATCTAGGGTAGGGTGTCCCTGCCCATGGCAGGGGGGTTGGAACTTGATGATCCTTGTGGTCCCTTCCAACCCTGACTGATTCTATGATTCTAAAAATTATCCACAACAACAGACTAGAATTTTACTGCCTTTTTAGAAACATGTTTTATGTTATTAGGAAAGCAAATAATCCCCAGAAATTGAAGAAACCCTCTGTCTTCTATGAAGATGGTGACATTATGGTTTCTTCCTCTATTAACAGTGAACCTCAGAGCTGGAAAAATATGATAAATAGGTGAGGAAGAAACCCTCAGTTTCTTCTGTGGCCCTGCTTTCCATATACTTTCATTGGAATATATTAAGAATGCAAGAATTTATCGAAGATAGGTGAATCTGTTCTCTTTCTAGATGCAATCATTACTCATGCATTCCCTTGGAAATTTGTAGAAAATAATGCTCATCATATGAAAAAGGAAATTCCTCTTTCGAGGTGTATTTTCTCATCAGATTTCTGTATAGGAAAGCCATTACAGCGACCAGAAAGTCTTGTCTGCAGGATTAACACAGATAGCACTGAGGTGCTAAAAAAATTAAGGCTTTAGATCCACTGCCTTGTTATTAAAGAACATCAAAGACAAAAATCACTACAGGGCCAATTAAAACTCTTAGGATTTTATTAAAAAAAAAAAATATTTTTTTTTAATTTTCTGTTTAGAAGTTAGATTTGCACTAGTTAGGTTTATGTACTAGTTGAGAACACCCACATTAGCTTCTCTGACTACACAGTCTAAGAAACCAGCTCAGATGGCAAATTCTGGTTTACAGATTAAAGGTTAATTATATTCATTTTGATCAAAGGATTCATTCCACCTCTTTTCCAGAGGATTTAGCTCAAAGTTGTTTCTTCCACCACCTGGTGGATAAATGTGTTGCAGATAACCTTCTCGTAACAAAGTATCAGAATGAGAAAGTCCAGAATTTCCACTTGGGGCACAATGATTTAATAATGTAGCATAAAATAATTTCCCTAATTCACATGACAACATTTTTTTTTGGCTAGGAAAATTATCAGCATTTTCATGACTGGAAAAAAAATAGGCATCTTGACTCTGAAGTGAAATTAGTGCATTTCAGCAGAAATTATGACCATTCTTTTTGCCTGCAAATGAAAGAAAAACACTCTTATTCCTTCCCAGCAGGACTTGCATGGCAAACCAACCAGATTATTAGCTTGCACCCATAAATACCCTCCACTGCAAGATGACTTAGTCAAACAACAAAATCCTTCTTTACAGTAAATGGAGGCTGTGCAACCTCCCTTTTTTTCACAGGACATAAATGATGAATTTCAAACCAGAACAAAGACCTCTTTTGCCTATGCTCCAAACCACAATAGAAGCAGCAGCACTTGTCTTTTCTACTGTAAGCTTCTGTCTATTTAACTGCAGAGGCTGTAACTTAATGATTTGATGAACCTATTACACATCTCTGAATATCTTTATTTCACAGTGTAGGGAAGCTGTTGCAGATAGGAGCAACATCTACAGGACAAATCCAGATACTAGTTTTAAAGCAAGTCAAATGATCACTTTTGCCATGCATCCCTCACTCAACTCATTTTCATGGCTGACAAAGTCCACAAAGCAACTGCTCTATCAAAACTAGAAAAATTTTCCACAGCAAATGAACCAACTGAAATTATCAGACCCAGCATATTATTTCATTACTTCGGAAAGATTTTTTTAATTAATACCAGAAATGAACTTTATTATTTTTTAAAATATACTAACATTAAGTGGTTTTATTCTTATTAACATTTTGTCCATATTTCACAAAGCTTCTGTAATTTCTATAGCTTAACAGAAACAGTGAATAAAGTTCAGTCCCAAGGGCCACTACACTTTTAATGTGATGCTTAACTGAAAGAGTTTTAACAAAAACCATGTTTACTGGAGTATTATTCAAATTGGCAGTCCTTGTAATTGTCACAGTACTCACGCCCTAAGTAAATTTAAAAGTGAGGCTTTTTCCTTCAGAGATTTTAAAATTCCAGACAAACTTTGCCATCTCTTCTGTAATGAAATGGGGAAAAAAAAAAATTAACTCTTTTTTTCTATTAATAGGAGCCTCAGATCTGACCTACAGAAATGAGACAGAATCAAGAAAAAAGAATACACAAATATCTGCATGCTTCTATTTATGCCATTACTATTCAGGAATATTTCATATTTTGCAGAGTAAAAAAATATTTGCTATCTTTATCCTTAGCATGTTGAGGCAGTCTGTAATCTAGAAAAGAAAAACTGAATTTTAACAGTATTGAAAGGTTTTCAGCTGAAAGAAGCACTGATAGAACTTTTAATCAAATTGAACTCTATTATCACTACAGACAGTTTTGAAAAAAATTTAAAGAATTAGATGTTACTATTCATATTTTCTTGGTTAAAAAAAAAACAAAACAAAAAACTCAGATTCTTCTTGTTCCTAAAGTTTTTTTCAGTAATTGTCAGCATTTCTATCTCCTTCCCTAGCTGTTTTAGAATCTTATTTCTTACTGAAGTACTCCACAGTTTATCATTACCCCATTCTTGTTCCTTCTCCTTCTTTAGCCTAAGAAGCAGCATCACAGAGTTTCTCCAGCAAAGTAAGAAATGCCACAATTTAAAATCATGTGTTTAAAAAGCAAGAGAAAGGCAACTTCTAGTCCACTGTCTTTATTAACTTCTTAAAATGTAGTGTTTCCTTCAATGTACAAACTTGGAATTTCAGAATCACACTGCTTGCATTCTGCCTTAATACAGTCCACATATTCAGGCAGTTAACTTCCACATGAACAAGAAAGAAAAGCATAAAAATAGAGAATCAAAGAAAAATCAGGGTTATGGAACAGAAACCACTAATTCCACCATGTTGCTTCATGGGGATTTTTTTTAGTGAAAACTAAACAAAGAAACAAAACTAACAAAAAACCTGCAACAACAACACCCCACCTTCTGTATGTACATTTTCTTATTATCACCATGAGCTTATAGAAAAGTGAAAGCATGCCTCATTAATAAAAATTATACCTTTTTTCTTTTAAACTTTTTTTTTTTTTTTAAACAGGGGAATAGGAAAACCAAAACACTCAGGAATTCACAATATGGAAATATCTATCTTTTGGGGGGTCTGACTTATGTATCTGTCTAAATTACAATCCATGGATGCGGAAGTAAATAGTAAAGATGTGTGGAACACATTGCTCAGAGAGGTGGTGAAGGTCTCATGTCCAGTGACATTCAGAGTCAGGTTTGGTGGGGCTCTGAGCAGCCTAATCTGCTTGGTGCAGCAGGGTTGGACTATAGAAGACCTGTAAAGGTCCCTTCTAACCCATCCTATGATTCTATGTGATATCCACCTTTAAGCAAAACAGTTTATTTCTGTACAGGTCAGTGACTTGTGCCTAGTCTCAAGGCTCAGGATACAGGCTAAATTGGCTGAAATTTCTCACTAACTGCCAGGTTTTCACAGAATAATCAGGGTTGAAAGGAACCTCAAGGATCATGCAGCTCCAATCCCCCTGCCATGGGCAGGGAAACCTCACATTAGAACAGGTTGCTCAGAGCCCCATCCAGCTTGGCTTTAGAAGCTTCCAGGGATGGGCCTTCCACCACCTCCCTAGACAACCTGTTCCAGTATCTCACCACCCTCATGATGAAGAGCTTCTTCCTAACATCCAATCTGAATTTACTCCCGCTAGTCCTAGCACTACCTGACATCCTACAAAGTCCCTCCCCAGCTTTCTTGTAGGCTCCCTTCAGATACTGGAAGGCCACAATAAGGTCACCTCAGAGTCTTCTCTTTAGCAGACTGTACAGCCCCAAGCGTCTCAGTTTGTCTCCATAGGAAAGATGCTTCAGGCCTCTGATCATCCTCATGGCCCTTCTCTGGACACACTCCAGCACATCCAGATATTTCCTGTAATAGGGGCTCCAGAGCTGCATGCAGTACTTAATGTGGGGGCTCACACATGAGGAGTAGAAGGGGACAATCACTTTCCTTGACCCGCTGACCAGACTTCTCTTGATGTAGCCTAGCATATGGTTGGCTTTCTGAGCTGCAAGTGCACACTGAGGGATCATTTTACCTTCTCATTAACCATTATCCCTTTTCTTCAGGGTGGTTCTCAAGTCAGTCACTGCCCAGCCTACATCAGTGCCTGGGATTGCCCCAACCTAGATGTAGGACCCTGCCCTTGGTTTTAAAAGGTGTTTAACCTTTCATTTGTATTTTGTTGTGTGGCTGAAACTGTAGTCTCTTGTATCTGGAGGGTTAGTGGGAATAAGAGTGCCTCCAAGGGAATCTAACTTGTTATTACTTCTATTTCAAGGGGAAAGATTTTAATCAAATATTTCACCAGTTAACATTGTTTGTTTCTAGCAAGTAAACATCTTAATCATCATTCCATCTGTGACCAAATTAAGAACCCAGAAGTCTCAAGACACCTTTATGAATTTTTCTCTTCAATTAGGTAATCTCTTTAGCAGCTTTTCAAATCAGCATTAACAGACAGGCAGTCAGTGATGCCTTTGGAGTGAAATATCCCAAGTTGTTAATGGATTTTCTAAACAGAGAAAGTTCTTTCAGTTGTCAAAAAATTGAAGGATATGAAGACATCCAATAGATTTTATATTAATCTCAAGCAAAAGTTCTGCATTTTTTTATAGAACATTAACCCCTCCAACTGTCATCTCTCATATTATACAATTCTTTACATGAACTACCTTTATTGTCAGAGAAACATTTTTTCTTAATTATACATATATTCGTACATGTATTACAAAGTACAGATTATGGAATATTATTGTAGAAGCTAACCATCTAAGATTAAAGCAGAACATTTTCACGTGGATCTAGTCTTATTGAGAGAACTACTCCTTAGTTACAAAAAAATAGTGGGTTATTACAAGAGGGATGTGGACATGCTGGAGTGTGTCCAGAGAAGGGCGAGAATAATTAGAGGGCTGGAGCACCTCTGCTATGAGGACAGACTGAAAGAGTTGGGGCTGTTCAGTTTGGAGAAGAGGAGGCTCCCAGGTGACCTTATTGTGCCCTTCCAGTATCTGAAGGGGGGCACTGAAGCTGGGGAGGGACTTTTTACGATGTTGGGTAGTGACAAGACTAGGGGTAATGGAGCAAAGCTGGAGGTGGGCAAATTCAGATTGGGTGTGAGATGGAAGTTGTTCAGCATGAGAGTGGTGAGGCCCTGGAATGGGTTTACCAGGGAGGTGGTTGGGGCCACTTCCCTGGAGGTGTTTAAGGTCAGTCTGGATGAGGCTCTGTGCAGCCTAATTAATATAGGGTAGGGTGTTCCTGCCCATGGCAGGGGGGCTGGAACTTGATGATCCTTGTGGTCCCTTCCAACCCTGACTGATTCTATGATTCTTTTCTACCAGACCTTGCTTTAAGTGAAATCTAATATAGACTTTTTGTGGTCTAAGCTTTCACATCTAAGTTATCACATGCTAAAATATCCAAAGATATATGCATGACTACGCACTGTCAGAAATTGGTCAGACTGTAAACTGAGCATTTACCTAAAGAACCTCTCTTCCTCCATTGCAACTTTGAGACTAGTATATTTATGTCATTCTCTATCGTGATTTATCAAACAACATAATTCTCTTATAATTAATCTCTTCTCAGTTGTCTTCCATTAGTGATGATTTTGAGCATCCAAGAACTACAAGGACCATTCCAAAGGGATTCGTTAAATTACAGAATTTTTTTAAAAGCATGCCATGAACAAACATTAATTTTAGCTTAAGGCATGGATTAGGGGCATAGCAAGTCTCAGCAGAAGACACACTATATAAGCAATTAAATCATATTAGAGTTTTGGAAAGGAAAAAACATAGATTGGATATTGATTAATATATAAAACAGATTTACAGAAATTACTTCTGTGGAAAAAAAAAACAGTGCTAAAGCAAAATATTAGTAATAATCATAGGAAAATTGCATGTAATATGCAATCCTCATCCCTGGAGATATTCAAGGTGACGCTTGACAGAGCTCTGGGCAACCTGATCTAGTTGAGGACTCCCTGTTTACTGCAGAGGGTGCTGAGACTAGCTGGCCTTTGGAGGTCCTTTCCAACACAAACCATTCTCTGATTCTGTGATCTAGTGGCAAAGAAACCTGTGTGATTATTTGTCAGAGCAGATCACCTCCTCCAAGACCAGAAGAAATGTGTTCCAAAAAGTTGAAAGTAGGCAAGAATACCAGGAGGTCTGCATTAATCAATGGGGAGCTCCTGCACATTATTGCAAAAAGAAAGCATACAGATTGTGGAAACAGGGACAGGTAACCTGGGAGGAACACAAAGATGTTATCCAAGCAGTCATTGATCAGAGGAGGAAAGATAAAGGTCAGTTAGAATTACATTTGTTTAGGGACATAAAGGGTGACAAGAAAAACAATTAACTATGTCTGTGACGAAAGGAAGAACAGGGAAAATCATTATGTCCTAGAAGAAAGGTGGGTGAGATTCTGTTCCTCCTAATATTGTTACTTATGTTCAGTCTACAGGATCTCCAAAACTACTGCACACCCCTTCAGTCTTAGCTCTCTACAACTTTCAGCAACCACAAAAATCAAAAGTTGTTCCCATCCTAACAAAGAAAGATATTTAGACCAAGGAAAGAACAATTATTTTTAGTTTTTTAAAAAATTTATTTTTTATGCACAGAAACAAACTGCCTCCTTTGTCACAAGGTCCTAAGGAAAAGGACTATTTTTTGCCTCTCTATCTGATGCGAGACAAATAATTTAATAACTGTTGTTTTATGAGATCTCCAATATTATAAAAATACATTTGTAGAGAAGAAAAAAAAAAAGTTCTGGCTAACAATTTTTGTTTACCTGCATTTTTCAACCACATGGCTCTTCGCAACAGTTCTCATTTTCCTTGCTTTCGACAGAAAAGTGTTACTGGAAGTCCAAAAGATGGCATATGTGCTTTTAATGACACATATGGCGAGGCCATAGATAAAACATTCTTACTGACAGAACAAAACTTGAAGGACACCAACAGCAGGACAGAGTGAAAAAAAAAAAATTCCAGCAAACCCTTGTAAGGAGTCCTTGACCTATTTCAGCTGAGAAAGTCTGTCAGCCAAGTACATTTCACAAAGTTGAGATTTCTCAGTGGTGTACTGTCAGTAGCAATGTGTTTTCCATTATTGTGTGCTCTGGGCTTCATTAGAATGTGGAGCTACTATTACCAAGGGCAAGGCAAGAGAGGTCTGTAGCCCTTTAGAACACAGAGCTCCTTACCCTGTCAACAGACACAGATGTGTATTCTTTTACAGTCTCCTTATTTCACATACAAGACATTTTGATGTGTGTGAAATAACAATGCTGCTTTAGAAACAAGCTGATGTTCCCCAACAATATATTTCAGAATTCATTCCTAACAATATGTTTAAGAATCAACCTTAAGTTGGAAGAGGGTAGATTTGGACTGGATGTTAATAAGAAATTCTTTGCAATGAGGGTGGTGAGACACTGGAGCACATTGCCCTGGGATGTTGTGAATGCTCCCTCCCAGGAGGTTTTCAAGGCCAAGTTGGATGAGGCCTTGAGCAGCCTGGTCTAATGGGAGGTGTCCCTGACCATGGCTAAGGGGTTGGAACTAGATAACCTTTGAGGTCCTTTCCAACCCAAACCATTGTATGAGATTTACACATAAGAAATTGTCTGCGTGAAATAAGAATGCTACTTTAATTCAAGCTGGTATATCCTAATATTATCTTTAAGAATTAATATTAAAAAAAAGATACAATGAAACAACATTTCCTATATCTGCCCACCTCTTTTTATGTGTTTCCTTAATGTCTATATTTCTGGATGAGAACAACAGCCAGATTTTACTATTTCAGAACTTAAGACTTCGACTAGCTCCATTAGTTGATATCAGAAGTAATGAGCATTCAGAAGATCAGACAGACAGCGGTATCACCAGCTACCATAAAATCCATTGCCAAGTAATGCTCCAGAAAAATTCTGAGTTCACCTTTCACTGCAATGGTCTTCTCTGTTGGTTTACATATGGAAAAAGAATAGTTTAGTTTTCCCCCTTGCAGTGAAAGATAGTCTCCATTATTGAAAGAAAGTATGGAATATTTTTAACAACATGGAATAGCTTATTTTTACACCTTGCTTACACTGTGATGCTTTTATTTACATGTTCCAAAAACAGAGTGAGCAACTCTGAGTCACATTCATATTTTAAAAACTGAAGAAACCTGTACCACTCTTTGTTAGATAAGCTACTGAAAAATACCACACAATCTTTTCCCCTAGGAATAGAAAATTATTCAGTTACATCAGTTTGAATAGCAATAATAAAAGATTGTAATTTCTGAGTTCTTTTAGACCTTCTCTATACTGAACAAGCTACAATAGCAGGTGCAGTGCAAAGTTACTACAGAGATTTTCATAATTCAAGTTCAGCACTTCACACAATATCACAATCTGCAAGTTCATTGTGACAGAAAAATCTCAATTTCTTCTGTAACATGTGTGCCCTGCTCCCAGTTAAATCCCAGTTTTTTTAAGTTCCCACTGAAGAGAGGAAGGGTCTTTTTTTTCCTGAAGTCTCTTAATGTAGTACTCTTCAAGTAATTTATTCCCATGAAAATCTGCAAATACTACTGACCGTCAAGTAGTCTCCTGATAATCAAATTGCTCACAGGTCAATGAGATATCAATAAACCTATTCATAAATATGGAAGAGAAAGTGGGTTTAGATGAAGGCTAGTGAATTAACTATTTTTGCTAATTATTTCTGTTTGCTTAAGACTGCAAAGAAGGAGGTTGACTTTCATCTTGCTGATAGGAAAATAAGAAATGCAGATTAATCTTGGGGGCAAGTATTTCTCAGGAGGAACTGTAATGTGAAATACTATAAAAGGAAAACAAATCAGACCACCAACCACTCAAAAAACTCCTATCTTTACTACAAACTTATTCAGATAATCGTTTACCTACTGTACCACATAGCAAATACATGGAATACTTAGTTTAAAAGGGACAGAGCTGCTTGAGAGAGTCTATCACAGAAACACAAAGATGATTGAGAAAATGGAACATCTCTCTTATGAGAAGAGATCGAGGGCTTGAGCTGGGGCTCTCTAGCTTGGAGAAAAGGAGCCTGAGGGGTGACCTCATTAATGTTTATAAATATGTAAAGCGTGAGTGCCAAGAGAATGGAGCCAGGCTCTGCTCAGTGGTGCCCAATGCCAGGACAAGGGCCAATGGGTGGAAATTGAGGCACAGGAAGTTCCATGGAAACACAAGGAGGATTTTTTTTTCCTATGAGGATTTCAGAACACCGGAACAGGCTGCCCAAGAAGTATTGTGGAGTCTCCCTCTCTGGAGATATAAAAAACTTGCCTGGACATGTTTCTGTGTGATCTGGTCTAGGTGATCCTGCTCTGGAGGGGGGTTGGACTGGATGATCTTCCAAGGTCTCTTCCAGCCCCTGACATTCTGATACTTCTATTTTTTGAAGGTATTTCCATAGCCTCTGTCTTCTGTGTTTCAAAGCTAGGCTATGAACTAAAGACCAAGTACATGGTACGGCACGAAGACATATTTAGCACTTGGGGCTGCAATTTGTGCTGACAAACAGTAAAGCAATAAGGAGTTGTGCTTTTACTGCTGTACTTTAATGCTGGAATGATGCTGATGCAAATCCACCTCAGCTATATGTAGCTCCAGTAGAATGAATGCTTAAAGATAAGCAGAACTCATATGCCAGAATATGAACTGAGAAGACTAATTGAACATTTTTTTTTTTTAAAGGAGAATTTTAAGAGTCCAATGAAACAGCAGCGAGAAGGGACATGATTCAGAGTTTTCACTTAAGGGATCTATCTTTTTCATGTTTTGAACAGTACTGTTATGAGCTAACTGCTCATTGACTAGCTTGATACAGGACATGACTTTACAAGTCACAGTCTGAACCCAAACCATTCACTAATGGTACATTCTGCAGAAACACTGTAAAAGCACAGCTGCAGAATACCTCAGAGCAATGGGGCTCAGGAACAGATTAGAATTTTTGTTGCACATTATCTAGCTCATATTTACAGGTTCAATTACTGACAGAATGTTGAATATTCAGAACAGCAAATACACAAAGACAGTTCTCAAACAAAATGTTCTGTTGTCACTAAAGATACAGCTAAAATAAGTACACATACCCAGCAATCTTGCATCCTGATAAATCATTTCGTTGCCAATAGGATGGAAGACTCCTATCTGCATTTATTTTCCTAAACAGCTGTGTATCAGACACCAGACAACATGACAGTTTCCCAAATGAAAAATTTACTGATAGTACCAAATCAGAGCCTTTAGTTTTAAAGGCAGCTTCAGACCTAAATCTGTTCAAACAATTATGGGTAAAGTCCAATAACAAAATCCCATCACTACTTTACTACTGTGAATCCTGTAGACTTTCCTCTATTTTAACCAAAATTATTCCAGAATTTGAGAACCTTAAGGAGCCTGAAGAAAGCAAACCTTTTTTTATTTTCTAACCATTAGAAGGTTTTGTGCAACTGAAATAATTATTTCTAACCTCAATCCAGCATTTTGTTTGACTACTCAATTGCGTGTATAATAAAACATTGCTCTTGGGACTTGTCTCTACTCTGCTGTAAAAAAACAACAACCAAAAAACACCCAAAAAATACACACGCACAAAAGAAATGCAAATACAAACACAAGAATGAACAAACAAAAAAATCCACCAAACCATCACATAACCTCCCCCTCCACGTTGACACTGTACAAGGTAAAGCCTTTCTAAACCTGAGGGAATGATTTGAAACAAATATCTTCTCATACTCTCTTGACAGGAGCCTTGTCAGCAAGGGCAATAAAATGAACTGAAAACCAGTATGACCACTGCATAGAGCCACTGTGTACAGAGTTAACAACAACATGAACTACAACACTGACAGATTTTCTTCCCCTTTCCTGCGCTACAGGTATGGTAGAACCCATTACTGTTGAGATACAGAGGTACATAAAGTCAAGATCAAACAAAAAAGTTATCAAATAGAAAGTTATCTGAGTCTCATTATCACTTCATAATGGTGCCAAAAATTCATGTCATCCGTGCAAATTAAGGCATAATATGGAAAATATGAGTGAGATGGATTAAATGAGTTTTTTTGTTTTTTTTTTTTTTATCAGGCTGCAGAGAGAAGCATAAGAAACTGGATAATTACTTCACCTAAAAAGGACAGTAGGAATGCCATTATATAACTTCACAGTCTATTTACTGTTGGGCTAGCACAAACAAGCACAAGACCCAGAAAAAAAAAAAAATTACAGCAGGGATAAGTTCATTAAATCAAGAATCAGATATTTATTGCTAGAAGGGAGTACAGGAACACTTCATCTTCTGCTGCTGCTGTCTTTTTGACCACACACTTGTTTTAAGGGAAAAAAAGGACACAGCTCAGTTTCTAAGCAAGCCTTCCCTACTGTTCCTTAAAAGATGCATCTTCCCCAATATGGCATGTTTATTTTATCCCACAGTAACAAGTAATATTCAGTACACAGCCAATTACATGTAACTACTACATGTTGCTGAGCATAACACAGCTGTTGCTGTCTGCTTTTCCTACTCTTTGCTTGGTGAGATTTAAAAAGATAGTCACAAAAAAAAAGTAGACACAACTGTTCCTTAAAAGATGCATCTTCCCCAATATGGCATGTTTATTTTATCCCACAGTAACAAGTAATATTCAGTACACAGCCAATTACATGTAACTACTACATGTTGCTGAGCATAACACAGCTGTTGCTGTCTGCTTTTCCTACTCTTTGCTTGGTGAGATTTAAAAAGATAGTCACAAAAAAAAAGTAGACACAAAGAACATAGTAGCCTTTAGCATATTTTCTCTAAGTTTGCATGTGAATGATGAAATTGTGTTCCTCCACAACTGCAATATAGATAAAGTGATGGTGAAGAATAAGTGAACTAGTAAAGGATGTAGCCACAGGTACTGGCAATTAGATGTTATTAAAATATGCAGACTAAGCTCTATAGTTTGATTTATAATTCAAACTTATGTACATGAACTGTAATTACTAATGCCATCATCACTGTATTGATTTGCTTAAGATATTTCCAAGGGCTTTTTTTTTCCCCCAAAATGAGATAAAATGAATTAATAACAACCAAGACAGCAAGTATGTCCATAGCTACTTATTCTCCATATGTAATAATACCTTAGAATGAGTGACAAAAGTAGGGAGCTGAAGATTAGGTTAATAAATTTTAGAAGAAAACCAGTCAGAGTGTTATATTATTTACCTCTAAAATGCTGAATAGTCAAGACAACAATCAGAGATCAACAACCTGAGTGATTTACATTGAAAGCAATCAACAGAAGACTTTTCAAAAGTCAGTAACTTGAATTTACATCCAGAATATCACAACAGTCATCATAAAGGTGTGGAAAAAGCAGTCAAATACTTTCCTTACTTGTGCCATGAGTAAACATCAAAAGGAAAAAGGAAAGAAAATAACATTGAAAAAAAATTTCATTACTGCAGAAGAAATTTTCCACATGATGGCTTTGCTAATCACAACTGAATGAGAATCACTATTAAAATTACCTGGGTTTAGTCATGTTCATTGCAGGATATTTTGAGTTGAATGAGACATGACTGGAAGCACACAAATATTAACTTAGAATAATCAAAGAAATATAATGTTTGTTTATTTGGTTTGGGTTTTTTTCAATTATAAATTATTTTCTTTAAAAGGATCACAGAGAGCATTATTAAGATAGAAAATATCTTAGGTCCATAATCATAAATACTTTACAACAAAAGGCCACTGTGAATTATGTAGACAAAGTTTGGCCTAAAGAATCCAATTTGCAAACAGATTTTTTTTCTTTTGAATCCTAACCATTGACCTCTAGGTATTAAGCTTTTCCTAAACAACATTGTCTACCATGCATCAATTCCTCTCACATCATCTTATTTTTTCACTTTTTATTTTTCCACTTTTTATATTTCATAGACTACAGCAGTGAACACCAGATAGATGTAGAAGCCTTCATATCTTTCACTCACAAGATTCAATAAAAAAAAGACCATAGCATATCTTGAGTTGGAAGGAACCCAGAAGGGTCCTTGAGTCCAGCTCTCTGCTCCTCACAAGACTACCTAAAACTGAACCGTATGATTAAGGGCATTGTCCAGATGAAACGTTAAGTCTGACAGGCTTGATGCTGTAGGAAGCCTGCTCCAGTGACCTATCAGTGAAGAGCCAATTTGAAATTACCCTGACACAACTTCATTCAGTTTCCTCCTTTCTGGTCAGGAGAGAGGAGGATCAACACTTCCCTGTCCTCCTTGAGTAATCTGTAGACTATAATGAGGTCACTCAGGCTTCTCTTTTCCGTGCTGAACAGATCAAGTGACCTTAGCTGCTCCTTTTAAGTCCTGCCCTCAAGGCCTTTCACTACCTTGGTTACCTTCCTCTGAACATACTCTAATAGTCTGAGGTCCTTCTATTGAGGCACACAAAACTGCACATGGTGCTTGAAAAGGGGCTGCACCAGTTCAGTATCGAGTATAACAATCACCCTCTTCTCCACCAGATAGCTGTGCTCTGCTTGATGCATCCCAGTATACATTAGGCTCCTTTAGTTGCCAGGGGATGCTTGATTTATATTCAACTTGCCATCAACCTAAACCCCCATCTCTCTTTCCCCATGGCTGTTATCCAACCTCAATTTACACATATAACCAGAATTACCCTGTCCCAGGTGTAGAATATGGCAGTTCTTGTTAAATTTAATGTTTGGTGTTTGCCCAGCTCTCTAGCCTATCTAGGTCTCTCTATCCCCAAGGAAGTCCAAAGTTCTTCCTAGGTATAGTACTACCAGAAAACTTCCACAATGTACATTCAAATCCTGCATCTAAAAGGCAGCTGAATTTTTCACTTTTTTTCTCATGACAGAGAGAGAGGAAGGAAACCTATGTGTGATTTTTAACATCAATACCAGAGGAAAAAAAACCCCAAACCCAACCTCACCCCCCAAAAAAACCAACCAACCGACCAAACAAAAAACACCAAAACCACCACAACCCCCCAGAAAAACCCTGAAAAAATACCCCAACAAAACAACCAAACAACAAAATAAAGAACCAACAGCTATCACATATTTAAACTTTTTACTGCAGAATGGGATCAGCTTCCTCACCTCTTCTCTGTGAACAGGAAAGGGAGAAGTCTGGGATAAAGCTCTTGACATGTATCTTATCCTTGTGGGCAAGGTCATTTGCTCCCCCCCTCCCCCCCTAATATTATTATAATTTAGAATTACTAGAGTGTAAACTAACACCTAAGTTTAGAATTACTGAATTATATTCTCTAGGCTTTTCAGCCTGGAGAAGATAAGGCTTTGAGGAGACCTTATAGTAGCCTTCCAATATCTGAAGGGGGCCAGAGGGCTGGAGAGGGACTATTCACAAGGTCTTGTAACGACAGGATGAGAGGTAATGGGTTTAAACTGGCAGAGAGGAGATTTAAACTAGATGTTAGGAGGAAGTTCTTTACAGTGAGGATGCTGAGACACTGGCACAGGTTGTCCAGGGAGGCTGTGGCTGCTCCCTCCCTGGAGGTATTCAAGGCCAAGCTAGATGAGGCCTTGAGTAACCTGTTCTAGTGGGAGGTGTCTCTGACTATGGCAGAGGGTTGGAACTGGATGACCTTTCAGGTCTCTCCCAACCTAAACCATTCTATGATTCTGTGAAGAAACAAACTTTCTGGACATTTAAAAATAGAAAGTAAATCAAATAAAGGATTCGTTATAGAAGAAAAATTATAGGTAAGTCTATATCATTTCATTGGTTTGCTGAACTAGTACATCATTTGTTGCACAAACTGCTCTTTGTTCTGCTGCTTCCTGCCTACTCTTCCTTTTGCCATGCTGGCTGATCTTGCATGGCTACACTAACCTTGGCTGAGTAGGTAAGGGCAGGGCCTGAGTTTATTTCTGGTGGGGGAGAAGAAGGTGGCTGCTAGCCTCTTCTGGGTTTGACCAGGGGGATAACCTTCATATTATTTCTCAGCTGTAAATGTATGGAAATATAATTTGTAGGTATCCATTGTATTACGCACTTTTAGATTTTACCTTGCTTGTAAATACGTAGCTTTATCTTATTTCCAAACCTTCTGAGCTGGTCTGGTGTTTTCATTTTGGGGGTTGATTTTAACCCTACCACATAGGAACGTTCTGGTTATAAAATAACTCAGCAGAATTTATTCTATGCTGTGTAAGTAGCCCATTTTGGGAATTCATATTGAAACAGAGCATCTTCAGATAAAACTTGATTAATCACAATCTTTCCTTTGCAAAATTTATTTAGAGAAAAGCTATAAGCACAAAGACACAGAGTTTGCCATTTTTAAGAGGGAGTTAGTGAGATTATATACACTGAGAAGATGTTATCAAGCTTTATAGACAGGATAAAGCAAATCTATCACAACAAGAACAAGACAATTTTGTCAAACTATTTCAGGCCTTGCGTGTAAAATGAGAATTCCTTTGAAAGATGGAAGGACACAAGAAGCCTTTTACAGGTGATGTCTGGTGGGTTTGTCTGCATTTTAAGATGCACCATTACCAACACAAATGCAATTGCCTGTGGTAGTTTTGTTAAGTTCACTTGCTTAAAAACTGAGCAAAATGCCTGCTTTAAGTTACACTACTGATGTGAAAACATTGCTAGCAGTCAATAAAAGTGAGGAAAACGGCAATAACCATTATCTCTGCATGAATCAAAATACAAAAGCTGTAACTTTCACAGCACAGCTTTCACCAAAAATACTTAAACACAGTCCACATCTTAACTGCTTTGGTGATTGAAATGGAGATCAAATTCTGCTAGCATATTTTAAAAGCTGCTAATGGGACAGACGTAAAATATCAACAGCCTCAGAAGCAATCTGACTGCCATGAGATAGACTTGAAATAACAGCAACCTCAGAAACAAATGAACTTCATATATGACTTAGAATAATCAATGTATGGCTGAATATTTACTTTTACAAATTCATAGCTAGTCATCCGTTTCAATCTCTAACTCCCAAACACAAAGGAAAGACAACCAAGCCCTTTCTTTTGTTTTTTAATTACTGTATATGATTGCAGAAGAATTTACTGAATACTGGCTTCATTTCTACATAATATTTCCAAAATATGACAGCAAACATTTAATTAACAAAACCTGAATTTTTCACAAAATATACGTGTGCTTTGTTGACAGGTATTATTAAATTAATTACTATTAAAATAATCATAAAATCATCAAGCACAACTCATAGTGAAGTATAATAGATAAAATTGCAATGATCAGAAGATGTGCAAGTCAGATTTTAAAGGCATGATTGTCTTGAGTTTGAATACACATAATGAATATGAATGAAAAGCTAATTTGAACTCATGATCTTTCCAGTAGGTATAAAAGCTGCAAGTGTTCTAACTCTTTAGAATAGAAGTCAACTACTTATTGAGGTACCTTTAATTAAGTATATATACATTAAAACTCTGCCCCTAAAAGCTGGGGGAAAAAAAATTGCTTTAAATCATGGACATATAGTCAGTTTTTATGTTAGATTAATAGAGCACAAAGTTAACATTAAAACATACACAAATTATTCTGCTTCAGTTTGGATTATCTTGCAAAATATTAAATTCTGCGCAAAAAAAAAAAAAAAAAGAAAAAAAGAAGTCAAATTGAGTTTCAACTTGGAGAAAAGAGCATTTTTTCTACTAACCTTCAGGATCAAGGAGTTTCTCTATGCCCAGGTGTTGCTTGGCTATGTTGAATGCATGGTCTAACCGTTGTACCGGCGAGTGCTGAGAAACAACAGCATTCCAATCAAAAAGGTCTGGTCTAAAGCAAAAATAAGAGGAAATATACTTTAACTCTTTTTTAGCCTTAGATTTAATTACATATTTCCATGACTATCCATCAGCATCATCTAGTAATTTTTGTTTTCTTAATGCAAGAACTTGTTCAATTAGTGCTGCAAGTAACGGTTTTGTTTCTAATGGGTTTTCACCCTGTACTCATGTATGTCCATCTCCATCACATTAACCAAAAAGCCTATAATACTATTCCTCCAAGCTGCCTGTTTCTACCCACAGCATTTTTTTTCCTGTCACTGCCCAAAATGCCCACAGCAGACTTGCTCTCCTCTTCCAGTTCCAAAGAATTCCTTGGTGAGAAGGACCATGTGCTGGAGTTATGCACTCTGGGACTGGCTTGTGGCAGGACAGATTACTGAGGTCATTTTGCTGCCTTCTTTCTCCAGTCACCAGTTTTTCACTTCACTTCACTTCCTATTTTGAAGAAGGTAATTGCTTCTGAGTAGAGTTAGATAATGGTTGAACTCCACAATCTAAAAGGTCTTTTCAACCAGAACCATTCTCTGATTCTATTACCAGCTTGCTGTTATATCCCATTGAAATCGGTTGAGAGGTTCAAAAATCCATGACCTGGCAAGGTACACAGCATGGATGCACATGCCAGTTCTCTTACCAAAACTTTTAGGGAAGAAAAAAAAAAAATCAGAGTATAAAATGAACATAAAATTGTAGTCAAATCAGAGGTTTTATTTGCTAGGATAAAAAACCCACTAGAATACAATTTTAATGCTCTTGCACAAAAAGACAGAACGACCAAAACTGAATTGTAGCTCAGACACACAATCTGAGCACTTGTACCAGCTGCATTGTTTGCAATATAAATAATGTTATTGCAATGTGATCTTCGTTATTTCACCTCAGATTCATACATCAGGGGACTAGAGCTTGTTATCAAGTCCTTCGGAAAAAAAAGTTTTATCAGGTACTCCGTAATTAATGTGCATGGAATATGATGAAAACCAACTACACTATTTGTGACTTTGATACAGCACTCAAAATCACAAAACAGTCAAACATATAATTTTACCTACAGATAAATCAAGAAAGTAATTTCGACAAATTAAAAGGTTGCAATTAGTTACAACAGATTTATTAACGTTTTTATTAATTAAAAAATAATAATTTTAAAGTCAGGTCTCCTGTAACTATAATAGATGGCAAAAATGTTCACTACATCATACAGTGATGGCATCAAGAGAGTCAAGGAAGATGCCATTTCTGTAGTAGTAATTTCCCAGTTATGCATCTTCGCTGTCCAATTTTCTTCTGAGAGTGATTTACACAGTAACAATTAAGTTATTCTAAGGTATTTTGATTCTCTGTGAGGAGGCCCTTGAACATTAATTAAAAATAGAGGTTTATCCTGCCCACATGCACAACAACTTTGCAAGATTCAGTCTGACTGAGGAAACGAAAGGGAAGGCAGAGAAAATTTGGGCAATATCATAAAACCGTGGAGTTGGAAGATCAAAAGGCCATTGAGTGGTGATAGGTACACAATGGCTTTAGGATCATAGAATGGTCTGGGTTGGAAGTGACCTCCAAAGGTCATCTAGTCCAAACCCCCTGCAGTAAGCAGGGAGATTACCAACTAGATCACTTTTCTCAAAGCCCCATCAAGCCTGACCTTGATGTCTCCAGGGATTGGGCCTCCATCATTTCCCCAAGCAACCCATTCCTTTGAACCACCTCCCTCATAGCAAAGAACTTCTTGCTAATGTGACCAGTCTAAATCTACACCTAGAATCTGTTTCTAGTCGCAGGTGCATGAATTCAGCAATCTCAAAGACCAGTTAATGTGCTAAAACACCAAATGCAGATTATCTCTGTGTGCAGGGTTCACACAGCCCACTCTTACAAGCAAGGCCTCTATCCTCCACATAAAGAACCAAAACCAAAACCAACCAACCAAAAAAAAACCCCAAAAACCCACAAAAAAAAGCCCCACCACAATAAAACCCACAACCCTCTGGGTTGAAATAAAGAGTTCACTGGAAACGATACAATGCACAATTATCTTAGCTGAATGTGATAGTTTGAGTGCTCCTAGGACCCCCTTAAACAAAACCACAGGGACAGAATCCCATTCCAGGGGGATGGACCTGCTCATCCCAGGATATTGTAATATTGTTATCCTATTCTATCTTCCGGTATCACAGCTTTAAGACTTGATCTTCTCCCCCCTTCTCTTCCCTGCCTTACCTCTCCGAGCAATGCACACTCTTACGTCATGGTTCATGAGGGAGATCACAGGCAGGGAATTGAGCTGCATCACTGCAGCCACTGAGGCCTTGCAGGTCCCAGCTGGGGAGGGCGGTTTCCGCCTGCCCTCAGGATGACTGAGGGTGGAAGGGGTGGAGGATCCTAGGTGGCCAGTTTGGGCCTAGTAAGTTTTGTACTTACTCTACCTGATTACTTTTTTGTCTATATACTCTTAATAAATAGACTTTCTCTTTAAACTTCCAATCAGTCTGCAGTATCCTCCTTCTTACTCCTGGAAAGGGGTAAGAATTATTTCTGTCCTCCAGCCCTGACTATGCTCACGGCCCCAAACTGAGACACTTATTCACATGAAAGTGCAGCAAAAAGCAGAAGCAGCAGCAGAAAACAGCGACAAAATGGTGGCACCCACAAAAAAACAGCGACAAAATGGTGCCACTCACAAAAGCATGCAGAAAGCCATGACAAAATGGTGCTGTTCACAAAAGCATACAGAAACCTGCGACAAAATGGTGCTGTTCACAAAAGCATGCAGAAACCTGCGACAAAATGGTGCCGTTCACAAAAGCATGCAGAAACCTGCGACAAAATGGTGCCGTTCACAAAAGCATGCAGAAACCTGCGACAAAATGGTGCGGTTCACAAAAGCATGCAGAAACCTGCGACAAAATGGTGCTGTTCACAAAAGCATGCAGAAACCTGCGACAAAATGGTGCTGTTCACAAAAGCATGCAGAAACCTGCGACAAAATGGTGCTGTTCACAAAAGCATGCAGAAACCTGCGACAAAATGGTGCTGTTCACAAAAGCATACAGAAACCTGCGACAAAATGGTGCCGCTCACAAAAGCATGCAGAAACCTGCAACAAAATGGTGCCACTCACAAAAGCATGCACAAACCTGCGACAAAATGGTGGTGCTCACAAAAGCATGCAGAACACAGCGACAAAATAGTGCCGCTTACAAAAAAGCAGTGACAAAATGGCGCCGCTTACAAAAGCACACAGAACACAGCGACAAAATGGTGGCACTCGCAAAAACGTGCAGAAACCAGCGACAAAATGATGCCGCTCACAAAAGCATGCAGAAACCAGTGGCAAAATGGTGCCACTCGCAAAAACGTGCAGAAAGCAGCGACAAAATGGCGCCGCTCAAAATAAAACAGCGACAAAATGGTGCCACTCACAAAAGCATGCAGAAAGCAGCGACAAAATGGTGACAACTCACAAAAGCACAGAGAAAACAGACACAAAATGGTGCCACTCACAAAAAAACAGCGACAAAATGGTGACAACGGTGACAACTCACAAAAGCATGCAGAAACCAGCGACAAAATGCTGCCACTCACAAAAGCATGCAGAAAGCAGCGACAAAATGGTGGCGCTCACAAAAAAACAGTGACAAAATGGCGCCGCTCACAAAAGCATGCAGAAACCTGCGACAAAATGGTGCCGCTCACAAAGGCATGCAGAAAGCAGCGACAAAATGGTGACAACTCACAAAAGCATGCAGAAACCTGCGACAAAATGGTGCCGCTCACAAAAGCATGCAGAAACCAGCGACAAAATGGTGACAACTCACAAAAGCATGCAGAAAGCAGCGACAAAATGCTGCCACTCACAAAAGCGTGCAGAAAGCAACCCAGCAGAAAAGATCAACACCCCAATAAACTGGGAACAGGACGTAGCAGCTGGCAGCCTCTCGTGTCACAATCTGAAGTTCAAGCCTCATGGTATCTTGCTCTAGCCAGCACTTCGATTTTGAAGCTGGCATGACAGCAGTGTGGTACTGAACATCGTCAGCAGATTCAGTCCAGCAATTTTGTTTTCTATTATCCTTGTGCTGGGCGTGACATGGATAGAGTAAGCTGTAACGCATGTGGCTCTCCTCAGCTCCTTTTGGGAAGTACTTTCAAACTCTCTTGAAAACTTTACCATTTACAAGGAAGAAACTAGTCTTAAACTGTAACATTAGTTCATGACAATCTTGTCATGGAGAACCAGAATTGTCACAGAGAGAGAATTAAAGGCTTAAATTAAAAAAAAAAAAATAAAATTGCTAAATCAACACTTATATAGAACAAAGGATAGTTTTTGTTGCTGCAGATATTTTCTACAGCTAATAGAAATTAAAAATAATTTTTAAAAAATTTTTTAAAAAAGGGAGTAACAGACCTGAGGCTTTTCAGAAATATTTCTGCATAAAGTAAAAAAAGATTTTTTTTTTTTTTCCTTCCCAAACGATTACATAATCTGGGGTGGAAATAGCTCAGCCATGTCAAGACACATGAATCTGCACTATAATAAGGCCAAATAAATCCAGACATATCTCTGTGCAAAAGCTGGAGTCATGGATAACACAAACCACACTACTACAGAACAACAGAACTACCTGAGTTAAACTATGCAACAAAACTCAGAGGCACAGACAACTATGTCCAGCAATTTCATCCCACCACAGTTTCTCTGCCCACAGCCCCTATCAGTGATACAGAGTTTCATGAAGACATCTTCAAAGTTCACTCTTATTTTTTCCGTTTGATCTTTGTCAAAGCCAAAAAGCTAATTTTCATGAAAGCCCATAGAAAGATCATGACCAAATAACCCCCACAAGAGTTATAAGCAGTAAAGAGAGAAAACAAAACAAAGCAATCCCCCCTAAAAGAACAACAAAAATCAAACAAAACAAACCACCAAAAGGACCAAACACCAAAACCCAAAAATAATGTCTGTGTGTTCCTTTCTTTACTTCCTAAAGAACATTTTTATTCATCCATGTAAGTTTTTTTGCTGATTAATTTAAATCATCTAAGATGCATTGTTAGTGAAAACTGAAGAGGTGATGAATTTTGCAAAGGCGTAGATTCAAGCAAAGTAAGAAAAACAAAGCATGCACTCCAGACTCAGAATTCTAAAGGATGTGAAACATAATGAAGATACTTAAACATCACTGGATGTGTTTGCATTTCTTCAGAATCCCTAAAGTGACTAATTTCTAAAGCATCAGAAGCCTTTAAACCAGCAAGCTTTATAATATATACGTAAGATTTGGTAAAAGATAATTACATAATATTAATTATCAATATCACAAAGATAGTCTATGAATGTTTTAATAAGCCATTTTCTTAAGCTGTATTAATAGCTAGTTAAGGTTATGGAATTGGGCTATGATAGAGAACCACCAAAAGAGCAACTCACAGATCTAGCCCATAAAATCTTTCCATCAGTGAATGCAGAAAGGAGCCACGCTCAGGTCATAACAGATAACATTTTCTTTTCACAAGATATGTGGGTTTGTTGTTTTCCAGCTTAGCTTTATTTATACAAAAAAATTTGTATAGGTCTTTAATACTCTTAACAATCAAAATAAATCAGGAGCCAGTAACTACAATATAACCTATTGACTTGTTACAGTAAAAGAATTTTCATACTTTTCCATAACATAGCTTTAATTTCTACTTAACTTTCTGAAGACAAACTTACATTTTTTAAGTCTAGGACCTCTTCTTAACACCATTTTCCCCTCCTTGCTCTACCCCTCTGAAACAGGATCAGCTCCAGTAATGTGCTCATTTCTAAGGCAGTCACCTGGCTTAAGTTCCCACCTTTTAAAGAAGTAGGGATCTATTGGTTAAGATGAGTGACCCACCTAGAAGGAACAAGGGATGGAAGACAGGCCTGTCCCACTTCCCTGCAGTGCATCATTCTACACCAAGCTAACATCATGCTCACTGCATGACAGAAAAGGGTTGACCAGGGCTTGTGGGGCTCAAAGTATATTCTATAGCTCGTAAAGTTTCCTATTCAGGGTTTTTTGAGGTTTGTGTGTGCTCCTTTATTCCAGTGCTTTGGTTTAATGGGTATGGGTAGTTTGTATTTTGGTTTTTTGGTTTTGGTTTTTTTTTGGGTTTTTTTCTGTTTCCTTGTTTCTATATACGCCAGTATTTCTGTTTCCTTTTGGGTGATGTGATACCCCTGCAACAGAGTAGTAAATTGTCCTTATTACTAACATCTCTGCCTCCTGGGTCCTCTTCCTCCTTGCCCACCTGAAGGGGAGGGAAGGGGGGGTGGGAAAGGAGAAACCTCTGTTGTGAGCAGATTGCCAGGGCTCAGCTGCCAGATAAGCTAAAACCAGGGCAAAAAGCAGTAAGCTAATTAAAGTCTCTTGTTCCCACTTCAAAATCCTGATTAAAGGGCTAGGAAAGATAAAAAATAATAACCAACAACAAATGCCCTCACAAAGAGGAAAGAGACAAAGCTCTCTCTCTGATACTGATGTGGAAGAAAAGATTTCAAGAAGTTAAAGGGGAAAGCTCTTTGTGACCTGGAGGCTGCAGCAAGGAAAGCTGCAGTTGTAGCAGGACTAGTTTGGAACTGGAGTAAGGCACATTTAGCTGGAGATCTGAAGGAAGTTCTACACAATGAGGATGGAGAGACACTGCAACAGATTGCCCATAGAGGTGATGGAAGCCACATCTCTGTAGACTTTCAAGATCAGCCTTGTTGTGTCCCTGTGCATCCTGTTCTAGGTGGAGGTGACCCTGCTGATTGCAGGGAGGGTTGGACAAAATTACCTTTGAGGGTCCCTCCTAGCCCAGTGTTATTTGTGAAATAAGATGGTGATTATACAAATGGGAATACCCATTCAAAGTAACCCCTTTGTAAAATGACAGAGAAAGGCTATTAGAAGCATTTGATCAAAACAAAACAATAAGCCATAAACAAGGAAACGGTGAGTTAAAAGACTAAGAGACAAAGCTTCCCATTGAGGGCACTGTTCCTACAGTGTATTATGCATACACAGTTAATGCTTCATGTTAGTCTATTAATTTCTTTTAATCTTTTCAGGAGATACTGAAAATACTAATCCAGATACAATTTTCACATTACTGTCTGAACCTCTTAAAAAACAACAACACAGCAACAAAACAAAACAAACACGTAGCAAAAAGCCACTTACCCACTGCTGAAAACTTTTATGTAAGGGAAGAGAAAATATCACCACTTAAAAGGACAGAGACTGGTTTGATTTTATTATTTAAGGCATACTGTTACATCATTATTATAATCCATCAAAGTAAAGGAACCATAATAGGTCTTTCTGGTGGTTCTAACAGGTAACTGGCCAAGAGAAAATGGCCTGAAGTTGTACCAGGGGAGCTTTCAGTTGAATATTAGGGAAAAATAAAGTCTTCACTCAAAGGGTTGTGAGGTGCTGGAACAGGCTGCCCAGAGAAATGGTCAAGTCATCATCTCTGGAGGTATTTATCCATATATAGGCCTGGTGCTGAGGGATGTGTTTTACTGGTGGACTTGGCAGTGCTAAGTTAATTCCCAGACCTTATCTTAATGGTCTCTTCCAGACAAAACGATTCTAAGATTCATGTAAAGCCAGTATCATTAACTTAGTTATATCATTTAAGCTTTTCATGTCTGAGGAATTTAAGGAGTTTCAGAGTTGGAGTAATAATGCTTATGCACATATATCAGTACAGGCCGGGGGAGGAGGTGTTAGACAGCAGTCCTGTGGAAAGGGACATGGGGATGCTGGTGGACGAGAAGCTGGACATGAGCTTGCAGCCCAGAAGGCAAATAATATCCTGGGCTGCATCTAAAGAAGTGTGGCCAGTAGATCCAGAAAGGTGATTCTACCACTTTAGTCTGCTGCTCTGTTGAGATCTCACCTGGAATACTGTGTCCTGTTCTGGAGCCCTCAATATATGAAGGACATGGACCTAATGGAGCGGGTACAGAGGAGGGCCAGAGAAATGATCAGAGGGCTGGAGCACCTCAGATATGAGGACAGGCTGAGAGAGTTGGGGTTGTTTAGTCTGGAGAGTAAGAGGCTCTGGAGGGGCACCTAATAGCAGCCTTCCAGTACCTGAAGGGGGCCTACAGGAAGGATGGAGAGAAGCTGTTTACAAAAGCTTGCAGTCATAGGATGAGGGCCAATAGGTTAAAGCTTGAGAAGAGTAGATTTAGATGGGATGTTAGGAAGAAGTTCTTTACTATAAGGTTGGTGGAGCATTGGAACAGGTGGCTTCATAATCATACCTGATTTTCATACTACATCAAGCCCTTTTCTGACTAGTTCTACTCCATTCGTCAGAAAATCTAAATCTGATTAGACTGTCCACATAAATTGCAGCCTGAGGACCAATGCAGAAGGCTTATGGCTTGCCTCTGAAATACATCTGAAGGAAAGGCTAAACTTCAGTATCAAAAAGACAAGCTACTCTTTGCAGTCAAGATTAGTTTTAACTATTAAACGATGTTTAAGTTCCAGAAATCAAGATACCTTTTAGATCCTTAATAGATAAATTTCCAACCAATGTATTTTATGTGTCCTAGGTTAGTTCCTAAGTAACCATAAAGACAATGCTTTATGTTTTGATGATAAGAGCAACAAAAGTTTTTCCTCAAAGGCCCATTTCAATATAAAAGTCTCTGAGAGCACAAAGATTTGCTGAAATGTATTGTAGACAGGAAGGAAGGAAAAATCTTAATGGAAAAAGTGGAGTAATGAAATGCAGAGGAATATATTTAAGGCCTTGGGCAACTTACTCTAGTGGGAAGTGTCCCTGCCTATGGCAGGGGTTGGAACGAGATGATCTTTGAGGTCCCTTCCAACCTAAACCATTCTATGATAAATAAAGGAAGACATGAAAAAGAAGAGACCATTTGGACTAAACTTTATGGAGAACAAGAAAATGGAGGAGAAAAACACAGATCAGGAGAATAAGAAAACCAGACTGGGAAAACAGAGGAGCTAAATTTGAAAGTGTTTCCTGGAGCATAGTTCAGTCAGATCTACTCAAGTCTCCCAGGTACATGCAGGGTGAAAAAGTGGACTCACAGCAAGAGATGTCTGGGATGATAGCACAAGACAACTACTGTAAATGGCTACCATTGTTAGTCTTTGGACTACAACAGTAGTAGATTTAATCAGACAGCTTCATTCAGAAGTAATTCCTTGAGCCAGTAAAACTTTTGGAAAGGAACATCTGGTTAAATTGGAAGACATATGTTGCCTCAGACCATGTTTTTAGAAGTACTCTGCTGTATTTTATTCTAAGCTTTTAATGCAACAGCCCCATCTAGGAGAGAGGCACAAAAGCAGAAGAGATCAGAAGGCTTAACACATTTGAAAGGCTGCTTTAAAACCAGCAGTGCAAAAACTAGACCTTTAAGATACATTGGCTTGGATGTCTTCCATCAGGCAAGCACACAGAGCTACGAAATAACTCTGAATCTCTAAAGGTAGGTTTTTATACTACATAGACTAAACCAAGACAACTTCAGACAGAAGGTGAAAACTCAGATCAGCTGGGGGAACGACATGAAAGGTTCTGAAAACAAAGGCTGCCTTCTCCAGCTGTGTCCTTTTGAGGCAAATCCATACTTCTAATTCAGTAACTGTCAGAGGCTTTCAGCAAACATCACATTTTCCTTCACTAAGTCCCCACAAGAAAATCTCATTCTCCCTTTAGGACAATCTTAAAGGCTTAGTTTTGGATCTATTCCTTGCTCTTAAAAGTTTGTAAGCCTGTACTCCCTGAGACTACTTAGTATATATACTAACATTCCAGGAAAAGCACTAACCTCAGCATATTCAGGTGATCTGCAAAACCCTCTGGACTCTCTCCCTGCACCAGAGCATTCAGCCTGACACCAAACACAGCATCCAGAGCAAAGCCTACAGGTGGCCATTTAAAAAAAACCCGTGGAAGGACCACACAGGAAGCAACCAAACCGCCCATATAATAGATACGCTGCCCTCAAGCTCTCTTTTACAAGTCATTTGTTGCATGCTCCCTGAAATGATGAAAAGTTTTCCCACCTGTGACTGTGGAGGAGTGCATTGAAAGCCAATCCATCAGACCAGCTACTGGTGAAATTGATAACATTGACCTGTGGGTAATTACGAGTCAATTGGCGGACCCAGCTCAGGAGAATCTTTTCGCTGTTTGTTTGCTGTAGTCCAGCCATGATGTTTTTCATTACATCTTTGACCTGCAAGAACAAACAGAATTTCATTAGTGATTGAACTCATTAAAAGCTGAGTTTTTGTGGTTTGTTTCTTTTTTTTTTTTTTTTGGACCCAAAGAATCTTCAGATACCTAGATTTAAACCTTACATAAACCCCTCCTCAGTAGTTACAGAGCATGTCACAGCCTAATGATAGCAGTCAAGTCTGAATGATTAAAGATACCCGATACTGACTTGTTGGTCACGACCGCTGATGCATTCAGCACATTCATCCCTGTGGCAGATGAAACATTCCATGCGTGAGCAGACAGGGCACATTTGCTTACACCACTTATGGAAACAGAGTGCATTCAGACTAAGCATTTCTCCTTGTGGTCTTCTTGCTTGGAAACAGACCTTTAGTTAATTTGATACATGTTAGCAGAATTCCATAAAACAAAGGCAGTCTTCACTCCCTGGCAGAGGTGAAATAAGTACCAAGGTAAAGCAAATGTGCATAGGACACAGAAGATAACTTCTACTTAACTGTTCAAACGATAGTTGCATGTATCTATTTGGATGAAAAATGATCTTCACTGCATGCTTTAAAAGACCATTGTATATGTTATGTTGGTTTTTGTGGGTTTTTTTTGTTTTTTTTTTTAATTTTTTAATGGATAGTTAATATTCCTCTTCCATTATGGAAAGCTCTCTGACTTCATTGTTTTACAAAAGAAAAAAGAGAAGCAAAACAATCCCCCCAAAAATCCCAAACAACAAAATAAAAGGAAAGAACAAAAACAAAACTAACCAAAACCCAACCAACAACAATAACAACAAAAAAACCCACAAAAACCAACTAACCAAACAAACCCCAAACACAAAACCCCAAAACAAACACACAAACAAAACTATTCTGAGAGCTTCTATTAGCCTGGAGTTTTACCATCATTTAGTCAATTATATATTTCTTAGCTACTATTTTACCAGTGAAAGAACATCCAAAGCTTCTGTTAAGGAGTCTGTAATTTATTTTCTCATAAAGTAATCCCTTTGAAATCATTGCCTCCTCCTTACATATTGTAAAGGGTAGCAACCCACTTAAAGTGCTCCCTAAGATATAATTTAATTATAAAATTGCTTATTCTTGCTTATTCACTTATGGAGTACATAATTGCACTGTAATTCTCCACTTGAATTGCTCTGCAGTATCAAAGAGCAACTTTCAGTATTTTTTGGTAACAGATGGACCGTTTTGAAATTGTAAAAAACAGGAGACAGCATGCAGAAGATGTAATCACAAAGAATACTAAAACCAAAAAATAATTAGCTTCTATGATATTGTAGAAAAAATTCTGCATGTTGTCTTATTATTCAGCCTGCTAAGTTGTTTGATTGTTTCACAGTAATTAATAAAATAGTTTGAATAAGCGAAGATATGCATTGCTAAAAGGATGTCTTGTTTTCACCCAAAAAGTATCAGTGCCTACAATCTTCCTTTCAGATTTAGGTATACGAAGTTAAATTTGTTATTTTTTTACTTATGTTATTAGTTCATAGAATCATAGAATGGTATAGGTTGGAAGAGACCTCAAAGATCATCCAGTTCCAATCCCCCACCATAGGCAGGGACACCTCCCACTAGAACAGGTCACTCAAGGCCTCATCCAGCCTGGCCTTGAACACCTGCAGGGAGGGAGAAGCCACAACCTACTTGGGCAACCTGTGCCAGTGTCTCACCACCCTCACTGTGAAGAACTTCCTCTTAACATCCCGTTCTTGACATGGGAGAAGAAACTGAACCTCTCTAAGTTTCACGGGACACAATTCTGACTTCAGTTTCAGACTGTAATTTACATCAAGGAAAACTGATATAAAGTTCTGCCAGAGAAGAATGGCAACATCTTATAGTTGCTTCCATTTCTACACCAGGAGACACAAAACAGAGAGCTTAAGAAAGTTAAGAAATGTACCCTTTACATTTGCTACATATGGAGCACTTCTGCTATGAGGACAGGCTGAGAGATTTGGGGCTCTTCAGCCTGGAGAAGAGAAGGCTTCGAGAAGAGCTTCTAGTATCTGAAGGGGGCCTACAGGAGGGCTGGGGAGGCACTATTCACAAGGTCTTGTAATGACAAGACGAGGGATAATGGGTTTAAACTGAAAGAGGGGAGATTTAAATTAGATGTTAGGAGGAAGTTCTTCACAGTGACAGTGGTGAGACACTGGCAGAGCTTGCCCAGGGAGGTTGTGGCTGCTCCCTCCCTGGAGGTGTTCGAGGCCTTGAGTGACCTGTTCTAGTGGGAGGTGTCCCTGCCTATGGTGGGGGATTGGAACTGGGTGATCTTTGACGTCTCTTCCAACCTATACCATTCTATGATTCTGTCTGAGTGGGTAGTTTCTTGCTCTACTCTAATCTGGTGAGACCCCCACCTTGAGTACTGCATCCAGTTCTGGAGCCCCTATTAAAGGAAAGATCTGGAGCTGCTGGAAGGTGTCCAGAGAAGGGCCATAAGGATGATCAGAGGGCTGGAGCACCTCTCCTACGGAGACAGACTGAGGTGTCCCTGCCCATGGCAAGAGGGCTTGGAACTATATGATCCTCGAGGTTCCTTACAACCCTGACAATTCTGTGATTCTACAACTCTAATTTTGTGACTTCAGCACCAAGAACTGTCAAAGCAGATTTACATAATTTAGAAAGAAGCTAAGAGATTTGCCTCTTGTATTTCTACATAAAAACCTTCCCCTGGTATAAAAGAATAAAATTTTGTTTTTCAAAGTAGATTTACATAATTTAGAGAGAAGCTAAGAGATTTGCCTCGTGTATTTCTACATAAAAAACCTTTCCCTGCAATCAAAAAATAAAATTTTGTTTTTCAAAGTAGATTTACATAATTCAGAGAGAAGCTAAGAGATTTGCCTTTTGTATTTCTACATAAAAAAAAATTCTCTGCTATCAAATAATAAAATTTTGTTTTTAATGAATCCAGATGACAGAATAAGAAAAGTTTCACAACTGGAATGTAGTGCATTAAACAATATGAAAGACCAGAAATATGGGAACAGAGAATTGTCCAAATCAGAATTTCATTATTCATTTTCTGTTTTGTATTGACAAACACAGATTTTATCTGAATATTATAAGCAAATCAAACTGGAACATTTGAAAAATAAAACATACATTCATATAAAAGGGTAGTTAAATGATTTCAGAAATACAAGGCTGATAAATATTAAATTTCATAATATACAGAAAAAAGCCAATGTTTCTGTTGACTTCAACATATAAGAAAGGAGCAATAGGCATGAAGAGAGGAAATTAGGCAAAAAAATTACTAACAATGGGCTGCCAGGAAGGCAATTATTCAAAGAATCCAGATGATACTTTTGCTTTTGTGATGGTTTGAGGCTATATGGAATATTTTAATGAGAAAAAATTAAATTATAGGCTGTGAAAAGTAAACAATGGTGACGTCTGCTTCACTCAGGTTTACTGAGATGTATAAAAGCAAGGACATAAAAACAGATAAGACAGAGTTGCTCTGGTCTGAGCTCTGGCTGTTGGTGTCTGTCTCTCCTCAGCTTCTAGCTGGATCTGTGTAACCCAACTAATCAATTCTGCTTCTAACCCTCCTTGACAATCCTTCTAATTCACATTACATGTGAGGAGATTCTAGGATAAGGTTAGAGGGTGGAGAGAAGATGGAAGGGTGGTTGGGAACCCTTCCTGGGGACTGATTTCTGTGAGGGGTATTGTGTTTCTGTATTTATCTTGTCTATTTCTGTATATAGCTGTAAATATTTGTAATATATTGTAAATATCTGCTTGTATATTGTGCTAAGATGTGAATATAAAGCTTCATTCCTTAAAGTCCAGCTGGCTGAATCTAGTCTGGGTGAATTCAAAAGTGTGAGGTGGGAGGGGGGAAGGGTGTTGGGGGTGGGTAACTCCCAAACTGTCACAGCTTTAAAGAGACCAAGAGAAAAAAATAGCATTTATTTCTACCTTTGACTAAACAAATATAAAATTCAAATGCATCTGGTTAAATTTGATATGCTGAAAGTTAATAAATGTTTATTGTAATACTCCTTCATTTCCCTGCAGCAGTGGACTGCTAAAGTTATGCTTTTTTCTTGTCTCCTAGAGAATGTCAGGCTTTTAAAATAAGGTGGTGGAGGTGTTCAAGGCCAGGCTGGATGAGGCCTTGAGTGACCCATTCTAGTGGGAGGTGTCCCTGCCTATGGCAGGGGGTTGGAACTGGATGATCTTTGAGGTCTCTTCCAACATAAACCATTCTATGATTCTAAAAGAGTAGAAAGGTCTGATCTCACTTTGAAAGCTGAGGTCACTTCCTATTTAGTGAGAAATGGTGGAAAACTACATCCAGAACTGAAGGCAGCTCATCCTCTGAGTTCCCCAAGGGTGCTGTCATCCCACCCTGCTCTGGCACCATGCAGCACCATTCCATGCCATGCCCCTTTGGGTGCAGCACAGCTGGGCCCTGAATCAAGATCAGCATCTTCTGGCTGACACTGAAGTCAACGTTTTAAAGCCTCTCAGTTAAGATGTACTGTTCAGAAATAGCAGTTTGTAGAGATGTGTTCATGTCAGCCTAAAGAGCTCTTGGATGGATAAACTCCTTCAGCACCCAGGCTCAAAAGCTACAGCTGTTTCAGCGTCTAGTAGACTGCTGCTTGCTGTCAAAGGATGAGCTGACCTCTGATACTCATTTCTTTATTATTTCTCCTTTCTAATGCAGTATATCCTGGCAGGAAACAAAGCTTTATGGTGTAGGAAACTCCAACTCCCAGGGGATAGAAATACCTGTTCTTCCTGGGGAATGGACTTACACTATGACAATAAGAAAAGATTCAATCTTTAATAGAAAGGAGGAAAAGGACAAGATAAGTTTCAGAAATGTCAAACTGCCAAATGGAAAGGTCTGAACAGAATGTGAGCATTGCTATTCACGTCACAACACTGAGAAGTGGATCAAAGCAGCATGCCCAGGCTGGGCTCAAGTTAGCAGTGGATGTTCATTCTCCCTGTTGCGGGACCACACCTTGGATCATAGCTCTATGCGTAAGATGTCTAGGAACACAGCAAGATCTCAGGCTTGTACTGTATCTCCTTCACCTAAAATCAACACTCAGATTCATAACATAAGACTGACACTGGGCTTCAGAATGCCTGACCCTAGAAGTGAGGGAAGGAAGAAGGGAGAATCTAAAAAACAATATTCTCAAAATAAAGTTGTCCCGGTATGGATGTGACAAACACCCTAGAATTGGTCCAATCCCTGGGCTCTCTCCTCCCACTACCGTCCAAGGTGCAGTAGGGGTTGAGGGGCGGGGGCACCCCACGTGGCCCCAGGAGCCAGGGAGACCTTGGATGGCACGTATGCGTGGAGTTTTTTGAATCAATTGGTCAGCTAGAGAATGCTGAATACCTATTGGACAGTTTCACGTGCCCCCGCAGGGTATTTAGGCAGGGATCAGCAGCCGTTAGGCACTCTTCTTCCGCTCTTGCTCACTCTCCTTGTTCACCGTCTTCTCCACAGTGGCTGTGAAGAGCCCAGCCACGTGCAAGGCAGCATCCACCAGGCAGCAGGCAGCGAAGCATAGCAGCTCTCCAGAGAAGTGACAAGGCTGATCCCCTTCCCTCTCTCTCTCTCTCTCTCTACTTCCCTATCCGGGCTAAGTCGGTCTTTTCCCTTCTTCCCCCCCTCCTCAGGTCCAGGAAGGAGCGTGTTGTCCCCCTCATGCCTCGCGGGCCCTTTATAGGCACGGTTGGGATCTATTTTGTATGTAACCTCTCTGTTTCCTAAGTTCTGATTGTTAAATTGTTGCGCCTGGCGTTTGAGCGACTCCTGCGTTTGTTTCTGCCGACCGGAACCCAGAGAACCTCAGGGGGGCACTAGGACCCCCTCCTGGCGGGATATCGAACCTAATTAAACATTATCCCGTCACAAAAGTGATTTCTTTTTTTCTCAATCATAATAGGGATCGCCTTACAGCTCTCTGACAGAATGATAGGATGTTTCACTTGATATATTTCATAGAATCAAGGAATTGTTTTGGTTCAAAATTAATTTTAGGATCATGGAGTCCAACCAGCAATCTAACACCACCATGGCCATTAAACTTAGTCCCAAAATGCCACATCCACTTGTTTCTCGAACACCTCTGGGCACAATGACTCCACCACTTCCCTAGATATCCTATTCCAATGCTTAGCTACACTTTCTGTAAAGATTTTTTTCTTAATATCCAATGTAAGCTTTCACAAAACATTTTCACACTATTTCCTGTTATTATATCATCTGACACTAGTGAGAATAGACTGACACCTCCCCTCCCCACCCACACACAGAATGCAATCTCCTTTCAGGTAGCTGGAGAAAGCAATGAGGTCTTCTCAGTCTCCTTTTATCCAGACTAAACAATCCCAGTTGCCTCATCTGCTCTTGGTAAAATTTGTTCTTTAGACCCTTCATCATCTTCACTACCCAGTTCTGGGCATGTTCCAGATACTCGATACCTTTGTTTTTGTCAGGGACACAAAATTGAACAGAGTGTTTGAGTCATGGGCTCCACTAGTGCTTAGTACAGGAGCATAACCACTTAATTCCCTTCTTCTGCTGACCACACTGTTCCTGATACAGGCCAGGATGCTGTTGGCCATACTGGCCACCTGAGCACACTGCTGGCTCACGTTTAGACAGCTGTCAGCCAGCACCCCTATGTCTTTTTCTGTTGGGCAGCTTTTCAGACACTCTGCCCCAAGCCTATAGCATTGCACAGGGTTATTATGACCCAAGTATAGGACCCAGCACTTGGCTTTATTAAACCTCATGCAATTGACTTCATCCCATCGATCCAGCCTGTCCCGGTATTCTGATTTCTATTCCACTTCAGGTATTGATTCCTGTATGATAATCTATTTCAGGTATTCTGACTGGACAGATTACTTTAAAATCCACCAAACGCATTCAAAATATATTTTAAAGAACTCTTAAGAACATTTTCACGGATGCTTAAGACACCCATCCAAGTAAATTATAGTCTTTGCTCATTGATTCAAGATAGATTGAGAGAACTGTTCCTATTTAATTTCTACCATTATAAATCAAAATAAGATAAAATGCTAGTTCCAACTAAAATAAAGAATCTGCAGAGAGCACACAGTAAGTCTTACGCTCTACAGAAGTATCCAAATGAGAGTGACTGCTGAAATGAACCTCCTTCTTAAATACTTGCTCATGCATATGTGTATTATTTTGCACCCCCTGGCCCCTTTCTTTTTTTTCATAAAGAAATTTAAAATGTTGTCTGTGACTCTCATCAAATATTTTNTTCCTGGGTTTTTTTTTTTTTTTGGTTGTTGCTGTTGGGGGTTTATTTTGTTTTGCTGGGGGTCTTTTTGGTTGGTTGGTTCGGGTTATTGTTTGCTTGTTTCCTTATTTTCCTGCTGTGCAGTAAAATAAGTTTGCTCTTAAAATCAAACTAAAAAAAAAAAAAAACCTGCGTACTTTAATATAGACTTTTTCTACCCTGAAGAGTCTTTGCTAAATTTAACAGTTCAGAAATTAATGGTTTTGTTTTGCTTTTGCTTAAATATTAATGCTGCAGTGAGGCTGGGATCACAGAACTGTGAGAAAGAGGGCAGCAGCTTTAAGGAAATAGAAACTCTAATAAATTCAGTACTATAAAGAGCTTTGGCAGCAGGTGCTTAACTCAGAAAGATGGTTCAATTTCAGTGAAACTTAATAATAATCTGAAAGACAGATAAGAAAGGACACAATCATCACAGGGGATATGGAAAGCCACAAGATTTCTACTGAACTGGAATGAAAGCGGCAAGAATGAGTCAAATCTTGTCTGCTGCAGTGCCTCTGCCAATGCCTTTCCTTAATGTGACTGCTGATACCCACTCAGAGTGCTACTGTCTCATTATTCCTTTCATGCACTTCTTCTTTTTTACTTTTTTTCCCCCTCACCTTTTACAGAAAGACAATGAAATTTTGTCAAGAGACAGTATTGTTGTCACATATAAGTAAAGTCCTGCGCTAACTTGGTCCTGGCTGCAGTGTGTGAAACTTGAGAAAGCTTCTTGCCTGTTCATCTGTGACAAAATAACTGCTCAGAAAAGTCATATTCTTATTTTTTTTTCTTTTTCTTTTTTTTTCTTTTTTTTTTTCTATAAAGAAACTTTCTCTAGGTGACTCTTCTCAGGTCTGCAAGTTCTTAGAATCAGAAAGCAAAAGAGATTTCAAAAGCAGGATTGAAGCATCATTCACAAACTGCACCAGCAGCATGCACTAAATCAGCTAGCCTGTCGGTTGTTCTTTTTCCATGTCTCCTAAAGATTATAAATCAATATAATAGCCTTGAAAAGTTATTGTAGGTAACAAGATATTTTATCCAACTGTAAATGACTGACAGATAAGTTTGGTGGCCCTGAGTCCATAATTTAGACTGTAACAACAGCTTGTCATGCTTCCCGCTGCTTAGTGCCAAGAACAATCTGTGGAAGGCAAAACTGGTACCGAACAGGAAGAAACATCTTTTCTGAAGAAGGTTACAGCTTTGTTTCACCAGAAATGCTACCTATTAGTATGTAAGATAATGACAAGGTATAAACCTTGATCAGAGGGCTGGAGCACCGCTGCTATGAGAACAGGCTGAGAGCGTTGGGGCTTTTCAGCCTGGAGAAGAAAAGCTTTGAGGAGACCTTATAGCAGCCTTCCAATATCTGAAGGGGGCCTACAGGAGGGAGTATTCACAAGGTCTTGTAATGACAGGACAAGGGGTAATGGGTTTAAACTGGCAGAAGGGAGATTTAAAGGGGATGTTAGGAGGAAGTTCTTCACAGTGAGGGTGGTGAGACACTGGAACAGGTTGCCCAGGGAGGTTGTGGCTGCTCCCTTCCTGGAGGTGTTCAAGGCCAGGCTGGATGAGGCCTTGAGTGACCTGTTCTAGTGGGAGATGTCCCTGCCTATGGTGGGGGGTTGGAACTGGATGATCTTTGAGGTCTCTTCCAACCTAAACCATTCTATGATTCTATGATTCTATGAAACAAGGCAGAACAAACACAAATACATTCTAGATCATTCACATCACTTCACAATTTTGAAAGAAAACCTGAAAAAGAAGAAAGACTTTTCCCCACAGAGGTGTAAATAGGCAAATTCGCTGCATAATCACATTGCCTTTGTCAATCCATTTACAGAGCTGCAATTAAACGAATTCACTTTGGACTACTCCAGGCCTTTGAGGGAAATAGGCAGTAAACAAACATCTCATGAGTTTTGATTAAAAAGGCACAAATTAAACTTTATATGAGCTTTTAGATACATTTTAGACCTCTTAGATATTTTTTAATACATCTTTTATATGAGCCCTCACTATGAAACAGCACAGGGCTTCTTCTTGCCAATCAGGGTTTAACTATTCTTTAGAAAAGAAACCAAAATTGAATTCCAGCCAAGTTGGAAATTAATTTACAAAATTTTGAATAAACAGAGAAATCCACAAGATGCAGGTCACTTCCTGAGTAGAATAAACTGAAACACAAACCTCAAACTGTAGACTAAAACTCACAACTGGAACAACAAATAAGTTTCTTTAACCACTGCTTTGAAAGTATGGCCACAGACTTTCCAAATGTGGGGAAATCACCTGAAGTCACAGGTACAACTTCTGTCACAGTTATTATAAGATCAAGGTGAAGCTTGAAAGCTATGTAAGCAATCAGCACCCTAAGAGCACATGCCTGTTGTCAAAAAATTCAGCAGACTGTAACAGGGAATGTGTGTCTTCTGTGTGTCTACAGGTATGCATGAAGAAGAACGATATGAAAAGCTGAAAGAAAAAATACTAAGTACACAAAATCAGAATCACAGACACTGGAATAGGTTGCCCAGGGAGGCTGTGGCTGTTCCCCCCCTGCAGGTGTTCAAGGCCAGGCTGGATGAGGCCTTGAGCAACTTGTTCTAGTGGGAGGTGTCCCTGCCTCGGGTGGGGGGTTGGAACTGGGTGATCTTTGAGGTCCCTTCCAACCTAAACCATTCCCCACCCAGGGAGGTTGTGGCTGCTCCCTCCCTGGATGTGTTCAAGGCCAGGCTGGATGAGGTCTTGAGCAACCTGATCTAGTGGGAGGTGTCCCTGCCTATGGCAGGGGGTTGGAACTGGATGATCTTTGAGGTCTCTTCCAACCTAAACCATTTTATGATTCTATGATTCTACGATTTGAGGTTGGAAAGGATATCCAGAGATCATGAAGTCAAACCCTCCCTGCCAAAGCAGCATCATTTAGGACAGTGCACACAGAAATGCATCCTGGCAGATTTTGATGATGTCCAGAGAAGGAGACTCCACAACCCCTCTGGGCATCCTGTTCCAGTGCTATGTCACCTGTAGGAATTACTTTGTTAGCCTTTCCTCAGAATACTGAGGGACCGGTGCAAGGATGTTTTGAGTTTAGTGGAACAAAAACCAGGGGTACATGGTACCACTGAGTTGGTGGAAAACTGCTGCTAGGACACAGAAAGATAAGTGTGAAGGACTGAAAATACTTAAGAGCAGAACCTTGGGAGATGTTTTGTATCTGTTAGGAGCTGCTGTCTCCAAACCAAGTAGAAAGAACGCAAGCTTTGCCTGAATATGTGTTTGCATCTTGGTAAGCTGCTGCTAGCCAATAGTTTGTTATACACAGCTATGCTAACCAATTACTATTGACACAATGCAAATGGCTTTGGATTTTAGAGTATATAAGTTAGTGCTTTGCACTCCATAAACGGACATCTCACTTGTATCAAGCAGATTCTCGCCTCTCCATTGCTGTTAGTCACCTTCAGTGTAAAGAAGTTTCTCCTCATGTTGAGCTGAAATATTCTTTGTTCAACTTTGTATCCATTGCTCCTTGTCTTACTACTGCAGGCCACCAAAAATAGTTTGGCCCTATCCACTTGACACCACCCCTCAGATATTTACAGACACTGATGAGATCCTGTCTGAGTCTTCTCTTCACTAGTACTAAAGCACACCTTTAACATGTTGCTTCAGGGTAAAACAGGAAGAAATGAAATTAAGATTTGAACCTGATAAGTCATTTCAGTCCATAATTCACAGGAACTGAAACAAAATTATTAAAGGATTGTTGGTAAAAGTTACACAGCCAGGTTTCATATTCCATCTGCTCTTAATATGTAATTTAGTACAATGTTATGGCATTACACTATGACCCTGGAACGGCAGACAAAGGAAGATGTGATTTAACTATTTTCAGGTTTTCTGCATTGCTTTCACTACATGTTGTGTAAATCAGAAAAAAATAATGTTCCTTACTTCAATGTGATTTTCAACTGGAGTGTTTAGATTTTAGCATAAGGCTTTGTTTCCCACCATCTTTATTTGCAACACCAAGAAAAACATCTAGAGTATTTATTGGGAAACTGTTACACTTTGAAACCGAACAAAACTAAGTTGTGAACAGATTTTTCTAGAGCTTTCAGACCAGTTAGAGAGGGGTGGACTCCTCAGAGTTCCTGTTATAATATAAAGTCATCCCACTTAATTGGTCTGAAGAAAAAGTTTACGTATTCTGAAATAGTTTTTAATCTGTGGAACAAGCTATTATCCTTCTCTCGCTGTTCTGCTGGGCTTCAGCCTGTGCTTGCCTCCCTCTGACCTTGCAGCTTCTCTCTGTTTTGGAGACACCTCACTCCCGACTCTGCGCACCTCTGCCAAAACCCCACTGACACTGGGTTGGAACTAGATGGTCCTTGCGGTCCCTTCCAACTCTGACTGATTTTATGATTGTATGATTATGCAAGATAACGGGGTAGGAGAGGGAGCACGTGTGGTATCAGCTTTTTGGGCTCCTTTGTCCCCAGGACGGGAAAAAGGAGCTGAATTAAGGTACAGGAGGGTCCTGTGCTGTTGCTAAGCTCTCCATATATATATATAAATATACTTTGTACATTTGTATTGGCTTTTATATTCTTGTATTTAGGGGTGGTTTTGTTTTTTTGGTGTTGGGTTTTTTTGGTTTTTTTTTTTTGCTAATACAATTCCATTTTTGCCTCCAAATTCCATTTTTGCCTCCAAGTTCTGAGCGGAGTGAAACTGCACTTTTTGAGGGGCAGATTTCCAGAAATGGTTATTGGAGGGGATCCAATCCAACCCCTACCAGAAACAGCCAACACAAAATAACAGAATCTTATCCCAGGTTCATAAAAACACACAGACTCAGAGCATCTAGACGCTAGTTCTTTTTGATTTTTTGCTTTACTGCTGTCTCAGAATTTGTTTACTTAAGTATCTACCATGTTGCTTTTTATGAGATCTTTATTGCAATCCTTTATTTCTCTCTAAAGTGACGGGAAGCTAAATGAGTCACATCTGCTTCAGTAAATTCTCAGAGAATCTTTTTGGTGTTCTAAAAATAATTCTTGGGCGGATGGGTCAGCTCTGAAAAGCAGCAAATGCGATTATTTAATTAAAACATAAGAGTTACTTTAAGATGCTAAAAAGAAATGTGATTATGAAAGCTACATAATCACATTGCCTTTGCCTATCCATTTTTCCTACAGTAATTGTATTGCACGGTCTCTTGAAACATCTGACTGCGAAACTGGAGCCCAAAGAGCTGTTGCCAATTCTCTAATACCTATTTTATCTTCTTAAGATTCTTAATATCCTAGATAGTATGTAAACAGACTATCACAATACTCGCTGACCTAGGAGATTGCTGGCAGTGTCTGTGTTTACTCTGTAGGCTGTGGCTGGATACTAATGGAAAAAAGATCAATAGTGTAAAGGCGCTTCATGGAAAGTAAGCAGGAGTGCCACTCACCTGCCAGTGGAGGATTATATTCCAAATCAAACCAAGGGTTAGTTTATGATTTCCATCCACAATGTCCGAGCTTCCAATATTTACCAAATCAACCTATTAAAGGAAGAAAGAAAGAAAGAAAGAAATGAAACACTCATATAACAGCAAGCATCATCAGAGGTTGGCGTTATTTTCATACATCTGGTGTTAGATTTTCCTTGTGAGGAGGAATGGGCCAGGGCAAATATCTCATTTGGTTTCTGTTGCTTAGTAAACATCCGACTCATGTTTTATAAATGGCACAATTAATGGGCTGGCAAAAAAACAAGCAGTGATTTAGAGTTCCAATTATTCCAGTTATAGCATGTTGCAAAAAATGCACAACAAAAGGTAATAGTTAATAGGAACTAAAAAATAATTTAGATGAAGCCTCTACAATTCTAAACCATAAAACTGATGGGTGACACAGAAAAAAACCCAACACCCTATATTATACTCATTATCTTACACAGTATTCCTTGTTGAAAGTTACACATACATCTAGAACTTACACACTATAAGAACTTACAAAACCAAGACATTGTTTTGCATACTTAGATTAAAAGAGAATTTATTTTACCTTAATTAAATTCTACAATGTATAAGGCAAGGCAGGATGCGTTCTGGAGCACAGAGAAATTAATGATTGTGATCTATGTGAGTCTTTTTCCACATCAGGTTGTCCAGTAAATTTGTTTTCCATTGTTATATTATGCATTTGCAACTTAACAATGCATCAGCATTTCCTACCCTGGATTATTCTGTCCTCCTTCATACTCACCCTCTGTTTATGAAGCCAAATTCAGGGATGTGAGTACGAGTCAATACAAGCTAAGACCTACATGTCTGGATGGAAGCTGACTCTCAAATTTGCATCCTCACTATTACATAGATGAGTTTTTTCATGGTCAAAACTGGTACTTAGGTAGTAAAGTAACCTCAGTCCCTCACAAATTACAGTCAGCATACCTCTATTGCACTTCTGAAGCTATTTGAAGTTGCATCTGTAGAATGAAGAAAAGCTTTGTATGCTCAAAGCAAGCCTCTTTTTCAAAACACTTCAGTGTATCTATGTATAGGTAATTTTTATTCATCACATACAAATTTCATACTGTGTCTGGAACTCTAAAACTCTCTTAAGAACCATTATCTTTTAAAAACCATGGTTTTGTATAAAAGCATGTGAGATTAACAATTCATTCTACTAATGTCTTGGAACATTTCCCAGGTTGAACTTAGATTTTGTATCCTAAGTTGATTTTATATCCTAAGTTGATATTGTATCATAAGTTTCAAATGAGCTCCACATAGCAAGGGACCCACTACAAAGCTTATTGTCAGGGCATCACCAACTTATTCTACAGGCCAAATCCTCCATCTCTTTTTTGGCAATGGAAGCCTGAACACACAGAACTTATATCTGTTTTAATGAAACAGATGAATACATCCCAGTTTGCCTCAGAATAGCCTGAGGGTATACTGGGATAAACCTTCACCCCAATAATATCATCTTTCCATAAGAAAAAAAATCTGTAAACTGGATTGACTGGAAGCAGCAACATTTGTCAATCTATTACCACCCAGATGACTGCAGAACCTCAGAGCAAGGATGGTACATACCTGGAGAAAAATCAAGGTTGGTCATAGGCTTTAAATAGCTTTAGAACCATTGATTTTGCATTCCTGAAGTCCAACAGAAATCACTCTGAAGGCTGAGAAAAGTATTTCAAAGGCAGACCCTTTGGGTTTGTACTAATTTGGTATAGTATATCTATACTAATTATTATGTTGTGCATAGTTTATGAGGTTTTCATTACATTAATACGATGACACTGCATGATCATTTCACTTCCTAAAGGAATTTTTTTTCTTCAGTTGGAAAACTGTTTTCTTTCTGTGTATGAAAGAGGTTGTTATTGTGTCCTGGAAACTGAATGAAAAAAATACTGATGGATTTAGCTGATACATAGGGAATAAATACTTTAAAAGAATCTACCCTAAAAATGTGCAACCACATTCCAGGTATGCAACAAAAACTTTATTGTATACCACGAAATAATGCATTGCTGGTTGGTTTGTTTTTTTTGTTTTTTTTTCCAGCAATGAAAAACTGGAAAGTTTTTTTCTTCTATTTGAAGTAAACTATTTATAAAAAGAAAAAAAATCAAGTGGAAGCCTTTAAGCCAGTCTTATAAGGTCACTTTCATTTACACACAAATCTTCATATGGATAAGCATTACCTTAGATTTATAAAATCGATAACTTTATTCAGCAGCTGAACTCATGCATGTTTAGTGACCTACTGCAGCTATAAAGAAATCCAATTTAATATGTGGCACAGAATACATTAGCATTGTTCCATCACATCTTACTGTTAGGTTTAAGCAAACGTTATAGCGTATTTGAATTTATTCTCGAGGAGGAGATATGATATAATTAGTTAGCCACTGAAAATGTCTGCTAAAGTTATGGGTCCTTTAGAATGCTTGCCCAAGGAAGATATTGTGAGAATATTTACTCAAAAATGATGTACAGGACACTGGTTAGAAAAGAAAATCTTGACAAAGTAGAATGGAAAACGGCTTCGATATGATTCATTTCCTTAATGTTATGAACCATAAAGAAGAGATAGCAATAAAAAATCACCAAAAAAAAAAAAGATTTCTTGTATGAAAAGCCTTAGTTTTTCAGACTTCACAATGGTTAGAGATTGTGAAGAGATATTTTGATGAGTAGCACCTTCTAACCAGTGATGGAAGACTTCTTTGTAATTTAACTTTTAAAATGTATTTTAAATGCCATGCATCACCTCGAAACTGCATGCTGATTTGTCTTCAGATAGCATCCACTGTAAAAATGTGATTCCATTTCCTGGCAGAGGATTTCAAACTCTTTGAATATGAGCTAGCAATGTGCTCAGGTAGCCATAAGGGTAAACAACATCTTGGCATATATCAGGAATAATGTGGCCAGCAGAAGTAGGGAAGGGATCACACCCTTGTACTTGGCACTGGTGAGGCTGCATCTCAAATGCTGTGTTCCTTTTTGGGTCCTTCAGTAGAAGAAAGACACTGAGTTGCTGGAACATGTCCAGAGAAGAGCAATGAAATGAGAGAAGGGTCTGGAGAACAAGTCTTATGAAGAGCAGCTGAGGGAACTTGAGTTGTTTAGTCTGGAGAAGAGGAGGCTTAGAAGATCTCATTGCTTTCTCCAACTACCTGAAAGGAGGTTGTATTGATGTGGTGGTCTGTTACTTTTCTAAAATATGAAGTTTAGATTGGATATTAGGAAAAAAAATATTTACAGAAAGAGTGGGTTAGTGGGCAAGTGGTGGAATCACCACACCTGGGGGTGTTCAAAAAACATGTGGACGCAGAACTTTGGGATGCAGTACAATGGTCATGGTGGTGTTAGGTTGACTGTTGTACTCAGTGATCTTAGAGATTTTTTTTTTTCCAGCCAAAACACTTCTATGATTGTATGATTCTATGAAATATATTCTGTACTGGTGCTGAATGACAAAGTTCTTGTTTAGAAGGCTGGTTGATGGCATTCCCTGGGATCTAGTCCTGAAGGACAATGGTGTCCAAGGAGGCTGGACAACAGTCCTCAAGAGAGAAATCATCAAGGCACAGAAACAAGCTGTCCAAGTTCATCAAAAGACAAGCTGGCAGGGCAGAAGGCTGTTCTGGCTAAGCAGAGAGCTTTGAGTAGAACTTAGGAAGAAAAGGAAAGTCTACAGGCTATGGAAGGAGGGGCAGGAAACTCAGGAAGAGTACAAGACTCTTGCAAGGATATGTTGGGAGAAAATTAGATAGGCCAAAGTTCAAATAGAACTCAATCTGGCCACTGTCATTAAAGGTAATGAAAAAGAGCTTTTATAAGTATCTAACTCACATTAATAAAGCTGCCTTGACTCCAGTAATTGCATGCTATAGAGTGGAGTTTGATCCAATACTTACAAAACATTAAGTGTACTATGCATAGGATGCTCTGACCCTGTGTGATGGTTTGAACTAATTGGAGAATTTGAGTGAGAAATTAGACTATTGGCTGAGAGAGGAAAACACAGTATGTCACTTCACCCAGAGCTTTACTGAGAAAGAAAATAAATTGTTTTTAAAAAGTGTAACCCAAACATAGATAATCAGACTGTTTCAGGCCACTCTGGGCTGCGGCTGTTCCTTGCATGGTTCCTTTCTCTCTTTGTTCTGTAGCTGATTTTTAATAATTCTACTAATGTCTTTCCTACTCCTAATCCTCCTACCTCAGCTTATCTGCAGCATCAACAGGTGGTGAGATAAGATTGGGGAAGGGGGGAAAGATGGTAGGGGGTGGTTGGTTACCCCTCTTGGGGATTTTGATCTCTGAGAGGGCTGTGGTGTTTCTGTATTACCTTTTCACTGTATATATTTGAAAATATTTGTTATACATTGTAAATATCTGCTTGTATATTGTGCATTGCTGTAAATATAAAGCTTCATTTATCAACTTCCACTGTTCTGAGTCCTAGCCGGGGTTTATTTCAAAAGGTGGGGGGGCAGGTAACGGCTAAACCACCATACCCTGTCCAGCTGATTACTTACATTATTTCTCTGCAAGACCTGCAGTGCTTTGTTGACATTGTTCAGAGCGTGAACTCTTGTGGAGCCTTTTTCTTTTGCCTGCAAAAACAAATAATAAAACAACTGTTCAAAATCAGAAACTATCACGCACCATCTGTAATTCAAACCTTCAAAATGACACCTGTAATTTTCGATTTTGTGAGTTTATGACAGCAGTGAGAATAACCCCATACATTGTGCACATGCAGCTTCCCAATATGAAATATGGTCAATTGTGAAACATGCCAGACACATGGTTGGAAGTTAATCTGGTACCACATTCAGTGAATTAACCATGGAAATGCATAAAAAAAAAATAATCAGATAATATTGGACTCTTTCCATTACAATTAGTCTGCTCCATGGCACAATTCAGGAGCATGACAACCAAATGGATAAGCATCAGTTTGGTTAATATTTATTTACAAATACATTCTCTTGGATTTTGATTATCAAACTACTAGCCTGCCTCACTACTCTTTAATGAGAATGTTCCAGACAGAAATCCCAAGCTCACAAATTCCATCAGGAAAAAAAGAAAGGATATTTAAAAATAACATGTGATGTGCCACTTCAGAATTTCCAAGTAGGAAGCGCAACCTGCTCTCTCTTTTCAAATATAGACAGCTCCAATATATAGACTGCACATTAAATTTATCAGCATAATATTCTCATTCTCCACATCACATTTTATTCCTTGTATTTGGCACAAACATCTACGGCTCAATAATTTCTGAATTTCAGCTAAGATTTAGATATCCAAAAAAACACCACTTAAGTCATGCTTCTCTATCATATACCTCCTTAAAAAGTGCATGTAACAAAATATGAGTTGCATTTTAAATATAGAATCATAGAATGATCTAGGTTGGAAGGAACTTCCAAAGGTCATCTAGTCCAACCCTTACTTCAGTAAGCAGGGACATGCTCAGGCTGCCCAGAGCCTTGTCAAGCCCCACCTTGAACATCTCCAGGAATAAGGCCTCAACTACCTCTCTTGGCAACCCATTCCAAAGTTCCACTACCCTCATGGTAAAGAACTTGTTCCTAAAATCCAGTCTAAATCTATTCTTCTCTAATTTGAAGCCTAGTACTTACTGTCAGTGTGTCCGCAGTTTCAAATGAAACAAAAAAAAAAAGTCAGATTCTTAAAACCACTTTTCAAAGGCCCTTATCAATGTTAGAAATTAATGAACATCATCTACTACAATTATCACCACATCAAGACTTCAACATGTTCACACGCACGTACAAGTTTTTGGCCTGTGAGGCATTCCAGAAGCTCCAGAAGTCTTCGTCCATCTCGAAAATCGTTAAAAAGATCTTCAATGTAACGTCTTCCAAACTGAAAGGGAAGAGAGGCTTTTGTTAGGTTTGAACATCAAAAGAAAGGAGGAATTTTATTGCTGAACCAAGACTAGGAAGCCATAAAAGACAATGCATTGCAAAGTGGTGCATTCCATCTCTGTACGTACGCTGTGCTAACTAAATAATAGATGTGAAAGGTATGATGCAAAGTGAGGCAGGAAAATATCTTACAACCAAACTAATAGGATTCTTTCACATACATCTGTTTGTAATGGGATTCCACTGCATGAGAGAGATTGATGCCTACCTTTCCTCAAGTACTTTTCTCATGGTAAGGAAGGTACACTCTTTATCCCTCTTAAAATTACACTACTGGTATAATATGTGAGAAACTGCTGCAGATGCACTCACTTATAATTTGTGCAGGCACAATCAATTAAAAAAAATTAAGCCAGAACTAAATACTAATAAATCTAGAACAAGAACTGGACTCAGCAATTAAGGTGCAGTTTGGGAGAAAAAAAAATTTAAAAGGGGAAAAAGAATTTTCTAATAAAATAAATTACAAAGGTCAACCGAAAAATGAAACATCTAGAAAGAGAGATCAATTTTAAATGCCTGGTAAGGTCTCTTTCACATGGTAGAAACAATCATATAGGTAGGTCTCAGGCTTACTCTAGCGAGGATCTAAGAAACCTATCTACGTGCAATGGTTTAGTACAAGGGCTGACCTGCCTGCTCCCCCAACACAAAAGTGAGGGGAAAAGTGACACACAAAACTTGGAATTGAGATAAGAAGATACGAGTCTAATATAACATATCATAATTACAATACATAATTGCGTTAGATAATTATCGATTAAACTAATAATACAATGCATAATTACCGTAGCTTAGCCCATTTGCAGAAGAAAGGCAGGGAAATACAGGGGGAAGAAAAAAAAAACCAAACAGAAAACCAAAGCCTGTGCTACTTGACTCCCACCTACTCCACTGACATTCCTGCAGAAGAGAGCCAGCACCTAAGAACCTGGAATGCAGAAGCAGCAACCAGAAGAGGAAGCCTTCCATGACACCTCCAAGATCACCCAGTCCAACCTATCACCCAGCCCTATCTGATCCTAAGTGCTCCATCCAGGCTTTTCTTGAACACCTCCAGGGATGGCTACTCCACTACCACTCCAGCCCATTCCAATGCCAATCATTCTCTCTGTGAGGAACTTCTTCCTAATATCCAGCCTATACCTCCCCCAGCACAACTTGAGACTGTGTCCCCTCATTCTGTTGCTGGTTGCCTGGGAGAACAGAACAACCCCCACCTGGCTATAACATCCATTCAGGTAGCTGTAAACAGCAATGAGGTCACCCCTGAGCCTCCTCTTCTCCAGGTTAGACAACCCCAGTTCCCTCAGCCTCTCCTCACAGGGCTGTGCTCCAGGCCTCAACATCCCGGAACTGGACACAGTACTCAAGGTGTAACCAGTGCCTAGTACAGGGGAAGGATAACCTCCCTTGTCCTGCTGGCCACACTATTCCTGATACAGGCCAGGATGCCACTGGCTCTCCTGGCCACCTGGGCACACTGCTGGCTCATGTTCAGCTACTATCTCCCAGCACCCCCAGGTCCCTCTCTGCCTGGCTGCTCTCCAGTCCCTCTGTCCCCAGCCTGTAGCACTGTCTGGGATTGTTGTGGCGAAAGTGTAGAACCCTACAATTAGCCTTGTTAAATTTCATCCCATTGGCTTCTGCCCACCAATGCAGCCTGTCCAGGTCCCTCTGCAGGGCACTCCTATCCTCCAACAGATCAACACCTGCTCCTAATTTGGTGTCATCTGCAAAATTACTGATGATGGACTCAATTCCCTTGTCCAGGTCATCAAGAAAGATATTGAACTGGATGGGGCCCAGCACTGATCCCTGGGGCAAACCACTAGTGACTGGTCACCAACTGGATGTGGCACAATTCACTCCACTCTCTGAGCCTGGCCCTCCAGCCAGTTCTTAATCCATTTAAGACTGAATTTGTCCAAGCCACAAGCTGCCAGCTTTGCCAGGAGCTTGTTGTGGGAGACAGTGCCAAAGGCTTTGCTGAAGTCCAGGTAGACTACATCCACAGCCTGCCTTGCATTCACCAGGCAGGGAACCTGATCATAAAAGGAGATCAGGTTGGCCAGGCAGGACTCTGCTCCAGTTAGCACTGTCATTGTTCAAAGCTGTCAAGACTGTAGCATGGTATAAATAACATCAGCAGATTCAAATCAGTCCATGACACCATGTTAATAGGACATACTTGGAATCACACTCAATCAAGGCCTCAGTGCCATAAGTGGTTAGAACACAAACATTTTGTACATAGTATCAGCAAAAGACAAAAGGAAATACCTTGGATTTTTCCATATGCGACTATGGTAAAAGATTATTTCCTTTTTTTCTCTAAATTCTGATCTTATATTTTGACTTATGCATCAAATTAGAAAAAAAAAACAAACCAACAATTATTTAGAGTTTAGTCACTGTGCAACATTTCCATGCACCTATAAATTTTTACACAGTTTTGTACATGTGAGAGCTGTCAAGAACCAGAATTTAAAACAATTAATATTTTGTGCAGTGTCAAGCAGAATCACAAGGGTTTTTTTGTTTTGTTTTTTGGGGGGGGGATTTTTTTTGTGTTTTTTTTTTTTTCTAATTTGGGAAGGTTCACAGATGCTTTAATTGATTTGAGAGGAAACATCTGTATTTTAATCCGCTAGAATCTACACCATGCTGACCTACATTGCACATCCTCCACTTTCACCACATATCAATGTAGAATTGGGAATCCATATCACACAAAAATCCTATTTGCCTTCCTGTCAGCAGCATTGTTCTGGTACTTACTGCAACCCTCATTAATGCCAGCTGGGAATTTTACCAAAAAATTCTTTTGTCAGAAAGTATCAATTGGTTCAGAATGTTTTTTAAACCAAGAATTAAATTAAGGACATTTCCAGTACTAGACTCACATTTCCCTCAATCAATAAATATTTATGTGTACAGTGGGAACTTTAGTGCTATTGACTACTCTGGCATGACTCTCTCTTCCTTTATTTTGTGGCCAAAAAGGCCAACGGTATTCTGGGGTGTGTTAGAAGAAGCGTGGTTAATAGGTCAAAAGAGGTTCTCCCCCTGCTCTACACTGCCCTGGTAAGGCCACATCTGTAATATTGTGTCCATTTCTGGGCCACTCGTTTCAAGAGGGACAGGGGACTGTTTGGAAAAGTCCAGCACAGAGCTGCAAAGACAATGATGGGAGTGGAACACCTCACTTATGAGGAAAGGCAGAGGGAATTCTTTAGGTTGGAGAAGACTGAAGGGTGACCTCATTAATGTTTATAAATGTGTGAAGGGTAAGCTTCAGGAGGACAAAGCCAGGCTGCTCTCAGGGATGGCCAATGATAGGACAAGGGGCAGTGGGTTTAAGTAGAAACATAGGAGGTTTTGCTTTTTCACTATGAGGGTAACAACACTGGAACAGGCTGCCCAGAGAGGTTGTGGAGTCTTCTTTTCTGGAGACATTCAAAGTCCCACCTAGATGCATTCCTTGTGGCCTGTTCTAGTTGATCCTGCTCTGGCAGGGCAGTTGGACCAGATGATCTTTTGAGGTCCCTTCCATCTCCTAACACACTGTGATTCTGTGATTCTCTGCTCCTCTTAGGAAGGAGCTCCTTTCGATCCCTCCATTTTTTGGTAAGGGCTTGTTCCTGCTCCATGGAAGAAGCAAACCCAAAACATCAAACACTTTCTACAGCAGTAGGAACCTTTGCTTTGTAGCCAGTTTTCATGCACTGCACAACCCATTCCAGCTAAGTTAATTTCTAACTTCACACATGTGCTGCCTAAAATACCTGAAAACCAGCCCTGAATAGATCCACATATGATTTACTCACTCTGCTCAATCTAACTATTAGTAATCAACAAGTCTATTTTCTGCATTTACTGTGAGAAATATCTTTGATAAAATGTTTTCAAATTATAGTATTGTGCTGGTTGGAACTTATTGGAGGATTTGAATAAGAAATTAGACTATAGACTGAGAAAGGAAAACAAAATTCGATTCTACTTCACTCATTTGTTTACTGAAATGGTATAAATGTTATAACCAAAACAAAGATAACTCAGACTGCTTTGAGCTGTGCTGGCTGATGCATGTCTCTCTCTCCCTGCCTTCTTAGCTGGATCTGTATAACTTCACTAAGTACTTTGCTGCTGCTAACCCCCCTGGCTGATCTACCTTTGCTTATCTGGCACATAAGACAGATAGTGAGGTAAGATTATAAAGTGAAGGAAGGTGGTAGCATGGCTGGAAATCCCTCTTAGTGACCCTGATCTCTGGGAGGGCTGTGGTGTTTCTGTATTGCCTTTTTACTGNGGGGGGGGCAGGTAAGTCCCAAACCACCACAGTTGTGAACAATCTTGTGCCGTTATGAGAAGCAAGTCATGAATGGCATTTGAGATGTTGTCTACTACTGGATCCGTACAACACAAACTTAAAATTAAAACTTATGACTAAATCAGTGTAGTGGTTTGGCAGTTCCCCAACCCCTCACACTTTGAAATAATCCAGGCTAGGACTCAGTCAGCTGGAAGTTAATAAATGAAGCTTTATTTTTCCAGCTTTGCACAATATACAAGCAGATATTTACAATGTATAACAGATACTTACAGATATATATAGTGAAAAGGTAATGCAGACACACCACACCCCTCCCAAAGATCAAAGTCCCTAAGAGGGGGTTTTCAACCACCCCTACCACCTTCCCCCCTCCCCAAGCTTATCTCGGCATCTGTCCTATGCAGCAGATAGGTGAAGGTAGATGGGCCAGGGGGATTAGCAGCAGGAAAGAAGTTAGTGAAATTATTCAGATCCAGCTATGAAAGGCAGGGAGAAAGAGCCATGCAAAAGCAGCCACAGCCCAAAGCAGTCTGATTTACCTATGTTTCGGTTACAACTTTTAAACATTTTTTTTTTCTCAGTAAAGCTATGAGTGAAGTAGCATCATCAGTGCTTTCCTCTCTCAGCCTATAGTCTAATTTCTCATTCAAATCCTCCAATTAGTTCAAACCAGCACAGTCAGAAAGACTGCATTTTGTCCCCTAACCCTGCAGAACAAAAGTAATTTCTGCAGAGGGGAAGTGCAAGACCTACGCATTTCTAAGGGAACACTTTAACATTCTTTAGGAAGCTGAAGTGATCAATAGACCCTTCTGTAACACTATGCTGTGCCCATAATGTTACTGAATCACTCTGGGAATATGAGCACAATGACATTTAGATAATAGAATATAATTATATTGCTTTGTATCATAAGGGGAAAATAGAACTAGCCTTCATAACTGGGTCTGTCCTTCTTCCTTTTTTTGTGGCATTTAAGCTATTAATAAAGTTTAGGTTGAAATTCTTGTAGGACAGCCAAAAATGCTGGTAATAGAGGCTTGTTTTGTTTCAAAAGCTTTCAGAAAGAAAATAAATACACATCATGGTACTATCCCCAGCAGGACACACTAGTTACAAATGTATTGCTGGGGAGGGACTACTTACAAGTTCTTGTAATGACAGAGTGAAGGGTAATGGGTTTAAACTGGAAGAGGGGAAATTTAAACAAGAGAAGGTGGTGAAACACTGGCATAGGTTGCCCAGGGAGGCTGCGGATGCTCCTTCTCTGAAGGTGTTCAAGGCTAGGTTAGATGAGGCCCTGAGCAACCTGTTCAAGTGGGAGGTGTCCCTGCCTATAACAGGGGGTTGTAACTAGATGATCTTTGAGGTCCCTTCCAATCTAAACCATTCTATGAAGATGGTGACATTATGACTTTTCCTCTATTAATAGTGAACCTTCTAAATCTTAAAACAAAAGCTCAAAAACCTGATTTTTTATGCTCTTGGAATGATACCTTTCACTAACCAACAATTAAAAATGCCCTAGGATGTCCTGTACTACTGCCACACATATAATCCTTAACCTCAAGAAAGTTTTTATTTTTCTGGCAAAAGACTAAATAAGTCTTCTTTTACAAATAGTGTGAATGTCTTCACTGGACGACATTGCGGTAAGCCTTCAGAAAGAAAGAGCTCAAACATACATCAAACAAATCCACTGTATCGTTTAAAAAAATCTGTTAAGTTATACGAAACCAAATCCTTTATTATGTTTTTTTTTTTTCTTGAAAATAAGCATCTTCAAAACATAGATTGTGACCTACAGCAACAGCTGTTTACCTACAGAGAGATGAAAATGTTCGGAAGAACCTCCTGTATTGTTTATCTGAATCTTCATTTGTTACTTCCCTTGTATTACTTATACAAGTACTTGGAAGTACTTATCCAAAAATCATGGAATCACAGAATTGTCAGAGTTGGAAGTGACCTCAAGGATCATCTAGTTCCAACCTCCCCTGCCATGGGCAGGGACACCTTCCACTAGTTCAGGTTGCTTGGAGCCACATCCAGCCTGGCCTCAAAAACCTCCAGGGATGGGGCTTCCACCACCTCCCTGGGCAGCCTGTTCCAGTGTCTCACCACCCTCATGGTGAAGAACTTCCTAACATCCAGTCTGAATCTAATCACTTCTTGTTTTGTTCCATCCTCCCTGGTCCTATCACTACCTGACATCCTAAAAAGTCCCTTCCCAGCTTTCTTGTAGGCCCTTTCAGATACTGGAAGGCCACAATAAGGTCTCCTTGGAGCCTTCTCTTCTCCAAACTGAGACGCCCCAATCTTATTGCTAAAAATGCCCCAAACAGCCACATGCTGAATTGTTGGTTTACACTTGGTTTTTCTTCTTTAAAACCATAACGATGGGAAACAAAAGAGAGGACAGGACAAAGGGAAGACTGCAAATAATGAATGGGAAGCACAAGGCAACTTTTCATAGGTGCGGTGTTGATTTTCCAACTGGTAGGATGACTGACAGCAATATGAAACTAGAGATAATTGTGTGATCCTAATATATATATATAATTTATTATATTAGTCAATCAGTAAAGTAATTGTCATCTCTTTATCCCTTACTTGCTTATTTCAGACTGAATGACAATTAACAGAGTGGTTTGCGCCACTGCAGGAAAAGATGAAAAGGACAAAGAAAGAATCAAACAAACAAACAAAAAACAGAGAAAAGACAAAAGGGAATGAGTGTAAAACTGAAAATAAAGTAAAAGTGAAATAAAATAAAGTAAAATGAGTAAAATAAAGTAAATAAAATAAATAAAGTAAAATAAAACAAAAGAAAAAAATCAAGAAAACTCACTTTATAGTCAGAAGGCTAACAAAAGAAAAATCTGAGACAGGGATTTATTAGTTTCTTCATGACTAGAAACACTCTGGAGACTTAACTATATGGCAGTTTTAAGTATTATTTTAACCTACTCTCTTTGTGCTAGATAAAGGTCAAAGCAGACAATTTTATCAGTTTAGGCAATATGTCTGTTCTCTGCAGCAGCTGGTATTTACGTAACATAAGGGGACCTGAAGGAACTCCAAGAGATTTATTTTGAAAGAAAATCACCCCAAAATGTGATAAAGAAGGGAAGATAAGATTCTTATTTTGTAATGGATTAAATTAACCCTCCAATTTAGATAAGGACTGAGGGAAGGAATTCACAAGGTACATTGGAATGGAAATAAAAAAAAACACCCACCATGGTCATCACCTCCAGTTTTACTTGTAGAATTATGGAGCAATGCACAAAGTATTAGGAGAACATAGGAACTTGCAGCAGAGTCTTCTCCCAACTGTCACAAGGGAGTGAAGTGTAGTTAGAGTATTCTGTATACTAATTAAATGATACACATTCTAGAATATGAGTTAGACTGAAATAATATCTAAAATGTATTAGTTATTTTCCAAACTCAGACAGAACCAATCATAGAATCATAGAATGGTTTAGGTTGGAAGGGACCTCAAAGATCATCCTGTTCCAACCCCCCCGTGCCATAGGCAGGGACACCTCCCACTAGATTAGGATGCTCAAGACCTCATCCAGCCTGGCTTTGAACACCTCCAGGGAGGGAGCAGCCACAACCTCCCTGGGCAACCTGTGTCAGTGTCTCACCACCCTCACTGGAAACAACTTCCTCCTAACATCCCGCTGAAATCTCCCCTCTGCCAGTTTAAACCCATTACCCCTCTTAAGCCAAAGAACATAACCTAAAATATATGGATAAAAAAGAAAAGAGAAAATTAGGGAACAGACTGAAAATAAGTGTGGACAGAAAGATGTAGCTGCAATTTTAATTTTTTTTTTTTGTGTGTGTGAACATATTTAGAAACCTTAAAACATCAGGCTCCGTCCTATTCAATCTAACTACTGTCTACTTTCAATGTCATTCTTGCCAAATGATCTATATTAGATCTTATTCTCTCTATGTAAATTTAAGAAGCAAATCTTACCAAAACAAGCAAATTATTTAATCAGCTCATTCGTCAGCTACATTGTGGAGGAAGTTAATATTGTGGAGAAACATGACATGAAAAGCCAGGATTCCATGAAAAGATCTCTGTTCAGAGCTACATGAAAGCCAGTGATTGTGAAGGCGATAGAGAACAGAACATCAAATAGTTGTCCAGAGATGGTACAAAGAATTTCTTTCATGAACATTGCCTCTCTTATTGCCCACTGCTCAAGAATCATGAGTCAAACTCAAAAACCTCATCTGATTAGCATAAAACTGTTATCCGGACATTCTGGTTTAGAATGAATTAGTATTGGCAAATCCCATACTAGGGGAAAACAGAACCAAGGGAAAGACAAAAGTGAGAGAAAAGCGCTGGGAAAAGGATTAAAAATAAGACATAAATTAAAATTTCTCTCACAAGCAAAAAGGACTTCCATTTCCTTCAAGGCCTTCCAGTATCTGAAGGGGGCCTACAGGAGGGCTGGGGAGGGACTGTTCACAAGGTCTTGTAATGATAGGATGAGGGGTAATGGATTTAAACTGGAAGAGGGGAGATTTAAATGGGATGTTAGGAGAAAGTTCTTCACAGTGAGGGTGGTGAGACACTGGAACGGGTTGCCCAGGGAGGTTGTGGCTGCTCCCTCCCTGGAGGTGTTCAAGGCCAGGCTGGATGAGGTCTTGAGCATCCTGATCTAGTGGAAGATGTCCCTGCCTATGGTGCGGGGTTGGAACAGGATGATCTTTGAGGTCTCTTCCAACCTAAACCATTCTGTGATTCTATGATTCTTTATCCACTAGTGGGCAGAATCCTGGGACAGAAAAATAATGGGACCTTAGCTTGGGACAACACCTGTGTCTCCAGGAAGCACAGGAAACTCAGGCTGCAGAGGCTGGAATGGAGCTGTGCTGCAATTCATCTGTGCTCTCATCATGCTGAGCTGTGGGACAAAGAAAGAGAGGTCTCCTGCAGTTTGGCTGGGACCCAAAGCTGATGATTGCTTACTAAAAAATTAAGATATGATACAATCCACAAAGGCAGAGGGATACAAGCCATAAGTCTTCAAGAGAGATACTGAGGTACTAGAATGTGTCCAGAGAGGGTGATGAAGCTGGTGAAGGGCCTGCAGCACAGCCCTATGAGGTGAGACTGAGGGAGCTGGGGTTGTTTAGCCTGGAGAAGAGGAGGCTCAGGGGTGACCTCATTGCTGTCTACAACTACTTAAAGGGAGGTTGTAGCCAGGTGGGGGTTGGTCTCTTCCCCCAGACAACCAGCAACAGAATGAGGGGACACAGTGTCACGTTACGCTGGGGAAGGTATAGGCTGGATATTAGAAAGAAGTTCTTCATGGAGAGTGATTGGCATTGGAATGGGCTGCCCAGGGAGGTGGTAGAGTCGCTATCACTGGAGGTGTTCAAGAAAAGCCTGGATGGGGCACTTAGTGTCATTGGATAGGGCTGGGTGACAGGTTGGACTGGATGATCTTGGAGGTCTCTTTCAGCCTGGCTTATTCTTCTCTTCTCTTCTCTTCTCTTCTCTTCTCTTCTCTTCTCTTCTCTTCTCTTCTCTTCTCTTCTCTTCTCTTCTCTTCTCTTCTCTTCTCTTCTCTTATGTAACTTTAAAAAATAATTTTCTCAAGCTCCTTTTGTAAATCTATAAACTCTGATGAATACAAGTCAATAAGAAAGAAATACAAACTTGGTTGGCTTACAGATGTTACCCTTACTAAGACTTTAAATAATGAGGTGTTTCTTGCAGTCAAAATTTTTGATGCCTCACTCTGTGAAACAATAAAGAAAAGGCACTAAGCTAATCTCAATAGATCTTTTAAGTCAGTTTTAATAAAAGAGGGATTATCAGTACTTGCTCTTGCTCTCCTAAATTTATTAAAGGTTGATTTTCTCTCCGTGACATCCTTGTTTCTCATTTGTTCAGTTCTGCTGGGAAGTTCCATGAAAGTAAGTGACATTTCCTTTCATTGATTCTGGATTACTATTACAGCAGCAAAAGATATTGTCCCAGTCATAAGTGAAGGAAGATGCACCAGGCATATTTTAATTAGGTCACAGCTTTACTGACTCGGGGGAAGCACTGAGCAATAACTTGAGCCACACAAGTCAACCTTCCTCCCTTCATGCTTTTCACCTGTTAAAGCACAGAGGCATTCATTCTGCTGCTATTGGTGAGAGCCAGCACTGGGCATCTGGATATCAAATGCAGCACAAAGGTTTTGCCTCTCTACTGTCAGAGCTCCATTCTTCTTCCCAGTTTTTGTGGTAGATACACTCTGAGGATTTTTTGCAGTCTAACTTCAGCTTGCAAGGAGTTACAAAGAGAAGTAACTGATGATGGTGGTATTTTAGAAATTACTACTACTAAACAACTGAGAGGAAGGTGTAAATCCCTTCCCTGAAGATATCACACTCTTCTCAAAGGCAATGAAACAAAACTTACCATTTCGACATGGTAGGTACCAACAATACCTGCAGCTGTCCCAGAACACCCAGTTCTACCCTTAAAGAAGGATCTAGGGGCAAGTCTTAGTAATTGTCTAAAAGTAATTCATGCTTGAGGGACAGGAACCTCATGGCACTCCTGCTCAGTTGTTGTAAAAATGTGTTTTCCCCGCAGCACAAGTAGTCACTGTCCTTCTCTACTGTCATTAGAGAGAAGGATACTCACACACTCCTATATTTCTGAAGAGCAACTTGCTATTTCCATTTAAAAATACATCAGAAAAAACCTTGCACAGGTACATACCCAGAACAGAAGTGCAGATGTATTGGTAGTCACATTTATCATAGCAGTGACTGGTTCTCTTAGCACTCAGACAATTGGTGCTAAATTAAATAAAAATCAAAGATGAAGCAAATAAATTTGTCATGGTAACTCATACCTCATCTTTGGTTTACCCTCACCTAAGGACAGAGGTTAAGAATGTTCTGATGTCAAAGAGGTAGGTAGTAAACACATGAAGAGGAGTCTCAGCATGTACTCTAGCTATTGCATAGGCTCTGCAAATAATCTGTATTATCTCCTCGGTACACATTATTGCTCCATTTCTGAAGCCAGTACAAAAGGCCTTCCGAGATTCAATGTGGAAAAAAATATTTTCTTTGCAGTTTCTTCTAATTCCTCTTCCCTTTGCTGAATTCCCTAAGATTAATTATGTGACAATTAAAATATTGGAAGTCTCATCACGCACAACAGAACTTTCTAAAGTTACGCTGAAATGCCTCCATCCCTGGGATCACTAAAATTCATAAAGTTCTATTCTTTTCTCCCCTCTGAATATAGAGGGAAACTAATACTTACTAATCAGACACATGAAAGTTCAAGATCAAAAATATTTATAATCTATCCTACTGTCATACCAAATATCCTCATGAGCTTTGTGCAATACAACTGGAATTTATTTTATTACACTTTCTATTTTAGTTACTAATGCCATTTGAAAATGAGAATTTTAAACAATCACATCACTAACCAGATTATTATTTCCAGACTTGATATATTATATTTTTCATAACAATGAAAGTAAAGTGTAGGTATTAATTGTAATGGCATGATTCTATTAAAAAAAAAAACAACCCTGAAGATCTGTTTGAAACAATGAAACAAAATCTACTGATAGAGTCTCCAACAGGGGCAGGGAAAATAATTATATCAAGAGTAGCTTTTTAACAGCACTAAAATATATAATATTTCAAAATGGTATATAAACCATAAAGCCAACTGCTAGAAGGAAAACAGATAATCTATTAGATAATCTAGATAATCTATTAGATAATCCAGATAATCTAATAATATTTAGATAATAGATACATAAATATATCTAAATATAGATATAAATATATTTAAATATAAGCATCTAAATATTACTTTTCCAAATGACAATTATTTCCATAGAAGAAAATATCTTGCAAACATCAATGTTTTCACTCTATGCAGACCATAACTATACAAATCAAAGCATTAACAATTTTTTTGATGGGCCATTTCTAAACTGATGAAAGTTGGTATAGCCACCTCTGGATAGCCACACCTCAACGTGGCATGTTTTAATCATGTCTGTTAACAAGGAAATAAACGAAAAACTATTATTTCACATGTGATGTATTTAAGTATCTGTCCCCCCATTAAAGTCTGAAACAAGTCAGCTTTTATGAAGAGCGACTGAAGGAGCTGGAACTGTTTAGTTTGAAGAGGAGGCTGAGAGGAGACCTCATTGCCATCTACAGTTACCTGAAAGGACGTTGTGGAGAGGCTGCTGCTGGTCTCTTCTTACATTTAATTAATGATAGAACGATAGGCACTGGCCTCAAGCCACAACTGGGTAGGTTTAGACTGGACATTAGGAAAAAAATGTTGATCAAGAGTGGTCAGGGATTGGAATAGGCTGCCCAGGGAGGTGGTGAACTCACCAACCCTGGATGCGTTTAAAGGTTGGTTGGATGTGGCATCTGGGAATATAGTTTAGGGGTGAACTTTGTGGAGTGCAGTTCTTGGTGGGACTTGATGCTAAGGGTCTTTTCCAACCTGAACATTTCTGTGATTCTGTGGAGTTATTGCTACAGTATCAATGGAGGGTTTTTTTCCCCTGAAAGATGACTACTACTATAATTCCATTACACCTTCATCTAGGTTACAAATCAGCTGAAAAAAAAATACCAAAATGGCTCACAAAAGATGGGGAAAAAGATCTGAGGATTATTCACATTCATTTGAACCATGAAACTGAATGCTGGCCACTCTCATAATTCACATTACTGCAACTTAGAATATTCAAGTTTTCTGTGTCAGATTTTCAGTTCTGTTGCAAACCCAAAGAGGAATTGGCAGCATAACTATCAACACATCGATTAATACATTAAAAAATAATTCTCTTACGTCTCACATCTGCCAACAAAAAATAAAATAAAATCCCTCCCCCTCCCCAAAAAAAACCCAAACAAACAAACAAACCCAAATGAAAAACAACTTAGAAAAGCTTAAAATAAATCAAACATAGAATTACAGAATCACCCAGGTTGGAAGAGACCTCCAAGAGCATCTAGTCCAACCTACCATCCAGCCCTACACAATCAACTAGACCATGGCACTAAGTGCCCCATCCAGTCTTTTTTCAAACATCTTCAGTGACAGCAAACTGCACCATTTCTCTGGCCAGCCCATTCCAATGCCAATCACTCTCTCTGGGAAGAACGTCCTCTTAATATCCAGCCTACACCTCCCCCAACACAACTTGAGACTGTGTCCCCTTGTTTTGATGCTGGTTGCCTGGGAGAAGAGACCAACCCCCACCTGGCTACAACCTCCCTTTAGGTAGTTGTAGACAGCAATGAGGTCACCCCTGAGCTTTCTCTTCTCCAGGCTAAACAACCCCAGCTCCCTCAGCCTCTCCTCACAGGGCTGTGCTCCAGACCCTCACCAGCCTCGTCACCCTTCTCTGGACACATTCCAGTACATCAACATCTCTCTTGAATTGAGTGGCCCAGAACTGGACACAGTAATCTAGGTGTGGCCTGACCAGTACTGCGTACAGGGGCAGAACAGTGTGGTCCTGATGGCCACACTATTCCTGATACAGGCCAGAGTGCCAAAGTAGAAAGAAGAAGAAAAAACAGAAAGAAGAAAAGAAAAAAATACTAAACTATTAAATATCCAATATTAGCTATTAAAATGGTGCTCACTAAATGCACATCTACAGATTTATTTGTCCAGTAATTATGACACCAAGGTTCGATTTGGCAAGCAGTGGATGTAAAGTGTTGATATTTACTACTTTCCTTTTCAACAACACAAAACTTGGAGAAATACATGAACTAAATCTGACAGCTACCTTTTTTTTCCACCAGTTTAATCCAGCCAGCTAATATCACGGAAGCATTTCTTATTGTGCAGTGTATTGCTATTCAAGGTCATTAAGAACTGCATGACTGGCAACAGAATCAAAATAAACCTCCTAGATGTGGGTATGAACATAGACTCAGCAAGCTCCTATGGGGTTTGAAGGATGAGTCATGAATTCAGAGTAAGGGATAGGGATTCTGACAGTGCACCTAGCTTCATGCAATCTAGTAACTGTCTGCAATGAGATTCTTGTTTGAAAGTATGCATATAATTACTCTTCCCACCTCTGCAAAGAAATACATAGGGAAGAAAAATACCCTGGACTAACAAGTGGTTTTATTTATAGCGTTATCTCAGCTGTGTCTGGAAATAAAGATGGAATGTTAATTATATTTGCATGTTTCAGAACATTGGTATTTTTAAAATGTATGGTGTGTAGGTATTTCCAAGTTTATGGTGAATAGGGTTTTGAAATAGCATTTTTAAACAGTGAGAGATGCAAAGATGACAATTCAGGGGGGTTTGAAAGAAAGTCAGCCCAGTTTTCACTGGAGTAGCACAAACTGTATCCAGCAGATATCAAATGAAAAAAGTTTTTGGCTAAACTTTACATTCAGGTATGCATCAATTCCATCACAGATTGTTTCCATGAACATTTAGTACTCAATTAATTTATTTCTCTACGTGTGGTTATTAGAAAGCAGAAGAAAGGGAATGTTCTCAATCTCATTTAAAGTCACAGGCACCCAAGTTTAATCAAGAGGCATTCCTGTCCATGGCAGGGGGGTTGGAGCAGATGATCTCTGAGTTCATTTCCAACCTAAGCCATTCTGTGATTCTATGATTAACAAAACATCTTGGACAGCAGAGATTCTGAATTTTCTGTCTTTTGGCTTATCAGTGTTCTGGACCTTAGAGAACAGTTTAATATGTATGCAATAAGGTACAGAATATTATATGTACATCATTTCCTCACATATGTAGACATCCTCTCAGAGTGAGCTTGGATTCTCCCTTTATTGATGGAAAGATTTTAATAACACATTTTTCATCAGATTGGAGCAAAGAAAATCTGAGGTGTACCAATGATAAGTCAGATTTCAAACATTACTTTGGAAGCCTTTCAGGTGTGTAGTCTCTGAGACCAACTTCATTTGTAGCAGTCAAATAGTCAAGCTTCTAAATAGTGCAGCTATAACTAAACAATAGAGAACTGTAACAATTTTCATCGGTAAGAAACCAATAAAGAGACAACTCCCTAATTATTAAGTGTTGCTGTTATTCTTGTGAATCTTATATAAAGATGAAAAATAATCTGGATCAGTTCTTGCTGATCAAGATGTAAAAGAAGCAGTTTGACTCAAAGGGCTCATGGATCTGGCAGCTCCATTTCTGTGACTGCAAAGTGGTTGCACTGTACATTGCAGCTGATTTTGACTTCCCTTGTGAAGTCAGCTACCCCAAAGCACTGAAGAATGAGCTTGGTTATAAGTCTCTGGGGAAGAGGGAATCTTTTAGTCCACCGTGAAGTTAGGTCTCCTCTGATGGACGCAAGCCACCAGTGAAATGTACTGTTGAATTACCTGAGAACTGGCTTTGTCAGCATTGGCCACATGGGGAATTCTGCCCATAAAACCTGATGTTCCTACTTCTCCATCCTAAACTTTCAGTTCTTCCTACTTCAGATGAGGAAAATGTCTACAGTTATCAGGATCAACATAGCAATTTGATGTGTTTCAGAGTGCTCCTAAATTGGACCTAAGTCATTCTAACAAGTCATCTAGTTTGCTTGATTTGGCTTTGTCTGTGGAGGACGGAGGAAAGACAAATATTCTAGTATTTCTTGTTATCTTTCAATTCCCTCTAAGTCATATATATATATATATATATATGTATATATATATATATATATATAAA
>VWZI01018385.1:209861-223845 GCA_013396835.1 Psilopogon haemacephalus | reverse complement strand
ACACATAATATCTATTTTTACATTATATATATATATATATATATGTAATATATATGTCTTTTTCCCACTTCCATTAGCACCTGACTGCTATTTTAATTTTAACAAAAAACCCCAAAACCACAACAAAACCCAACAAAAAACCAAAACCAAGGCATGCTGAAAGGGAAGAGGGGTATCATACTGAAAAGAAGTAATGAACTTATGTATTTTGTCTTCACCGGTGAGTAATTTTCCTCAAGAACGAACATTTTGGTGGCTGAATTAAAACCAAACCCTTAATGCACCTGAGGTAGCATTGCTTTCAAACATGTTTTTTTCAAACATATTTTCACTGACTCAGATGAACCTTTAGTACTGACATACAAGTGGATGAATCATCTCCCTTTCTAAAGAGTCAGAAATATTTAGTCAAAGTTACTGCATTTTCTGGTACACGCACATAGTCACTCTCTGTCACCTTGCTACAAGGAATAGTTAAATCAAGTATATATTTGCTTTCAATATTGTGATTTAAAGCTGCACCAGTGGCAAAACCATATAACCACAACTGAGCTGCTGGTGATCGTTTTCACCTGGTAAAATGGAAAGGCCATTATTTATTTATTCACAATGGAGGATATTCCATTAACTTCAGTGTCAGAGGGACTATGTTCTTTCTGTTCTGTGACAAAGTCCAGCTAAGCAGAAGGATTTACTGCATGGCTATAACAACCGAGAACTGCTCTGAGAGTTCCCCTATGCCTGCTACACTTACTCCATCTTTGTGATTGCTTTTTATTAAGGAAACCAAAACCTGTTACTCAGAAGTACAATTTCCAGTTGAACTACTTCTCAAAATCAGCAGCCTGCTGTAGAGGCCATTGTCTGTATGGAAATTATTCAAGATATTCAAAAGGAAATTATAGAAAGAAAAATCAGCAGGTGGACAGTACTTGAAAGGGGACAGCAGAACATATAAGACAGTGAAACAGCAGGAAATCATAGAATCATAGAATGGTTTAGGTTGGATGGGACCTCAAAGATCATCCAGTTCCAACACCCTGCCATTGGTAGGGACACCTCCCACTAGAACAGGTCACTCAAGGCCTCATCCAGCCTGGCCTTGAGCACCTGCAGGGAGGGAGCAGCCACAACCTCCCTGGGCAACTCGTTCAAGTGTCTGACCACTCTCACTGTAAAGAACTTCTAATTTAAATCTCCCCTCTGCCAGTTTAAACCCATTACCCCTCGTCCTGTCATTACCTTGAGGTCTTGTAATGAGGACATACAAAACCAACTTCAAGTTTACATGTATGATAGTATGATAGCCTCTCAACAACAGGCTCCACAGGACAAGCTGCAGGCGTAGCATCACCACTATTTGAGAATGTGGTACACTTGCTCTCAGTGACTGCTTTTCCCTTACTTCAGGACAGACCAGGACAATACTCCTCATTTCATAACCACTCTACTTTTTACCCTACACTGGTGACGAGGTAGATTTTCAGATTTTATGAATGCCCAGAAGCATGTTAAATTTGGTTTTCACATTACTTGATATATGTCTGTAACTCTAGCACTCAATTTTCCATTTTTATTCTCCACACATCAGTACCAACACTGTGATTGGATATGTTCAAAAGGTAAGGAACAAGAAGGGAAAAAAGAAGTTTCACTTATTTCTTCTGGGGTTACTTTTTGTTTGGTTGGTTTTGTTTGGGTTTGGGTTTGTTATTTCATTGTTTGTGGGGTTTTTTTTTTTTTGTTTGGTTGGTTTGGTTTTGGATTAGATTTGGTTTGATATTGGTTTAGTTTTTGTCGGTTTTAGTTCGGTTAGGTTTCATTTTGGTTTGGTTCAGTTTCATTTTGGTTTGGTTTGTGTTTGTTTTTTTTCTCTTGTTATTGTTGGTTGGTTGGTTGGTTATTTGTTTTCTCTTGGGGGTGCACCTACTGTAAATAATGCAACTTTTGCAGGTGACATGCATACTTCACATGACATGGATTCCGTGCCGATGTGAATATTCAATACCATGCTGCCATCATGCCAGCTTCCAACTAAAAATGCTGGCTGGAGCAAAGTATTGTGGGGCTTGAAGTTTAGATTCCAACATGAGAGGCTTCCTGTTCCAGTTGCTGCTTCTGGTGTCCAGTTTTTGGAGTGTAGCCTCTTCCACTGTGCTGGCTGTTGCATTCTTGGGTAGGGGAGCCATTTCATTGCTGCCTTCTGTTTCTGCTTCTGCTATTGCTAAGGTAACTGTATGTTGTATGATCTCACTATGACCTCAGTAAACTCTCTATCTCAATCCAGAGGTGTTTTTTAATATTATAGCAGCCTACCAGTATCTGAGGGGGGCCTACAGGAGGGCTGGGGAGGGGCTGTTCACAAGGTCTTGTAATGACAGGACGAGGGGGAATGGGTTCAAATTGGCGGAGGGGAGATTTGAACGGGATGTTAGGAAGAAATTCTTCACAGTGAGGGTGGTGAGGCACTGGAACAGGTTGCCCAGGGAGGTTGTGTCTGCTCCCTCTCTGGATGTGTTCAAGGCCAGGCTCGATGAGGTCTTGAGCGACCTGATCTAGTGGGAGGTGTCCCTGCCTGTGGCGGGGGGTTGGAACTGGATGATCTTTGAGGTCTCTTCCAACCTAGACCATTCTATGATTCTATGATTACTTTCCTTCACATCCATGTGTGAGACAGAGGGTTTGTGACAGCAGACTGTGCTAACCCATCACAATACACTGCACAGGGTTTTTTATATAGAAAAACTTTGCCTTCACATTGTCCGTAATTCAAAACACATAATGCTTCATATGGGAAATATATATGGAAACAGCAGCTCACAGTATTAGAAGACATTTTGACTAGCTATTAAATTAGTATTTTTCTCAGTGTCACAATTCTGCACATTACTGTCTGCAAAAAAACACTTCATATAATGGTTTTGTTTAACATAAATTGCTGTGTTTTGGCTACCAGCTGGTACTGTCCATGTTGTGGCAGGGCAGGGCACTGCCCCACCAGAGGTTTGAACGGGGTGCGAACTGTGGCAGGGCACACCCAAGTCCACTGCCCCACTAGACCTGTGAATGGGGCAGGAAACGGTTTTCCTCCCTCCCCACCTCTGTGATTTGAAATGTGGAGTACAATAGGTGTAAAGTACCTTCTCCCACCCTCCATGGGCTTGAACAGGGAGGGAACAAATCACCCCAGTATATTAATGGCAACTGGACAGACTGGAGTTGGACCTGAACGGACCTGCACTGCGACCTACTCAGACCTGCACTGAGACCTGCACTGGGACCTGGAGACAGACCTGGAGACAGACCTTGCATGAACCTTGCAGAGACTTTGGGACAGACCTTGAGGAGCATCCTGGCTTCCTGCTGCAGGACCTGCCTCTAACAGTAAACTGCAGCCATTGGTGGGAATACCACAGAGCACCCCTGGCTTTCCCTGCCTTGCTTCGTGATTGTGGCTTCGTGAAAGCTGTGCCTACAGTCATCTTGGACTTTGGCAGGCACTGGACTCCGAACACTGCCCTGAAAGAGACAGTCACTCGTTTGTAAGTAGGACAAAGCTGTTACATGCCCAAACCTTTCCAAATTTTCTGATTTTTCCTGAATTACCTGAAAGGCATCCTTGTGAAGACTTTTTCTGAATGAATTAGAACCGAAACTTAAACCAATTTACACATAGATTGTGGGTGGGGCTTTTGGAAATTATAAAAGCTACATAATTTATAATTCCTGCCTCTTCAATCGCCCACAATCAATTCACATGTGTACCTCAAATCTCCAGGACTAATGATGGCAACTCAGTAAAAAAAAATATGGCATGTGCTGCTCTTGTAATGTCTGGCAATAAATTATCCACATTCTAAAGGAATTTATGTACCAACTTGCATATGTTAATCTGGATCCCTGTTTATAATTAATAAAAATAACAATATGAGCTGAATCTATCTTTAAAATGAATCATTAAAAATTGACTGTAGCACGAAGAAGGATAATATGAGACTTTAGTTTGCATTTTAGTTGTTCTTTTTGTGTTAAATAATAGCTTTTGAATGGCTTAAAAAAAATCTCTGCCTCTTTTTGCTGGATTATACCATATATTGTGCACACCATTTAACAACTTTACAAAGAATCATAGAACCAGTCAGGGTTGGAAGGGACCACAAGGATCATCTAGCTCCAAACCCCCTGCCATGGGCTAGGACACCCTACCCTAGATTATACTGGACAGAGCCTCATCCAGCCTGGCCTTAAACACCTCCAGGGATGGGACCTCAACCAGCTCCCTGGGCAAGCCATTCCAGGCTTTCACCACTCTCATCGTGAAGAACTTCCTCCTCATGTCCAGTCTGAAAAGAAAATATACTTTGTACTGATAATGTAGGGTTGAATTATAATCTCCATTGTTCACTTGGCAGTCATGAAAATACAACAGTGAAGACAGTAGCAATCAGCCTGAAACTACAAAAAGGAAATTGGTACCCAGCCTACAAATGCATAACAGCCACCTGAAGACAGTAGAATAAACCAGCATCCAAGAGGCATCATGCATCTGAAAAAGCAAGAACAGATATGGGAAAAGGAAAGAATCCTTTGGACCATGGAAAACCATCAGAGACATGCATTGGAGCTTGGGGATGATTTTGGCTTCCTGACTTAAGCTGCTGTTGAGCCCATTCAGCTCAGTCTCAGACTAAGATTTGTGTAATGAGCTGCTTAAAAGTGAGAAGGCTCTGCAGAGAGAACTAGAGAGGCTGGATTGATAGGAGGTCAGTTGTACGAGGTTTAACAAGGCCAAGTGTCAAGTCCTGCACTTGGGCCACAGCAGCCCCATGGAAAGCTGCAAGCTTGGTGCTGAGTGGCTGGAAAGCTGCCTGACAGCCAGGTGAATGTGAACAAGAAGGGTGTTCAGCTCACCAAGAAGGCAACAGCATCCCGGGCTGTATCAGGAACAGTGTGGCCAGCAGAAATAAGGAAGGGATGATGCCTCTGTACTTAGCACTTGGGAGGTTGCACCCCAAATACTGGGTTCAGTTTCATGCTCCTTGCTACAAGAAGGACAGTGAGATGCTGGAGTAAGGCAACAAAGAAGGAGTAAGGCAACAAAGCTGATGAAGGGCCTGGAGAACAAGTCTTACGAGGAGCGTTTCAGGGAGCTGGGACCATTTAGTTTGGGGAAGGGGAGGCTGAGGTGCCATCTCATAGCCCTCTACAACTACAACAAAGAAGGCTGGAGTGAGGTGGGGGTCAGTCTCTTGTCTCTAGTATCAAGTGGCAGAATGAGATGAAATGGCCTTCATGGTGCACTAGAGGACATTTATGTTGGATATTAGGGGGGAAAAAAATTCTTTATGAATAGAGTGGCCAGGCATTGGCATAAGTTACCCAGGGAGGTGGTAGAGTTCCTGTCCCTGGAGGTGTTGTGGCCTTCCAGTATCTGTAGGGGGCCTACAAGAAAGCTGGGGAGGGACTTTTTAGGATGTCAGGTAGTGATAGGACTAGAGGGAATGGAACAAAGTTAGAAATGGGTAGATTCAGACTGGATGTTAGGAAGAAGTTCTTCACCATGAGGGTGGTGAGACCCTGGAACGGGTTACCAGGGATGTGGTCAAAGCCCCATCTCTGGAAGTCTTTAAGGCCAGGCTGGATGAGGCTCTAGACAGCCGGATCTAGTGTGAGGTGTCCCTGCCCATGGCAGGGGAGTTGGAACTAGATGATCCTTGTGGTTGCTTCCAAGCCTGACTGATTCTATGATTCTAAAATACGTGGACTTGGTACTTCAGGACATTGTTTAACAAACGTGGTGGTGTCAGGTTGATGGCTGGACTCGATAATGTAGAGGTCATCTATGAAAATTTTCTTTTGTTATCCTACCAAACTGACAAATGGGAGAAATGAGGGCAAAGCTCACTGAGTTTCTAACATCCTCTCTCCACTGAACTTTTTTGTTCTCTAAAATAACTTACAACAGACTTCACACTCTGTATTTTTCACTTTTACTCAAAGCGATGCAGATTTGCCTAACAATAAATCAGAATTAATTTCTAGAATTGACAAAAATATTATCTTAAATACAATAACGAGAGTAGTGACATTATATAATAAATCTTCTCAGAGAAGCATGACTTTTTTCCTCTTCTCAAATAATATTTATATGCTTTTAATTAGCTGAAAGGAATGTACAATAAATTGAAAAGGTGTCAGTAACCAAGCACGCAACTTTAAAATTTAAGCGGTGACTAATTCATTCAAGCAGCTGTTCTCTACCCTACATTTCTTGGTTCACTGGCATTTTAGAAAAAAACTGTGTGTCTGGAGAGACAGTAAAAAGTAGCTGATTTTGTGTTGACTGCAAATAATTTAAAACACCTACATTTAAATGCGTGGGAACTGAACCTTTTGCAATAATCGGCTTTATGTTAATTAAGTCCTCCTTAAAAGGATTATAAAGTTTATGATCATAGCTCACAATTTAGAAGATGGAATGGCCCATATGTGCTGCTTTAGCTAAAAAAAGTAGTAGTGGGTATACTTCTACCTGGATTGCCATGAGAGTGTGTAGTGCTCCAAAGTCTTAGAGTACAGAATTGCAGAATCACTGAGGCTAGAAAAGACCTCTGAGATCATCAAGTACAGCCTATTACTCAACACCATGACATCAGCTGAACGATGCCACTAGGTGCCACATCCAATCTTTTCTTAAAGACCTCCCGAGATGGTGACTCCACCACCTCCCTGGGTAGTGCATTCCAGTGTCTAATTACCCTTTTGGTGAGGAAGTGCTTTCTAACATCCAACCTAAACCTCCCCTGGCACAGCTTCAGACCATGCCCTCTTGTCCTGTCACAAGTTGCTTGGGAGAAGTGCCTGACCCCACCTGACTACACCTTCCTTTTAGGTAGTTGTAGAGAGTGATAAGGTCCCCCCTAATTCTCCTCTTCTTCAGCCTTTCCTCATGCAGAGCTTAGTGTAATTTCAAAACCTCTTTAACATCCATGTAGCTTCACATTCATGCAGCAAGATAAGGCTGATGTCACTGAAAGTGGAAAGTGGACAACTTAACACCCTGAAAGGACAAAATTAACTCTTCTAAAGCACAGTATGGACATCTCGTGCCATAGATTAAGACTGTCACTGCTTTTAAACTGGAGTCTTGGGGACCAAGGGACATGCCAGGAATGTGAAGGTCAGACGCAGCTTCTGCAAAAATGACCACAAAGTCTTGAGGAAAGTGAAGAGGACAAATAAAAGAACTATAATTCTGATCTTGAGAAATGCAAATTTAGTTTTGTCCAGGGATTCCTGGAGGTATTCAAAATTTGATTGGGTAAGGTACTAAGCATCCTGATCTGATCTGGCCCTGTATTGAGCTCCAGAGGTCCCTTCTCACTACAACAATTCCATGGCTATGATCTTGCTTCTTTTTGACAGAATTATTTTAAATTAGTCCTGCACGCTGCTTATAAAATAAATCATCTTCCTAACTCCCACTTGGTAGGAAACACATTTCTTGGAGCAAGAGAGTTAATGCATTATGCAGCAAAGAATAAAAATATTTTATTTTTAAAATAAAAATTGTATGGAAGTTCCAATTTCACCTGAGTAATTGTTGTAAGCCTGGATCTCGGGGCTCAAATGTTTCAGATTTATGGTGATAGAAGTAAGCTAAAGGTCTTCTTGCATGCTGAATGTGAGTCTGCAAATAACCTTCATTATTTTACATGGATAAATAATAGATGTGCCTGTATTCGAGTAAGTTAGGAGAAGGAAACTGTGGCTGGTCTCAAATAAGTAATTAATAAACTGAGGCTAAGAAGTGGGAGTAAACATTCCTGCAAACTCCTAAGACAATTCCAAAAGTAAAGAGATGTATACGAGACCCTCTGGTTTCAAATTCTATGTAAGAACTCTTCTAACAAACTCCATTTTTTTGGAGGACGATTCATCCCATATGTGCACCACTATTCTGCCTCCCAGCTACAAACCAGAGAATTAAATACATCAATAATTAACACGGATTTCTACTTTGTTATAAATCAAACCACTCTTTTGAGGGTAGACCAGCTTTGCACCAAATTACCTCTAATAACAGCAGCAACACACATAGAAAGAAAGACCAATGTCAGAGACAGATACACAGACGACTCTATCAGATTATGGAATTCAAAGTGAGGAAAGAAAAAAATAAGATAATCTGCAAAGTAAGGAGTTAGTATACCACACTCCTACAAGAGAAAAAGTATATAGTTCAGGGATGCATGCGCTGGTTTGAGGCTAATTGGAGGATTTTAATGAGAAATTAGATTATAGGCTGAGAAAGGAAAACAAAATGGTGTTTACTCCACTCATAGGTTTGCTGAGACAAATAAGAGTACAAACCAAAACATAGATAAGACAGACCTGCTTCGGGTTGCTCTGGCTGCTGATCAGTCTCCCCCTGGCTTCTAGCTGGATCTGTGTAACTCAATGTAAAGAGTTAAGCCCACCTGGAGCCTTTTAGCCCTCTCCCACTTCCTGATAAGGACTGCTATAAAAGGGGGGACACACACCTTGTCTTCTCTCTCTCTTGGTCCCTCCTGTGCACCTCACTGCCCTGATGCTGGATCACCACATGCTCTCCAGCAAACACGTTGGGGTAACTACCATTTTCTTTTTGGAACTCTAACTGCATTTCACCATCAAAATCCTGCATCCTGCTTCATCCACCATCAAATTCCAGCATTTGGACCAAACTCCCTTCCACGGGTTGTATTCTGTTATTGTGTATTTTTGCTCCCTTTTTTCCGTTTATCCTCTAACACCTCTCATTTTCCATACCTGGTATTTTTGGTTCACTTTTTCCCTGGCCTCTGTAATCCCCTCTACCTTTTATTTATTGTTAAAGTTTATCTCTTTTTACTTCCAAATTGGATCAAGTGTTTATTGAGCTTTTTGAGCTCAGGGGAGCTAGCCTAAACCCAATACACTCAACTAACCAATTTCCTGTTTCTAACCACACACCCATCCCACCCCAACCCCCAGATGATCTTCCTTGCTTACCTGGCACATAAGACAGATACTGGGACAAGATTGGGTAGTGGGGAGAAAGTGGTAGGGTGGTTGGGCACCCCTCTTGNTAACTTCCAGCCAGCTGAGTCTAGCCTGGGTTATTTCAGAAGTGTGTGTGGGGGGGTGGATAACTGCCAAACCATCACAACACAATAATTTTAAGAGATCTATGCAGTTGTATGAAATGTCATGAGTGAAAAAGTGCTTCACTGCACATGGCAACATCCACTAGAAGAATCTGGATGAAGCTAGCAAGTGGCAGCTGCAGCACAAGCAGAAGGACCTTTCTTCACCCACCAGTTAGCAAAACTCTGGAAGTATTTGCCAACAGAAGGCTGTAGATGCTAGAGCTGAACAGAATTTGAGTCACTAAGCAAGCTCACAGAAGACAGACTCACTAAAGCTTATAAGGCCCTAAAAGCCATAGGTGAATTGGGAAGTCTTTGAAATGCAGCTGTTGAAGACAGCAAAAACAAATCATGATCTGTTTGTTTTACTGATATACTCTTTCCTTTATCTTCTGCTTTTGGACACGACCAGAGACAGGACACTGAGCTTTGTTTTTAGCACAGGGCTTTTCTATCTTTGTAAATTGAACCTGCAGCTGTCCACAGTTTTTAGCAGTGGGACTTTGATCTGCATTTGGCCTTGCATAGCTTACTTCCATCTCCTTCAAATCACACTCTAGGACTTTGTATTTAGGGGCCACATGTAGTTTACTCAGCACATATATTGCAGGGCCCCAGCAAAATCTGCCTTGTGTACTACACTGACTTTGACAAAAACCTACCCTGTCAGAACTTCTATGATTAGAGGGGCTGGAGCAGCTCTCATATAAAGGCAGCTTGAGAGAGTTTCAGCCTGGAGAAGTGGCTCTGGGAAGACCTTATAGCACCCCTTCTGTATTTGAAGGGGAAGCTAGAGAAGGACTTTATACAAAGGCATGTAGTGATAAGATATGGGGTAATGGCTTAAAATTGGAAGAAGCTAGATTAGAAATTAGGAAGAAATTCTTCACCATGAAGGTAGTGAAGCACTGGAACAAGATGCCCAACTAAGTTGTGGAGGTTCCAGCCTTGGAAGTTTTCAAAGCCAGGCAGGAACCTGCAGGAGATGTCCTTGCGCATGACAGAGGGGTTGAACTGCATGATATTCAAGGTCACTTTCAACCCAAATCATGATGTGATTCTCACATGTTTTGTTTGTTGTTGTTTTTTTCTCCCTAATTTAACAGCAGCTTGTCTAAGAGAAAGAAGTCGGGAAAAAAAATCTTATTTTGAGATTTTTAAACGTCAGTAGTTTTCAAAGAGTTAACCAACTCAAAATAAAGATTCATTCCAATATCATATCAAATCCCCAATAACATACCATACAACCTCATTTTAACATTTACAGTTATTTTGCCTAATACAGCCCAAATTTCTAAATGCATGTGATTTAAGAATGTTACCCTTTTAAAAATAGAAAAAGCCATAAGATGAGCTTACTAAATATGAAACTGTAAGAAGAAAATGACATCTTGGAATCCGAGTATTTCCAAATCTGTACTAATAAACCCTGAGAAACCATAATATGCACATTTACATAGTAATTTGAAAAATCTTTTACTGTCCAGTAAACTGTGCCAACCTCCTCCTTGACAGCAGGATCTTAAAACTTGGGATATTAAGTAGCTGGAAATTATGAAGGGAAAATCCTAAATTGCCTCGGCAGTCTCTCCCATCCTAAAACTGCCTCAAACGTGGTGTCTGAATGTTTGTTCTGTTCAGTAATCATTCAAAGAGACAGAGGCTATGAAAAGGTTTGTTTCGTTCCCTATATGAGTTCTAGCAAATTAGTATTACCTATTATGAGGCTTTGAAGAATATAATTATAAATTCCAACTGTTTGTGTGAATGCCTCTTGAAGGCAAACTTCCTCACAGCTACTAATTGGAAATATCAAAGTGCTTCTGAAGAAAGTAAACTCACCACTTTTACACAAAAGCATTCTCATCCTGATGGCTCTGCCCACATTTCACAGTGCTCATCAGTCAGTGGAAAAGAAATATATACAGCCTGCTACCATTTAAATTCCTGTAAGAAGAAGCCTATCATCATGCAACAACCAAACAAAACCTTCGAGGTCTCTTCCAACCTGGCTCATTCTATTCTGTCAGAGGGCTGCAGCACCTCTCCTATGAGGACAGACTGAAAGAGTTGGGGCTATTCAGTTTGGAGAAGAGGAGGCTCCAAGGTGACCTTCTTGTGGCCCTCCAGTATCTGAAGGGGGCCTACAGAAAAGCTGAAGAAGGACTTTTTAGGCTATCAGGTAGTGACAGGACTACGGGGAATGACGAAAAGCTGGAGGTGGGGAGATTCAGACTGGATGTGGTGAGAAAGTTCTTCAGCATGAGAGTGGTGAGGCCCTGGAACAGGTTGCCCAGGGGGTGGTTGAGGCCACTTCCCTGGAGGTGTTTAAGGCAAGGCTGGATGAAGCTGTGGGCAGCCTGATCTAGGGTAGGGTGTCCCTGCCCACAGCAGGGGAGTTGGAACTAGATGATCCTTGTGGTCCTNAACCAAACCAAACCAAACCAAACTGAACAACAACAACTAGGAAGGAAAGAAGGAACAGAAGACAATTTGAATTGTTTGGAAATACAACAATCAAGGAAGATGTCCTGGGGTCTGTATGATCTTTTTCTGACAGATCAATCACTAGCTCTGTAGGGAGAGTTTCTTACAGGTATGATGCTGCATCTTTATATTATAGGCACTTAATCAGCCTTTATTAGCATTTATTAACATTTGCTAGTATTCCTCTGGCATTTAAGGACTTCAAACACTGTAACTATCTTTTACTGCGCTGAGAACACGCGCACAAGAAGTAATGATTATTGGCCTGAGGAGCACAAAATCTAATTTCAAATGACAAGTGAGTTTCTCACTGGCTTGCTTTCTTTGATGAAAGCATATGCTCCTAAAGGCCAACTTTTGGCTTTATGTTCCTGTCAGCACTGAGAACTCTGTTTGCAAGTAAGAGGCATACTGTGATTATGATGATGATTGTGAGCCAGATGCATTAAGGATCCTATCTCAATAACTGCGGGAAATCTACTTGGATAGGAGCTCACTCCAGTTTTAAGCCTCAAGTTTGTATAAAGTTATCTGTATACGAGTCCATTTTGAGGTCAATCTGTAGCAATACCTTTACAGGATTTCACAGAGTCACAGAAACATCCAGGTTGGAAAAGGCCCTCAGGATCACCAAGTCCAACCTAGAACCCTACTCTACAGGATTCACTTTAAGCCATATCCCTAAGCACCACATCCAAATGACCCTTAAATACATCCATGGTCGGTGACTTAACCACCTCCTTGGGCAGCTCATTTCAGTCAGATCTGAAGGCAGTAGTGTCTCACTGGTATTCCTCTCCTACTTTTACAGGAAATCACATAACACATTGTTATTTCAACCCTGCCAAACATGTTATGCACTTATTTAATAATAGAAAAAGCTGTACCTGTCTTTAGAATCAGAAACCATAGCAAATGTTATTTTCCTGCTTGATGGGCAAAATAATATCAAGCATTTATACCACTTTCAGTAGTAAGGGTGTTTCATGATCTTCCACTCTGTCTCTTTATTGCTTCTATCTAAAGTCCTCCGATATATTTCTCATCCCACAGCTTCTTCATCATGCTCTAATAATGTAACAGAAATTGAGTTCACTGAGCAAACACACAGTAGATGTGGTTCACTTTCCCCTTTTTTTTTTTTTTGTTTCAACATTTTGCTTATGAGTCTTTTGCTTGGGTTTGGGTTTTTGTTGTTGTTGCTTCTTTTTGTTGTTTCTTTGGGTTTTTTTGTGGTGTTCATTGTTTTGATTTTACTGAAAAAAGGGTTGACATTATTTTTATGGGATACAAATTATTAATAAGGACACAAACTACAGCCTGAAATGATATTTTTGGTCTAATTTTTTTTAATTTCAATTTTTTCTTTTTCAAAAAGGTTTGGTAACTTCTTAGTAATGCTACTAAGATGTACAGTATTGTTCCATTCATCAGTTTACTGGGAAGGGATTAAAAAAGCAGTGATGGACTAAATAAAAATTAGAAATGCCCGAGAATTCCACAGATGTTTCTTTACCTTAAATTCACATGTTTATAGCTAGACATTAAAATGCAGATAATACCTGTTTATGTCTTGTGCTAAAGCATTAGGACCCACCAGGGTGTATATTGGCAGAACATAAATCCACACCCTAGATGCACTGAAAGCTTTCTTGGGTCATCAACATCTGCAGTATGCATTAAAAGACTACTAAAATACAACCCAGGCAGTCCTAATAGCATTAAAACATATCTACTTACAGGGAAGGTAGGTTAAACACACATAAAACTGCACTCCTCTAACTAGAGCCAATTCTCAAACAACTTTAAAGTAGCACACTATCTTTTCAGGTCAAATTTCCTTTTATAAATGGAAAGTGAAACCTACCCTTCTCCTTCTGCAACCTTCTTCTGAAGATAACACACCAATCACCCTCACAATCCTTACCTTAAGAGCACGATGGCCATATAACCTTAATCTATTAATTATATAGATCAGTCTTTATATGGTATCTTAATATAATTTCTATGTATTTGATAGAGCTATGATCCTAAGATCTGTATGTGTGGTTCCCCAGCAGAGGACTATGAGGATAAAATAGGAATGTAACTGAGTCACCGAGTCCTCACCTGCTGGGGATTCAAATGACTCAAAAGCCTGACACTAATGTCCTCTTCCCTCAGACACCTGCCATAGCTTGTCCCTGGAGCCAGACTTTAGCTGCCTAAGTGCTTTGGCAGCTTAAACTCATAAGCTGACTGCCCTCTTTTTGATAGCAGAAGACAGAATGAGAAAACAGAAAGGAATTAGAAAGGAAAAAAACCCCAAACCCAAAAAAAACCCCAAC
>VWZI01018385.1:178624-205881 GCA_013396835.1 Psilopogon haemacephalus | reverse complement strand
CCTGCCTATGACAGGGGGTTGGAACTGGATGATCATTGAGGTCCCTTCCAACCTAAACCATTCTATGATTCTAACCCAGGCTAGAACTCAGTTGGCTGGAAGTTAATAAATGAAGCTTTATATTTACAGCTTTGCACAATATATAAGCAGATATTTGCAATATATATAACAGATGTTTAGAGATATATACAGTAAAAAGATAATACAGAACCACCACACCCCTCCCAGAGATCAGAGTTCACAAGAGGCATTCCCAACCACCTTATCACCTTCCCCCTCACTACCCAATCTTATCCTACTGTCTGTCTTACGTGCCAGGTAAGCAAGGAAGATCAGCCAGGGGGGTTAAGAAGTAGGAAACTGGTTGGTGGAGTTACACAGATCCAGCTAGAAGGCAGGGAGAGAGAGAGATGCAACAGCCCCAACAGCTCAAACAGCTCTGTCTTGTGTTATGGTTCTAACTCTTATACATTTTTAGTAAACCCATGAGTGGAGTAGACACAATGTTGTTTTCCTTTCTCAGCCTGTAGTCTAATATCTCATTAAAATCCTTCAATTAGTTCAAACCATCACAAGTCCATGAAAAGAAAGAGCATGTTTCAGCCAAGTTTTTGAGTTTTTTTAAAAAGAATTTTCAGAAAGACTCACAAAAATACTAATGAGACTGGAAGCACAATTAGCTTTCCAGTATCACTGGAACTTAGGCACAGGTGACATGAGAGCTAACTGGCATCTCAGAGCAGTAATGCTCCAGGCTGCTCTGAGTACTGTTGATACACAATGCCTGCCAAGAAGCATTTTCTTTCTTCTCTTTTTGAGCATGCAAATCATTTCAGCACATACTCAAATACTGAGCATAACTGAGAATGAAGAAAACTAAATCATCCAACCAGAAATTAGTAAAGTTTAGATTTTCTTTTCCCTGGCGATATTCTCTTTTTTACTACAGAAAGGCTAGTTCCAAATATTCAGCTTAATGTTGCCATGATAGTGTCTGAATTCCTTACTCTTCCATGTGCACTCTAATTATAAACTGGACAAGCTCTCTGGTCTTAAGAAATTAGATCTTACCAAGACAACAAATCCTCTTTCTCTCTCTCTGTTTCCGTTGTGAATGGTTTGCCAGTGGTTATTCCTTTAAACCAGACAACTAGAGAAAAAAAACCACTTTTCTGGTACCAATCTGTACTACCTTAGAGCACTGAAAGCCTCACAGTGTAAGAATTTAAAATTAGTCTTAATTAGCTATTTGGTCAACACAGGGGAACAAATCTTTCACTATCTTTTCTGGAGGTTTATAGAAAAGTTAGCTTTAAATGAACATCTTTACTCCATACGGAATCATAGAATCATAGAATGGTCTAGGTTGGAAGAGACCTCAAAGATCATCCAGTTCCAACCCCCCGCCACAGGCAGAGACACCTCCCACTAGACCAGGACGCTCAAGACCTCATCAAGCCTGGCCTTGAACACATCCAGGGAGGCAGCAGACACAACCTCCCTGGGCAACCTGTTCCAGTGCCTCACCAAATTAACAATCTTCGCTTCCTCACTACTTCACAACAGTTTCAACCATGCAGAGTACATGCTAAGAACTACCCCTTAAAGAGTCTTGAATAAAATGGCATTCAAATACTGCAAACTACATGGAAATTTTCATAATTTAACAAATGCATCCAAAGCAGTATTTGGAAAAAAAAAAGATTGGGGAAGGGGGGAAAGGTGGTAGGGGTGGTTAGAAACCCCTCCTAGGGATTTTGATCTCTGGGAGGGATGTGGTGTTTCTGTATTACCTTTTTACTGTATATATCTGTAAATATCTGTTATACATCGTAAATATCTGCTTGTATACTGTGCATTGCTGTAAATATAAAGCTTCATTCCTTAACTTCCAGCCATCTGAGTCCTAGCCTGGGTTATTTCAAAGGGTGGGGGGGCAGATAACTGCTAAACCACCACAGGGCTAGATGTTGCTCTGCCTTCCTGTGTGCAGTACTTCAGACTGCATTCAGGATCAGAGACAGTGATTTTTAACTTGAGTATGACAGGCAGTAATGTACACAGGCTAACAGACTTAGCTCAAACTTTTCATTTAAAATGTACAGCACTGGAAGGAAAAGGCAAAACACTTTGAAAGATAATTAAATGCGTTCATATTGAATACTTCAAAGAAGAGGTCTAAAGTGTTGCAGAAGTGACATGTTACAGAAGATACCAGACTTTGAGCTTGTCAGATTATAAAATAGCAAGCTTCTGCTTTATACTTTTCTCAAAAGGCAATTAATTGTGAAACTATTTAACAAAAGATCTTCATGCCTCTGTCAGAGACTAATGAACAAACCAGCAATACAGTTTGTTATTTGTGTACTTTCCAATAAGCAAGTACTGAACCATAAACTGCAGTGCTTTCTGTGACGACTTCTTTTCAGTACAACAGATACTGTAAGTAAGCTCAAATGCCTTATCCATTATCCTTTACTTGGACTCTCCTGGGCAGAGGAATCAGTGCACCCTCAGCAAGTTTGCAGATGACACCAAGCCGTGTGGCACAGTCGACTTGCTAGAGGGCAGGGATCCATCCAGAGGGACCTGGACAGGCTGGAGAAGTGGGCCCAGGCTAACCTCATGACATTCAACAAGGCCAAGTGTAAGGTCCTGCACCTGGGTGGGTGCAATCCCAAGCACAAATCCAGGCTGGGTGGCGAGTGGCAGAGAGCAGTCTTGAGGAAAAGGACCTGGGGGTGTGGGTTCAAGAAAAGCTCAACAGGATCCAGCAGTGTGCACATGCAGCCCAGACAGCAACCATGTCCTGGGCTGCATTAAGAGAAGCCTCTCCCAGCAGGGCAAGGGAGGGGATTCTCCCCCTTTACTCTGCTCTCGTTAGACTCCACCTGGAATACTGTGTGCAGTTCTGGAGGCCCCAGCACAAGAAAGATGTGGAACTGCTGGAGAGAGTCCAGAGAAGGGCCACAAAGATAATCAGAGGGCTGGAGCACCTCTGCTATGAGGACAGGCTGAGAGAGTTGGGGCTTTTGATCCTGGAGAAGAGAAGGCTTTGAGGAGACCTTATAGCAACCTTCCAGTATCTGAAGGGGGCCTACAGGAGAGACTATTCACAAGGTCTTGTAATGACAGGACGAGGGGCAATGGGTTTAAACTGGCAGAGGGGAGATTTAAACTGGATCTTAGGAGGAAGTTCTTACAGTGAGGGTGGTGAGACACTGGCACAGGTTGCCCAGGGAGGTTGTGGCTGCTCCCTCCCTGGAGGTGTTCAAGGCCATGCTGGATGAGGCCTTGAGCAATCTTTTCTAGTGGGAGGTGTCCCTGCCTATGACAGGGGGTTGGAACTGGATGATCTTTGAGGCCCCTTCCACCCTAAACCATTCTGATTCTATGACTTAGAGGCCTTCTCATCACCTGGGGTGCAGGTGTTTTTGATGGTGGTACCTGGAGCTGTGCTTCCCATATGCCCTGCAAGTAAATCTATTTAAAAATCCTTAAAACCACTCTTTGATCTCAACCAAGAAGCTTTGAATGAGCAGCATCAAGGAATTATTAAAGCAGTACTGCTGATCCCAAGCAAAACACTAATGAAGACAAAAACATATCTGCTTGGAATCCTGCTGTGCAAATGCTCAATGACTCCTTCAGCAGAGATCCTTCTGCTGAAACTATTCCCTCTTCTACAACGAGGTGTTTCCCTTAATTTACCAACACAAGTTTTTGCTATAATTTCTTCTCCTTTTTCAGAAGTTACCAAAAAGTACTATATGATTCACCACCTGAAGCCATTAAAAAAAAAAAAACACCAAAAAAACCCCACAACATCTCATTTATGATCCCACGGTCAATTGAAATTGTGCATTACAAAGTAAATCTAGCAGTCAGTAACGTAATAATTGAGTTCTTTTGGAACTTCAAGGTGAACACCAACGATCTTGACTGAGAAGACAAGATGTACCATTGATGATTTATGGCTATTCATTTTAGCAATTGTGTCATAAAATGTCTTGGCATTTTCTTATGAGAGAAGCGCTCGGAGATTTGTACCTGGTGTAGAGAAAGGTGATCTCGAGCTTTTCACAGAGAATTCAGAATAGTTCATTAAACTTAATCAAGTTTCCAAGACTCAAACGCAAATGAACATAATCACTTCCTCATCTCAGCGCTGTATGATTAGCTTCTCTCAGGTTCCCCTTCAATGATTTCTAAAGTTCATGAATACCAGGTTTTCACTGACCAAACTCACAGACAGGAGAAAGACAAGCACGCTTGGGCACTATTATGTACATTTTTCTTTGGCTTTTGTTCTGTTGAGCAATCCCATTCTCACACAAAAACAGAGGTTTGCTTTTTCAAAAGTGTTATGGTAGACCTGAAGGGTCAAAATAGGCCTATAGGTGTGCTGGCTTGCCCAGATGTATTTTTTCTGACTTCCCTCTGCTTTGGGGAAGAAGCAACCTCTGGGAAAAGGACAAAAGACCAAAAGGAGCCATGGAGTCTGAGCACTCTGGCTTACACAGCTTTTTTTGTCTCCTGCTTCTACAGTGGTAAACAAGGTGCACACATTTGCCTTATGCTAAGACTGTGCTAGACCTATGGTGTCTCCCTGAATGGGAATAGCAAACCTGTGGCTTCACCCAAATATGGTCATAACTTGGCTTATTGCCACCCTGATTGGATAAGTTAATTTGCCCAAAGGTCCATCTATGAGTGAGACAGAAAACAGGTGGAAATATTGCGGATATACAAACCCATGTTTCCTTTATTACATATGTTCAACAACATGGGAAATCTTAATTTATCATAATATCAAGTTTGGCCAGCAAGGCAAGGGAGGGGATTCTCCCCCTTTACTCTGCTCTCCTCAGACCCCACCTGCAGTACCATGTACAGTTCTGGAGCTTCCAACACAAGAAGGACACTGAACTGTTGGAGCAAGTCCAGAGGGGAGCCACAAAGATGATCAGAGGGCTGGAGCACCTCTGCTATGAGGAAAGGCTACAAGAGTTGGGGATCTTCATCCTGGAAAAGAGAAGGCTTCGAGGAGACCTTATAGTAGCCTTCCAGTATTTGTAAGGGATCTAGAGAAAGTCTGAGGAGGGACTATTTACAAGACACTATTCACAAGGTTTTGTAATGAAAGGATGAGAAGAAATGGGTTTAAACTGGCAGAGGGGAGATTTAAATGGGATGTTGGGAGGAAGTTCTTTCCAGTCAGGGTGCTGAGACACTGGAACAGATTGCCCTGGGAGGTGGTGGCTGCTCCCTCCCTAGAGGTATTCAAGATTAGATGAGGCCTTGAGCGACCTGTTCTAGTGGGATGTGTTCCTGCCTATGGCAGGGGGTTGGAACTGTATGATCTTTGAGGTCACTTCCAACCTAAGCCATTCTATGATTCTATTGTTATTTGCAAGTGAATTACATCTAGTGAGAAGAACTGAGAAAATTAGACATCAACTTAGAAGGTAAAGCTACAAAATAACCAACTTGTGTGTTCACACAGTTGGATTATGATCAGTAAGATCAGCAAAGGAAAAAAAAAAAAAGGAAATTATCATTGCTGCTCACAAAAATATCAATTTTTACTTTTTATTATGTCTCAGAAAGGAGCCAGCTCCGGTTAGTGACAACACTAAGTGTTGGTGAGTCACCATCTGGTGGAATGAAAAATCTGGAAGCTGATTAATAAGAATACTCATACTCTTACTATGCATAATGAGTCATGAAGTTTTGAGGGTGTCAGTCATATGATGGAGAGGGGTCACTGCATCATGCTCAGAAAGTTTGTACCTTCCTTCAGGTTTGCTTTCCAATGAGAAAAATGCTATTGAAACTTAACACTAACTTCACTTTTCCATGCTTGGACTTAGAACCACAGAATAAGCCTTTAAGATCATAAAGCCTTGGAAGAAGCCTTTAAGATCATGGAGTCCAACTCTTAACCCAGCACTACCAGGTCACCACTAAACCATGTCCCTCAGCACCACATCTTCATGGATTTAAAACCCCTATGGGGATAGGAACTCCCCTCCAGACCTTGGGCAGCCTAGGCCAGGCCATGACAACTCTCAGGGGGAAGAGATTTTTCCTCATGTCCAACCTAAACCTCCCCTGAGGGTACTTGAGGCTGTTTCTTCTTGTTTTTTGGGAGAAGAGGCTGACTCCCACCTGGCTCCAACCTCCTTTCAGGAAGTTGTAGAGAGCAGACTTTATGCAAGGCAGGCTCTAGAACCCTGAAGAGACATCACATAGCCTTTTTTTTTCCTGAGAGACAGTGACTCCAGAGCACAGGATTTCACAGTGAGGGTCAGATGAACACATCTAATGCACCAGGTGGCAGACACAGGTATTCTGCCTTTCTGATCTCAAAACTCATTTTTCATCTAGGCCTGATCCAGAGACCTGTGCTCTCAGAAAGTTAATGAAACTGGCCAAGCTACAATAAAATATGCTTCTACAATTCACCTGGCTGTGAATATTTCCACATGGCAGAAAAACATTTTACTGCAAGTCATTTATATTAATGAACAGGATACTCCACCAGTTCCAACATTACAATAAATTTATGTCTTGTCTCCTTCCCACAAACTTTGATCATTCTCTATTTTTTCCCCCACATCTTTTTATTCTTACTACTTTAACTCATGTCACTATGCCACTGCACCACCGCTTACTGATGCCTCCCTGCCTTCTTCCCCTCGCCCCTCCTTTTTGTGCTCAGTACTTTTTTGGGAGTTAATGTACAATGACATTCAAAGCCTTTAGTCAGGATGAAAGATCTCTCACCTCCAAAAACATGTAATAAAAAGCAACACTTCCCAGTTCAGGAAGTGTAAGGGGAGGGAAAAAAAAAAAAAGACAAGAAAATGATACTGTGATACTGTAGTTACAAAGTGCAAGACCTATTACAGAGGAAAAGTACAAGCTTCATTACAAGTGAATCATAAAGATTTATAAATAGTTCAACCTCTTATAGGAAATATAATAAAACCTTTTTAAATTAGACTTATGTTTCTGCTGAAATACTTCAGAGAAATATTGGCCCTGAGATCCCTTAATGCTTTCTAATAAAGCATACAAAATGCCATCAGAAAAAATTAAAAGTCCATTTAAATACCCTTTAAAAGATTCCAATTTGTACATGTTAGGGGAGTAAATTACTGCTAATGTGCTAGTTCTGAGTTTTGTTATTTCTAAAATGATGCAATTAGCCTCCAAAGTCAAACTCAATGTTACATCATTACTATTTTTAGCAAGTAAAAAAAAAAAAAATTAATTAACAACTACAGTTAATTGCAGTTAATTTGGCCTTGAGATGTACCAGTACAAAAGTAATAATGATTTTTAATAAGAATGATAATAAGGAATGGATAAACTACTGAGAGAAAAAAAAAACATGACACATCTTTGGAGAATAAATCTTATGAAGAGTAACTGAAGTTGCTGTTTAGTTTGAAAAAGAGGAGGCTGAGAGGAGACCTCATTACTGTCTACAGCTACCTGAAAGGACCTGTGGAGATACTGGGGCTGGTCTCTTCTCACAGGTAAATAGTGACAGAACAAGAGGGAAGGGCCTCAAGATGTGACTGGGTAGGTTTACACTGAATACTAGGATTTATTTTTTTTCCCAGCAAGATTGGTCAGGCATTGGAATGGGCTGCCCAGGGAGGTTGTGGAGTCAGCAATCCTGGATGTGTTTGGATGTGGTGCTTGGGCTTGGGGATATGGTTTAGGGTGAATCTTGCAGGGTAGGGTAATTAGTTGGACTTGGTGATCCTGAGGCTCTTTTCCAACCAGAATGTTTCCATGATTTCTGTGATTTCTTAGTCCAAGAGTCTACATCCACATTTATGCACACTTCTCATCAAGTGACACTGTATAAAGATGTTTCAGATCAATGTATGAATTAAAGGTGAAGACAGAATAGACCCTTTCAAGCTCTATAACTTCTCATCGTGACTCTTAATGCAATCAGTGAAATAAGTGTCAAGGTAAAACAGTTATTAATAGTAAAAACCTTGTTTGGTAACCAATGAGGTCAATCAGTCAGTCATTATTCTCTACAAGTATACACGTCCCCAGAGTAACAAAGCAAGTGCATGTAGCAAGTAGCTGGCTAAGATAACCTACAAAGGTCTCTTCCAACCTCAACCACTCTGGTATACAGAGTGTTAATCACACTTTTACCTTTTGTAAAGCTCACCTCTCTTCTTGCTCTATTTCCAAGAAACAGAGCTGTATTGATGAGAGCTAAACAAATTCTTTAGAAGAAGGAATAAAGCACACTCTTTTGAAAGAAACAGAAAATATCCATGTTCTTTCAGTTCCATTTATTACAATTTATGCAAATGATTTCAGAAGCTAAATATTTAAACAGGCATTCAAACAGCTCATCAGAGGAGGCTACGCAATCACCTTCACTCAATGTCTTCAAAATGTTATTGACTATTCAAAGAAAACCCAACAAAACCCAGCAAAGACACTAAACAAGATTTGGGACAAATCTCAGATTAAAACAGGGTATGACATTCCAGTCATCCCTTTAAAAAAATCTCTTCAAGAGCAACAGAAGGGTAAGATGCCCATTTCTGTTATCACAATGATCTCCACACAACCATATTCAGCCTTTGTGTCATTTGGCTTCATATGTCCTTGGAATACAATAGGATATTTTTCTATCCTTCCCTTCCATCCCAACCTTCCCATTCTATGCACATAACTAAGAGTTCAGGATTTGGGAAGTAGAAGAGGCTGACTTTCTGTTTATTGTATTCATTACTCTCCTGCAACACACCTTGGCCTGGAGCAGGAACAGTGTGGCCAGAAGGACAAGGGAGGTTATTCTGCCCCTGTACTTGGCACTGGTCAGGCCACACCTTGAGTATTGTGCCCAGTTCTGGGCCACTCAATTCAAGAGAGATGCTGAGGCACTGGAACGTGTCCAGAGAAGGGTGACAAAGCTGGTGAGTGGCCTGGAGCACAGTCCTGTGAGGAGAGGCTGAGGAAGTTGGGGTTGTCTAACCTGGAGAAGAGGAGGCTCAAGGGTGACCTCATTGCTCTCTACAGCTACGTAAATAGAGGTTGTAGCCAGGTGGGGGTTGTTCTCTTCTCCCAGGCAACCAGCAACAGAATGAGGAGGGACAGTCTCAAGTTGTGCTAGGGCAGGTATAGGCTGGATGTTAGGAGGAAGTTCTTCACAGAGTGATTTGCATTGGAATGGGCTGCCCAGGGAGGTGGTGGAGTTGCCATCCCCGGAGGTGTTCAAGGAAAGACTGGATGAGGCACTTAGTGCCATTGGATAGGGCTGGGTGCTAGGTTGGACTGGATGATCTTTGTGGTCTCTTCAAGCCTGGTTGATTCTAGGTATTAGAGTTTAACCTTAGTTAGAATCCCCACTGGATAGTGGGGGTAAGGTATATCTTATCATTCCCATACCTGTTCTTTGTGTACATTGGAGACACAGAACTTACAAACTTCAGAGACTGCTTAGTGCAATGAGATAAATGTACACAAAGAAGAGGAGGCTCAGGGAGACCTTATTGCTCTCTACAATTACATGCAAGGAGGTCGTAGCCAGGCAGAGGTTGGTCTCTTCTCCCAGGCATCCAGTGACAGAACAAGTGGGGACAGTCTCAAGCTGTTCCAGGGCAGGTTTAGGCTGGACATTTAGGAAGAAGTTCTTCAGGAAAAAGTTACTGCCCAATGGATTGGGCTGCTCACTGCCCAGGAAGGTGGTGGAATCCCCATCCCTGGAGGTGTTGAAAAGGAGGCTGAATAAGGCACTTAGTGCCATGGTTTATTTAATTAGAAGGTGTTAGGTTATAGGTTGGACTCAATGATCTCAAAGGTCTTTTCTAACCTGGTTAATTCTGTGATTCTGTGAAATGCCTCAAAACACAAACGATTGTTGATTCCCAGCAGACTCTACAACACAAATTAAGAATTTGAAAAGTAATGGAGTAAAAGCTTAGTGATCAAGAATGACAAAGCCAATAAAGTGCAGTGCTAAGGAAGGGTATTAGAAGAGTGGCTAATTACAATAAAACATTGATAATAATAACTCCATTGGTTTAAATAATAATATTTTTTAGTTTATGTATTTTATGTGAGCAATTTTTGGTGGCTACATACTGGGGAGTAATGCAAGGCAGAAAAAAGGGTAAGCAGAATACTCATGTTAGCTAGTTCAGCAAGGAAAAAAATGCTATTCATGTGTCCAGTTCAACATTTTCAAACCATTCCCTAAATTCAATACATACAGGAGAAATATTTTTTTTTAGTTATTTATTTTCAGCAATATGAAAAGACGAAAGTGAAAGCAAAAATAGATTTCTGTGTAAAGGTATGTTGAAAACCACCCCTTCTTTTCTATAGAAAACACTGATCCTTGTCAATCACTAAGCTTAAAATCTGTATTAGGATGTCAGGCTACATCACCAGAACATTGTATAACCCACTGAATAAAAGATAGTCTTCTCCTGACATAAAAGAAATAATTGTTTCCTCCACTAAAGTTATTTCCTGTAAATTTTCCCAGTGGCTTCCAGTTATACCTTCCACTACTGGGACTTTTTTTCCCCCACTATTCAGAATAATAATATTTAAGTTCTATTTTTGCTCAGTATAGAAACGTATACTCCTGCAAAGATACCCATGGCAGTTATGGAGTTAACACTCTAGTTTAATTCATTTTTTAAAATACAGAATTATATTGGATGCAAGAGAACAACAATAAGATAAATCTATATCATTTCATTAATTTCCTGGACTAGCATATAATCTCCTGTATAAACTCTCTCTTCTTCTTTGACTTTCTGCCTCCTTTCATTGCCTGCTCCTGAATTCCTCCACACTGATCTCTGAAGTAACCTTGGTTGAGTAATAACAGTTGTGGCCTTCTTGGTTTTCTTACTTNTTAATCCCTTCTGGGCTTCATCCAGGGGGTTTGAGGAACAACTCAGGGAGATCCCTGTGAGGTTCCTTATGCTATTTCTACATATATTTTTGTACATATGCATTGCATTATATGCTTGTAAAATTTAGCTTGCTGTACAATACAGCTTCCTTTGCTTCTAAGCCATCTAAACTGGTCTGGTAAATTTATTGTTGGGTAATCTCAACCCACCACAATGCCTTTATCATAAAATACTTTTTGGCAGGCATGAGTTAACCCTCAATTTTACTCTAGAACCTAGTTCTAGAGTTTCCTGATAAAACTGAAGAAAATGTAACCAGTATTAAAGTAATTTTACCTGCAAGTGACTTTCATTGTAAGACTAAGGCATAAAAGCAGGAAAAAAAAAATTAAAATCTGCTACTTTGCTGTCACTTGCCAGAAACTTAAAACTATGTGCTTTATAGAGTGGGTTTATGTATTAGAAAGGTAGAACATTTTGGGGTGTGTTGTTTTTTTTTTTTTTAAGCCTTGTTATTTTTTTTCCTATCTCTTCCAGATATTCACTGGTCAGCTGCGTAACAGACTGCTTTATGCTTCTTTCACTGCAGCACATTCTGGTCTGGCTTTTACCATGCATACAGAAAACTTGCAATGTGAGTTCATACCCAACTGGCAAATTCCTCTGGGCTGAACTGGCTTTGTTATGCATTTACACAAAGTCGTTCTTAAGCCACTGGTTAAATACTTGACTGAGTGATTTACGCAGATCCGTTTATAGCTTGACAGAAAATGAGTATCACGTAACTGCTCTTATTTATTCTCTTCCTTCTTGATGTTGTCTACTTCAGTATATTTTCGTTAACAACTTCTTAAATGATCTCACATAATGAGGGGATAATTTCTGGTCATTCCCACGCTAAAACACTGTGATGAATTCTTCTGTTCTTTATGTTGTCAACCATATGCACTACTTAAACTGGAAAGTTATCTACATTTACTCAGGTAAACTAGCTAATATTCAGCCACTACTTTGACTTCAGATAGACAAAGCCCAATTTCAGGACAACAGATATATACTATTTTCAAGAAGGTTCAAAGAGATGGATGACAATGTAACATACAATCTGCATCCTCAGTAAGTTTGCAGGTGACAAAGCCCATTTTCAGGATAACAGATATATACTATTTTCAAGAAGGTTCAAAGAGATGGACAAGGATGTAACATACAATTTGCACCCTCAGTAAGTTAGCAGATGATAAAAAGGACAGAGAAACTTTACAATGGAATCTGGACAGGTTAAGCTGATGGGCCAAGGCTAATCATATGAGGTTCAGCAAAGCCAAGTGCCAGGTCCTCTACCTGGGTCACAACAATCTAACATTGTAAGCTACAGACCTGGGCATGTGTGGTTGAAAAGCTGTGACTCAAAGAGGGACCTGGATATTCTGGTTGTTAGTTGACTGAGTGTGTCAGAAGTGTGCCCAGGTAGCCAAGAAAGCCAATGGCATCTTGGCTTCTGTTAGAAACACTGTGGCCAGCAGGAACAAGGAGGTGATCATCCCCATGTACTCAGCACTAGTAAGGCTACACCTTGAGTAATGTGTTGATTTCTGGGCCCCTCACTACAAGAAGCACATTTAGGTGCTGGAGCATGTCCAGAGAAGGACAGAAAGGTTTGTGAACTACCTGGAGCACATGGCCTACAAGGAATATCTGAGGGAGCTGGGGTTGTTCAGTCTGGAGAAGAGGAGGCTGAGGGAAGACTTTTATAGCTCTATAAAATTACCTGAAAGGAGGCTGGAGTATGGAGGGGGCAGCCTCTTCTCCGTGATGACAAGTGACAGGACTAGAGGAAGTGGTTGCAAGAGACACTACAGGAGGTTTAGGCTGGGTATTAGGAAATGGTCTGCCTAGGGCAGTAGTGGAGTTACCATCCCTGGGAACGTTCAAGTGGTGTGTGGAGCTGGCACTTAGGCACACGGTTTAGTGTTGACCCTTCAATGCTGGGTCAGCAGTTGGACTGGATGTTCTTTCAGGTCTCTTCCAACCAGATATATCCTGTGATTCTGTATATATTCTAGCTATATTTCTACTATTTGAAGTTCACCCTCTCAAGCCGTATCTGGCCCCCACAACCCCTTTTACCAAACAGTAAATGTAAGAAGGAGTTTCATTCTAGCCAATTAAATAGCAAACTCTGATAGTTTTAAATAAAATCTACTCCCAAAAGATAATTATTTGTAATTTGATGAACAGCCTTGAATTTGAAGGGCCCAGGTCCTGGGCACAAAGTACTTAATTCATTATTTATATGACATTAAATCTGTGGTTTATGGCCAATTAAAGTAAAATATATGCTCATCAGAGTTCTCCAAGTCTTTATTCTGACATTAACACAGTTTAAGGAACTGCGAAAACAAATAATTACTACAGAAAGAATGAATGTGTGGGTGGAAAGGAGGTTCTGAACAAATAATTAGGTGGGTTTAGACAAGGTTTTGATGATTTTATGTCACTAACTTAGTCAGAATTTCAGTTCTTACTAGCTTACACGTATCATTTGTCTTCTATTTCTAGAAAATCATTGGACCATAGTTTATGTCGCTGTTGTTCTTTTAGAATAGTAGATCATTAAAGATATTTTATTTTATGTGACTTATGGGGTAAATGGTGTCCACTGCAAAAGGACTAAGGCACAGCAAGTGCACAGACATTTCTGGTCTAGGTAATGGGCTCTAAAACAAGATTAGCTTTCCCTTAAGAAACAATTAATGACAAGAAAGGTACCCATGGAAGGCAAAAACAGTTCTTTTATAAACACCATCCACTTTTCCCTCTCCTTCTGGGCAGGCTAAAAAGACCCAAATTTGTCAGAGGTAGCAAAATCCTTGGAGTGGTGGTTTTCCATTCTCAGCTCTAGCCAGCAGTGACACTGAGCACACATTCCTGATGGGCATAGAGATGGGCACACACACATGGAAACACACACCCATGCAGGTGGCCACTCAGAGCTAAACAGAGAGTATTTTTACCAACACACAAACAAACAATACTCATGCAAACATGAAGCACAGAGAGCCCAATCCTGTTCTTCCTGTCTGTCTGATCAAGACTGAATGTAAGTAAACATACACACAATATAGGCTTTCCTGGCAGCTGGTCTTGGACCAGTTTATCCATGTCTACATTTAGCCTGTGTTTGGGGCTAAACTATAGCAGTTAATCGATCATCCAGTGATCCATCACCAGCACAGAAGATGGATCAGGAGAAAACATCCACAGATTTAAATTAAAACAGATTTAATGTGATAACCAAAGTCATATCAAAGCCAAAAATGGAAGTATACAAAGCTATACTCAGTCCAGGGAACGTATGGCAGCCACAGTAAATGGGAGAGCAGTCCATGGAAACAGGATGGCAAAAAACTTCCTCTAGAGAGAGGAAGAAGTAGAAGGAGGAAAACAAAGATCAGAACCAGGAAAAGACTCTAACATCAGGAAACTTCCTCCTTTATAATGAGAATTACATTTATGGTATGGGCTACACCTGTAAGCCAGCTTGGGTCAGCTGCCATGGCTTTCGCCCTCCCCATTGTAAGTTCCTGGCTGGCCTATGATTCTATCCCAGTGAAACCAGGACAAAACAATAACCAGTACTCAGACTCCAGCCCCTACCAGTTTCTGGGCCCTAGACCTATGAGTCCCTGAAGTTTGTGGTCACAGTGGTGGCTGATATCCTATAATCCAGGTTGCCAGACTCAAATTTCACTACCCTTCACATATACACACTGAACAGAGAAGATATCCACATCAAAGATAGAAATCACAGTTTCTAAGACTATAGGACAGATTGCTGTCATCAAGCGCAGGGCTCAGTCAGGTACAAGTTGTCTACACTCAGCCACCATCTTCTTCCCCCTTCTGTGATTCTTTCCTTGTCTTTGGTCCTTTCCCAAATCATCTCATAATAATTCTTCCTACAATCCCTCTAAAAAGTCCAACACAAGATCAAAATTCTCCTCTTTCTCACCTGCAACCTAAAGCTGTACACCCCTTGAAACTATAAACCTCCTTCAGTTTTCATGCTCTCCTGGTGAGAGCTTCTTTTTGTCACCTCATCTCAGTGAGTTTTCCTGGGTCCAGATACAATGTGATTTAAATAATTTTGATATTTTGCCCTTTAATTGAAACTTCAGGATAAGGAAGCAAACATCCTACCTGCTTTATCATGTTTGTAAGGATGCTTACTTGCATTCACAGTTTTGTAACTACAAACAACTCCGGCTTCATCATGGAGTCAGGAGCTAGTTCTAATCTGAGACAAAAATACTTTGTCTCATTTATGCTTTTCCATTGTGCAGGTCTGAGATGTCATTGTGACATTCAGATGGTTTAATCATGGAGTCATCAGCTAGTTCTAGTCTGTTTGAGAGAAAAAGACATTGTCTCATTTAAACTTTTCTGTTGTGCAGGTCTGAAGTGCCATTATGACATTCGGTTATTGAAAAATGTCTCCACTGTTGTACACACAAGGACAAAGGAAAGACAAAGTAATACACATGAGGAAATATTGTCAAGATCAAAGTGGAGCACTGTTACAGCAGTACTTCCAGAGGACATCCACACTTTGGGTTGTATCCTCCAGGACATATCTAAGGAATAATGAACGCTCACACTCTAGGAGCAGTTGCATCCCATGCATTAACTATGGGCCTCACTAGAAAGGTCTCTAAAATTGACTGACTAAAACAGTGGCAAGCTGACTCTTGAATGTTCTCAACAGAAAATTGTCTCTGCCCCCCCAAATGCTAATTCTTAAATATGTTACGATTACCTCTTTTATTAATAAGCCTCCTAGAGAATTTGAAAAATCTTATTTATTCATAACTGCAACCTTTCCCTGAAGCATGCATTGTTGTATCTATTGCTAGCTTTCACAACTTGCAGTAAATTTGCTTTGCTACATGCCTCAACAATTGCAAATTTACTTCCTCATCCTTTCTCACAAAATCAATAGAAAGTATTCAAGGCTGGTTTCTTCCATCAAATTACATGTTTCATGAATCCTGTACTTGAAAGTCATATTGGGTAGGAAGGTAGAAAGTCTACAAAGGCCTTGCACTTATTTCCAAGTAAATACCAAAAGTTCCTGGAAGGGAAAACTCAGTTTAGCAAAACTAAGGTGGAAAACATTTATGATGTTGTCTTAGGACTGCCATTAAAGCATAGCAATGTTCTATTATTAGTAAACATTTGTTAACACTCCCAATAGAAAGTCATTAATTAAAAAGAAAAATCATTTCATAGCTCATTATATTTATTACGTTACTCCCCATTTAGTCTAATGTTGATATCAGTGGTGGGAAATTATGAAGCTAAAGACTAGTATGTTTGCCAGGGTCCAACAGTACAGCCTTATTTGATAATAAATGGAGAGAAATCATGCTTAAAGGGAGAAGTAATCACTTCTACTGGTGCCAGAAAAGAGGAGCTTGAGAACTCTGAGGCAACGACAAAGTAAATTACACAAATGAAAAACAATGTAAAATGGAAAGTAGGTTGAGTGAACTCTGGAAGAGAAAGCACAAGGAAAGAGGCTTCTCTGTTGACAAGGAAAGATATTAATTTTGCTGTCAACTGCGGTTTTATTGCAACTCGGGGAACAACTGAGGAATGATGAGTGGATGAAGGATCTAATTCTATTGAGAGTGACTCTTTGCAAGTGATCATAAACTGCAGTACGAAGTAGTCGATCAAAATCATTGCTGTTACACGCCTGGAGATCGTTCACCCGAAATACAACATTAGTGGATTTGTAACGGGCCAGCCTGCACAAGGTTGATAATAAAACCATTATTACGACTCAAGTTTGGAAGTCTAAGAAACAGACAGTAACCACATTCGCACAAATAAAACACCTTAAGACTTTTCCAGTAGTTTCAGATAAAAATAAAAATGTGTGGATTCTTCCCGCATGGTCAAATAAGAGTGCAAGTCAGGTTTGCTCTAGTCCCACAAAGGAAGTCTGGATAGAGAAGGTTCTGCTTCAGTATAGTGAAAAATTCTTACAGATGTCAGGTAGACTTAGCATTTAAAGAGAACTCCATAAAACCTGAAGATAGTTTTGGAATAGTGCTAAGGGACTAAGAACAAATGCAACTCAGTTGTAGCACTACTCTGAATTAAATGCTGCATGTATTCAAGTGATAGCTAAAGCCAAGTGCAAGGTCCTTGTGGTGGGTTTGCAGTGACCTGCCCCCCCACCTTTTAGAACCCCAGCTAAAACAACCTTCTTTCTTCTCTCTCAGTCAAAACTGGGTGAAGGGACACAGTGTTTAATTTCTCACTCTCAGGCAGCAGTCTAATTTCTCACACAAATTCTCCAATTAGCTCAAACCAACACAGTCCTGCACCTGGGTCGAGGCAATCCCAAGCACAAATCCAGGCTGGGCAGTGACTGGCTGGAGAGCAGCTATGCGGAGAGGGACTTGGGGGTGCTGGTGGATGAGAAGCTCAACACAAGCTAGCAGTGTGCACTTGCAGCTCAGAAAGCCAATCAGATCCTGGGCTGTCTGAGGAGAAGTGTGGCCAGCAGGTCGAGGGAGGTGATTCTCCCCCTCTACTCCACTCTGGTGAGACCCCACCTGGAGTACTGCATCCAGTTCTGGAGCCCCTATTACCCCAGAAGGATGTGGACATGCTGCAGCATGTCCAGAGAAGAGCCATGAGGATGCTCAGAGGGCTGGAGCACCTCTTCTATGAGGACAGACTGAAACAGTTGGGGCTGTTCAGTTTGGAGAAGAGGAGGCTCTGGGGTGACCTTATTGTGGCCTTCCAGTATCTGAAGGGGGCCTACAGAAAAGCTGGGGAGGGACTTTTTAGGCTATCAGGTAGTGGCAGGACTAGGGGGAATGGAGCAAAGCTGGAGGTGGGGAGATTCAGATTGGATGTGAGGAGGAAGTTGTTCAGCATGAGAGTGGTGAGGCCCTGGAATGGGTTGCCCAGGGAGGTCGTGGCTGCTCCCTCCCTGGAAGTGTTTAAGGCCAGTTTGGATGAGGCCTTGAGCAACCTATTCTAGTAGGAGGAGTCCCTGCCCTGCCTATGATGGGGAGTTGGAACTGGATGATCTTTGAAGGTCCCTTCCAACCTAAACCATTCTATGATTCTATGGGCTCCTAGTAAAATTATTCTTAAATTTAACAATGACTCATTATAAACCTCTGAATTACTTCTTTCAACATTATAAAAATATACCACTGTACTCTTATATCTAATGGTCTTTTTTCAACTGGGACTAAAGGCATCTGAACCTTGACTTTTAGTGTGCTCTGAATTTTTCCAGAAAGGTTTAAACTACAGGAAATTCTTTGCAGTGCAGACAGCAAACACACATAGAGTATTCATGCAGGCTTTCTGTGAACAATTACTCTAGTTAAGCTGGAGAAACTTTTAGCACAAAAAAAAACAAAAAACCCTGTTCCTTAACAAATTCCATACGAGTCACAAGGGAAATAACTACATCAGCACTGCAACAGTTACTTTTGTTATGAAATGCATGAGAGCAATGAGGTCTCCCCTCAGCCTCCTCTTCTCCAAACTGAACAATCACAGCTCCCTCAGATCCTCCTCGCAGGCCACGTGCTCCAGACCCTTTATGAGCCTCATTGCCCTTCTCTGAACAAGCCCCAGAACCTCCATGTCCTTCATGTAGTGAGTGTCCCAGAACTGAACACAGTGCTCACCAGTGCTGACCAGTGCTGAGTACAGGGGGCACCTGTAGGCCACTGTTTCTAATACAAGTCAGGATGCCGTTGGCTTTCTTGATCCCCTAGGCACACTGCTGACTCATATTTAATTGATTGCCAAACAGAACCCCCAGGTCTCTCTCTGAGTCACAATTTTCCAGCCACACATCCCCAAGTCTGTTGCTGTGACCTAGTTGGAGGATTTTGGTGTGCTGGTTTGAGCTAATTGGAGAATTTGAGTGAGAAATTAGACTATAGGCTGAGAGAGGAAAACACAGGATGTCACTTCACTCACAGCTTTACTGAGAAAGGAAAAAAAAAGGTTTTAAGAGTTGTAACTCAAATATAGGTAAGTCAGATGGTTTCAGACCGCTCCGGGGCTGTAGCTGCTCTCCTTGCATGGCTCCATTTTCCTGCCTTTTGTAGCTGATTCTTAATAACTGTACTAACTTCTTTCCCACTGCTAATCCCCGTGGCTGATCTACCTCCACCCGTCTGCTGCATCAACAGATGATGAGATAAGATTGGGGAAGGAGGGGAAAGGTGGTAGGGGGTGGTTAGAAAACCCATTTTAGGGATTTTGGTCTCTGGGAGGGGTGTGGTGTTTCTGTATTACTTTTTTACTGTATATATCCATAAATATCTGTTATACATTGTAAATATCTGCTTATATATTGAGCATTGCTGTAAATATAAAGCTTCGTTTATTAACTTCCAGCTGTTTCTGAGTCCTAGCCTGGGTTATATCAAAAGGTGTGTGTGGGGGGGGGCAGGTAACTGCTAAACCACCACACTTGGTCTTGTAAAACTCAATACAATTAGACTTGGCCCATCAGTCCAAACTGGTCCTGCTGCAAAGCCTCCCTACCATCTCACAGATCCACAAAGCCACCCAGCATGGTGTCATACAATCACAGAATCATAGAACCAGTCAGGGTTGGAAGGGACCACAAGGATCATCTAGTTTCAATCCCCCTACCATGCCCAGTGAAACCCTACCCTAGATCAGGCTGCCCACAGCCTCATCCAGCCTGGCTTTAAACACCTCCAGGGAAGTGGCCCCAACCACCTCCCTGGGCAACCCATTCCAGGCTCTCACCACTCTCATGCTGAACAACTTTGTCTTTGCGTCCAGCTTTGCTCCATTCCCCCTAGTCCTGTCACTACCTGATAGCCTAAAAAGTCCTTCCCCAGCTTTTTTGTAGGCCCCCTTCAGATACTGGAAGGCCACAATAAGGTCACCTCGGAGCCTCCACTTCTCCTGACTGAACAGCCTCAACTCTTTCAGTCTGTCCATGTCATCTGTAAATTTACTGAGGGTACCCTCAGTAAATCCCCTCATCCAGATAGTTGAAGAAGATATTAAAAAGGACAGGCCTCGGTGTCAAAATATAGTAATAGAACAGAATAGAACAGAACAGAATAGAATAGAATAGGCCAGGTTGGAAGAGACCTCCAAGATCATCCAGTCCAACCTATCATTCAGCCATATCCAATGGCACTAAGTGCTCCATCCAGGCTTTTCTTGAACACTTCCAGGAAAATGGATTAAATTTTAAGAGGTCAGTGATGCATCTGGGGAATCAAAGTGAAAACGCTGAAATCTTCTAAATAAAAACAAAAAAAACCCCAAAAAACAGTAACAACAAAAAAACCCCCAAACAACAGAACAACAACAAAAAATACAGAAACAAACCAAAGAATGAAACAACCAAAAATAATCCCATAAAAACCTTACAGTAATAATTGAGATTAATTAATATCTGTATTTAGCATAAAACAATCTGCTACTCTGTTGATACTGTACAGAAAAATAAGAAGCCAAAGCTAAACCTTTTCCACTATGGATTTCAATACTAAATTAGTATGATTTGTATTAGATCTCAGTATTGTCACTGATGGTCAAGGAATAAAATAAATTCTAAATCACTAAGTGCATAGTCTCTGATGTTATGAACCACAGCTTAAACCATTTTTGCTGCTATTTGAGACACCTGCAAAACCAGACTGAGTGTCTGCTCAGCAAGTTTGCTGATGATACCAAACTGGAGGCTTGGCTGATATACCTGAAGGATGTGCAGCCATTCAGTAAGACTAGAGAACTGGGCAAAGAGGAACTTAATGAGGTTCAACAAGGATAAATGCATAGTTCTGCACCTGGGAAGGAATAATAAACTCCACCAGTACAGGTTGGAAGGTGATCTGCTGGAGAGCAGCCCTGTGGAGAGGGACCTGGGAGTCCTGGTGGACAAGAAGCCATCCATGGGACAGTAATGTGCTTTTCTGGCCAAGAAGGCCAATGGGATCCTGGGGTGTATTAAGAGGAGTGTGGCCAGCAGATCAAGGGAGGTTCTCCTTCCCTCTACTATGCTCTAGTGAGACCTCACCTGGAATACTGCATTCAGTTTTGGGCTTCCCAATTTAAGAGGGACAGGGATCTGCTTCAAAGAGTCCAACAGAGGGCTACGAAGATGATGAAGGGGCTGGAGCACTGCCCTTTGAGGAAAGGCTGAGGGACCAGGGGCTTTTTTGGTGAAAAGTAGACTTAGAGAGGATTTAATCAAGGTTTATAACTATATGAAAGCTGGGGATCAAGAGGGAGGGGACAAACTCTAGTCACCTTCACCCCTAGGACAAAGGGTATGTGTATAATCCACAGCACAGGAAGTTCTACCTCAACATGAGGAAGAACTTCTTTACTGTAAGGGTCACAGAGCACTGGCACAGGCTCCCCAGACAGGTTGTGGAGTCTCCTTCTCTGGAGACTTTCAAGACCTGTGTAGATGCATTCCTGTGTGACCTGCACTAGATTATAGTGCTGCTCTGGAAGGGGAGTTGGACTCGATCATCTCCAGAGGTCCCTTCCAACCCCTTACATCCTGTGATCCTGTGAAAAAAAAAAAACTGTCCAACATTTTGAAGGAAAGAGATAATTCTCATTGTTAGCTTTTATATAATGACTGACCACAGCTGCAGAAACTCGAGCTCACTACTTCTGCATTTTTTTTGTTTCACTTGTAGTCACCAAAGGAAATCTAATCAAACTTCTTCTAAGATTTCACTATCAACAATACTTTAAAAAAAAAAAAAAGTACCTCCATGCTATTTTGATTGTCTTGGGAAATTATCTATCAAAAACTCTCAAAGAATTTTAAGGCGAAAAAATATAATAAACAATAAAAAGTATCCATTGAAGTAAAAATAATCCTTGGAAATGAAAGAAGAATATTCTATTTTAAACTCTCTCTTTATTTACAATTTGGCTGGCTATGACCCTGAGTGGCGTGATCTAATTTTCAAGTTAGATCCAGCTTTGTGGGTGTCACATCTGCAAACAAAAGGTTACTTCAGAGAAACTTTCCAACCTAAATGATTGTGATTCTATACTTGGGAAACATCATACAGGGAAATGATCAGGGGGAAGAAAATCATAACTAAGCCAGAAGAGAAAGTAATATCTTTGTTAAGCTTTCAACTAGAATATAAAATGAATTTGTAGCAATTACTGAAGCTAGGAAAGAAGATTATATACTGTGTGAATCAAGAGATTGAGATTAGAAATTAAGCTTTAATAGCATTTTCCATACAATTGAATTTCTTAGCATTAAATTTAAAGCTATTATTAACCTCTTCTCAGCAATGTATGATTGATGAAAATCAGCCAGCCAAGCTAAATAAAGATCTCTGGATCATACATCCTTGCCCTGGGCATGTTTATATTTTTACTTACATCTACAGCATTTCTATGAAATGCTGATTTAAGGTTTTCACACATAGAAAGAAGAAGTCAAGTCCTGTGAAATGCAAATCACTCTGACATCAGGAAACCAGAGAAAACCTCAGCAAGTTCAAGCATCCAGCCACTGCTACTTTCAACTGGTTTACTGAGTGTACTGTAGATACATTAAAAGCAGAAGGGGAAAAAAAAAAATTATCATTGAAAGCGTAAAAATATATTCTCCCAACAGCAAATTTATATAATTAAAATATATCCAAATGATGTAAAAATATTTTGGAGCCTGTAAAAATATTTCAAAGCCTGTAAAAATATGTTGAAACCTGTAATAATATCTAATATTATTGGATAAATTATTAATATTATCATATTAGGAGAAAAAAAACCCCAACCTTCTATCATTAAGTAATTGATTTTGGAATGCAACAGCATTAGCGTAAAAGGCTACAATGGAGGGTTGGGAGCAAGTGTCCATCTTTTAGAGGGTAGGAGGGCTCTGCAGAGGAACCTGGACAGGCTGGATAGATGGGCACAGTCCAATGCCATGAATTTTAACAAGTCTAAGTGTCAGGTTCTGCACTTTGGTCACGACAACCCCATGCAGCACTACAGGATGGGGACAGAGTGGCTGGAGAGCAGCCAGGCAGGGAGGGACCTGGGGGTGCTGGTTGACATGAGCCAGCAGTGTGCCCAGGTAGCCAAGAAGGCCAATGGCATCCTTGCCTGTATCACGAATAGTGTGGCCAGCAGGACCAGGGAGGTCATTCTGCCCCTGTACTTGGCACTGGTCAGGCCACACCTTGAGTATTGTGTCCAGTTCTGGGCCACTCAGTTTAAGGAAGATGTTGAGGTGCTTGAACGTGTCCAGAGAAGGGCACCAAGCCTGGTGAGGGGCCTGGAGCACAGCCCTGTAACAAGAGGCTGAAGGAGCTGGGGATGACCTTTTGGAGACTACATTGCTCTCTACAACTACCTGAAAGGAGGTTGTAGCCAGGCAGGGTTTGATCTCTTCTCCCAGGTGCCCAGTGACAGAACAAGAGGACACTATCTCAAATTGCACCAGGGCAGGTTTAGGCTGGATATTAGGAAGAAGTTCTTCACAGAGAGAGTGACTGGCATTAGAATGGGCTGCCCAGGGAGGTGGTGGAGTCGCCATCCCTGGAGGTGTTTAAGAGGAGGCTGGATGAGGCACTTAGTGCCATGGTTTAGCTAATTAGAAGGCATTAAGCGATAGGTTGGACTCCATGATCTTGGAGGCCTTTTCCAGCCTGGTTATTTCTGTGATTTTTCGATTCTGTGATTTTAACTGTAGAGAAAATTGTTGAGTGTCATAAGATAAAGACTGGATATTGCTGTGTGTTTTGATGAATATAATATTGTCTCATTTGTGCCTGTCTCAGGGAAGGCAGGGTACAATTCCAATAGTCGCTTGTTTGTCAGACTGTCTCATCCTACTCACCTCCTCCCAGACATCTGTCATCAAGCAGAGGAGTTCCTCTGCTCGCTGCTGCTGTTGCCCAGTACTGGCATAAAAGCAGAGCACATCCTACAGCCTGGTGCCTGTGTGGCAGAATTTTCCACTGGAGCTCTGTTAGTAAAGCTGCAACAGTTGTGGCAGGTGCAGAGCTTACTGAGGTCATGCCCTTCTAATCTCTCACTGCTTTGTCTGACAGAACCTTCAGCACCCTTCCTGCATGTTCTCCTGGACAAGCTGCTCCACAAAATGCTCTGTCAAGCCCTTGCTGGTGGACCACGCCCTGTTTGCCCACCCTCATTGCCAGCAGTCCCCAGCTGTATTTTCACATGAGAAAGGAGTGGGGCTTGGCTTTCACTACTTCTGGTCCTGCCCAGGTCACATCCATCACTGCCACACATCCTGCAGGCTCCTGATTTCCCTCTTGGCTTCCCATGAGGCTCTCCTGCTGTGGGGAACTCCACTGTGCACCATGCCACAGCATCCCATGGCAGATCATACTGGCCCTGGAGCTGCTCATCTTGAAGACTGAATTTTTTTTCATGAAGACTCCTAATTTTTTACTAATTGCTTAAAGCGTTATTTGAAAGCCAGTCATTTTCAATAGGAAACAAATTTAGTAGAACTGGCAGAAACTTTTGGAATAAATAGAATCATAGAATGGTTTAGGATGGAAGAGACCTCAAAGATCATCCAGTTCCAACCCCCCTGTGCCATAGGCAGGGACACCTCCCACTACATCAGGTCGCTCAAGACCTCATCCAGCCTGGCTTTGAACACATCAGGGAGGGAGCAGCCACAATCTCCCTGGGCAACCTGTTCCAGTGCCTCACCACCCTCACTGTGAAGAATTTCTTCCTAACATCCCGTTCAAATCTCCCCTCCGCCAATTTGAACCCATTCCCCCTCGTCCTGTCATTACAAGACCTTGTGAACAGATAAATAAATATATAACTAAATAAAAATCCCACAGCCAGAAACACAAAATTCTGTCTCGTTTAATGATGTATAGGGCAATCCAGAAGCCTTAATATAGTTATTACAAATTACTAGCAAATCATTCCTTTAATGATGCACATGAAAGGAAAAAAATACATTGCTCATGTCTCAACTGCTGCTGCTAGAGGATTTTTCAGCAGCAGTGTATCTCAGATACACGCCCTGCATGTAGGAGAAGAGAAGAAATTGCCGTTCCACTTATGAAATACTTGCAAAATGTGATTTATTCCCCTCTCATACTTGTAATGAATATTATATTGATACACAGATAAATAGTTTCTGCTTTCTCTCTTTGAGGTGGATAAATTTCAGTGATTAAAGTGAGAGTTAGTGGGGGGAAAAAATGTATAATCATTATAAATCTGTCACTTTTTTTTTGTTATTACGTTTTGAGACATGCATTAAATCAGGTTGTTAAATGGTGGTGTCACAGTAACAGAACTCATTCTAGGTCAAAGCAGCAACACGTGCAGTCTTACAATCACTCTGACTGCAGGATATAAGGGTTTGTGTTCTGTACAGTTATTTTATTTCCTTTCTGAAGGTGGTGCTGGTGCCCCTTTAAGCTTTCACATCTCATACTGTATTCTGCCAAATATATTTTGCAGGGCAATGTATTTCCTCACCGTTGCTCTGGAGAACAACGCCAAGAATAGTAGTGGCCCAGTTTTAAACTTGGCGTGTCACAGAATTAACCAGGTTTGGAAAAGACCTTGGAGATCGTCAAGTCCAACCTATATAAGTGACGTCAGAGGGTTTTACAGATCTCAGCCACTACATCTGCAGATGTATCACCTTAGTGATATCACCACCAACTTTCTAGCACATAAAAATAATCACATGACCTAGGGCTAGTAAAATTACTTCTTACCTTAAGACAAGAAGAGCAAGAGAGCTCTGACAACAGTTCACAAGTAGAGCATGTTAGGGGGTTTGCAGAACCCTGTGACTATGTTAGATCAGGTACAATCTGGTTTCCAGACAGCTGCCAGGTCACTCAGTAACATCAGTACAACTGAGATCTTCCTACACTTGATATTCAGATTATGTAGCAGCTGCAGACTCTGCTACATGACATAGCTCTGGCAGACAAAGTGCATTTGATACCTCCAGTTACACAAGCTGAACTTTGAGGTCCCTTCCAACCTAAACCCTTCTACGGTTCTATGATCCTCTCTTCAAGAACTTCACCTAAGTTTTCAATTTGCAGATTATTTTTTATATGTAACTCATGAAGACTTCTTACCATGAAAGTGTATGACCCCATCAATTTTTAAAATATGAAATATTTTAAAATATGACATTTCAAAAGTCTGAAAACCAAGCAGTTAAAATAATCTATCAGAAAAATAGTGTCTCCCAGCTACATCAATCCGAGTCTTTTACTCTGGCATTAATATTTAACTTCCACACACAAAAGGCTCTGTGCATCTCAAAGGTTTATTGCACTGTAAAATATTATAACTTCCAGAAAAAAGCTAAATTTACGAATCCCACAGTTCATAAAAAGTCTACTACAGATAAGGGAAAAAAAATAAAAAAGCCTATTGCTAAAAGAAGGGCACACACACTCTTGATTTATTTCTGTTTGATTTTTGTTTAAGAGGAAAACTAACATAATGAATCAACGTGATAACATTAAAGCTTAAGGATATAGAATGGTCCCTGCAAACAGCTTAAATAAATGGGGTTTATTCAGTAAATTTCCAATACATGCCAAAGCTGCAGAGTGGCTTTGCAAAGGAAAGCAACTATACAATCTTAAGGTTATAGTATGTCGTCTGAACTCTACTATAGCCTTAGATTCCCTGCTACGTTTCCAAGTTCTTCCAGCTCAGAATTGCTGTGAACACTTCCAGTTGTTACATTTTTCTTAGAATTCAAATTCCTGGAAAGATGCGTTCAAGGCCAGGCTCGATGAGGTCTTGAGCGACCTGATCTAGTGGGAGGTGTCCCTGCCTATGGTGGGGGGTTGGAACTGGATGATCTTTGAGGTCTCTTCCAACCTAGACCATTCTATGATTCTATGATTAAGATGAAATACCTGTGACAGTCTTAGCACTCTCTGTTGATGACAGTTTACACTGTGAAAATGTGAAACATAAAAAGCAAAAATAGTGACAGAAGACACTGGTAGAGTAACCTAACAATTCTATTTGCAAGTACAACTTGATTCGAGCCTAGCATTCATAAATGCAAATTAAACTTCCAGAGAATAAACTGCTGTAATTCTCAGTGAATGACCTTTTTTTTTCTGTGAAAAATGCTGAATTCTACTTTCTCAATGTTTCATCTGGGGAAACCACATTACAAAGTTTTCTGACCTACATGCAATGGAAATTGTACCTAAAACTCTCTTTCTGCCATTCAGCAGTTACTACTTATCCTTCAAAAGGGGGGGG